>OZ026624.1:30174849-30639849 GCA_964020975.1 Hermodice carunculata
ACTTACTTAGTACAGTTAAGACCAGGATACTGGTAACTTCCTACATGTGATCAGGTGAAGAGTTTGTGATCTTAACCCTCACCCCAGGGCAGGCTAATGGTCAAATGTCATCTGCTTTAATGTTTTTGACCAATTTCAACAGCAATTACATGTATGAACAGGAGGTCTGCCATTGTACATGTAGTTATTGACTGTCATGCAAGATGAATTGAAGTACATACACTGAAACCTATCTAAAGAGGGCACCATCAGTTGTGATAAAAAGTGCCCCTATGACAGATTGAGCTAAAACTTGACACTATACTGCATCCTTTTACTGTTTTAGAGAAAGGCCTAAATTTGTAGATGTATAATAGGAGAAACTAGACATACCTTCAACACAAAGCATTGACTGAAGGGT
Organism: Hermodice carunculata; assembly: GCA_964020975.1. NCBI lineage: Eukaryota > Metazoa > Annelida > Polychaeta > Eunicida > Amphinomidae > Hermodice > Hermodice carunculata. Next base: position 30,175,250 of record OZ026624.1, read on the forward strand.
CCGTCATTTGGTCAAATTTAGGTCATGGTGACACTAAAATCTAATCAGTTGATGTTGCCAGATAAGATAAGCATATTGCCAAATTTGAGCAAAATACACGGAGGCATTCTGTAGATATCACGCTAATGAGAATGTGCACATCCGGACGGACAACCCAAAAATATAAAGGGTCGCCCTATGGCGTGGACCCTTAAAAACAGCAAGACATCCACACTTTTATATGTGTAATTGTTTTTATTAATGCAGCTGAAATAAAAGCACAGGACAGTTTCCCACTTTAAATACCAAGGGGGACTGACAAAGGTCCAAGTCCTGTTTACACAGTGAATAATATATTAACTTTCTAATTAAGCCTCTCATTGGTGGTTCTTACACATAAACTCCATGTTATACAAAATATACACACATAAATAATTGCTGAATCAGCAAATCAGTGTTGCTGTTTGCAAGCACAATATACATAAGGCAGCCATGCATACAATGAATGCTCCCTTCCTCTGGAATATATATATATTTACACATAATGCTTTACTTATAAGTAAATTATGAACCCCAATTTCAGGCTCTCTGGTTGATTTGCTACATACATTTACCCATGTATTTGTCGACTAGAAAATCTAAAAATGTGAAAAAAAAAGTATTTGGTTTGTGTGTATCCAGTCAATATTATCCAAGTTTGGTGGGAAGCAACTACGGTTGTGCCATACTGATAAAGATTGAGAAAATTTAGTCCTGAACATTAAAGACCACCAGCTCTTTCAACCAAGACCCACACAGGAAACAAATTGATCATTCTATATCTGGTCTCATCAACACAACATGTGCTCCAAAAACTGAAATGAAAAAAGTGCTGCACAAATTTAAATTTAATTTCTGAATTCACCATATGTTAATTGCCATGAAATGATGTACAACACCACACAATAATAATCATCTTTGTTACACAATGAATACACAATTTCTTGCTTTTCAACATTTGGTGTACAAGTGGCTGGAGACAGATTCCTTTTTTTTTTTAATGTGTGCCTTATGATATAGAGCCTACATTTTACTTTAAAACATGAATGAGGTCCAAACACAGCACACACAAACTTGTCTATTTCTTGCTCCTCCTCACCCTCCCTTTTCAATTGTCTGACACTTGCGAAGAGCCACTTACAAGACTGATAAGTCTTGTATATTTGGACTCGTCAAGGGTTCATGGTGGTTTTCAACAAAAGCTTTGCATGGAATGGTCAGTTACAGCATTCACAGTGGCTTGGAACATGTGGTTTGTGGGAATGGTAATTCAAACTTCTGTTCAGGCAACCCTTTCAATAAAAATAATTTGTTAAACAGGTCTTAGTTTGTCAGCAAATGGAGCTCTATGTTTTGCTACATTGAATAGGAGAATGTTCAGGTTGGTGCAGGCACCCTTAAGAATATGTCCAAAAATGTGTGCAACAAGTCGAACAACCTCCATGTTGCAAGCAAGAAATGGAACAGTGTCCATGTTGTGAGCAACAAGTGGCAGATTACTTTTATAGGCCAGACACTGAAGACATGAGTTGAGTGAGTCAACAGCTTTTAACTCATTCCATACTATGGTGACAGGCCTTGGTCGATGGTTCTGGCACTGCCTGTCAAGTCATGCTGCAGCTGCCCTAGCGGCAGCTGCAGCATGACTTGACAGGCAGTGCCAGAACCACTGACTTAAGACTATAGGCATGTTGGTACTTGAACCAAAGCTCTTTTCATGAAGAATTTAAATATGCAATTGTCTTCTTAAGTCTATGTTAATATACAGAAAAATCAGGGACCGGTTTGGAATGAGTCAATTAGACAACACAGTTCACTGAACCCTCCTCCAGTTACTAACTCTGGCTCCACAGATTTTGGTTTTGGCTTTTGCCCTGGGTTTGTGACAGCAGGATCAAGAAAAACAATGTAAGCATCACACAACTGTATTCATGGCAACCAACATATAAATATACAAGTATGTATACAGCATACATATATAAATGGAAGTTCATAGCACTGATATGTGAAAAAACAACATAATATACAAAATATTAAAATTAATGTGTCGGCAAAACCCACTTCTTAAATTTGTGATTCATACTTGTCTATTCAATATGCAGCTAATCATGGAAAATAACATGTTTGTACGAGGTGTGGCACAGGCATATGCATAAATAGATGGTGTGCTACACCTGAACACAATCTAGACCTTACCACACTGTAGCCATGCCCATCCCCACCTGGTATAGCTTTATCCAGCCCTGTTCGATACAACTTATTTCTGCCATGACAACCCTATATGACACATCTTTATTCTGCTATGATAGCCCTAATGGATACACCTTTATTCTGCCATAACAGCCCTATATGATACAACTTAACTGTGCCACATCAGCTCTATATGATACTTTATTTTGCTGTGACAGCCCTATATAATAAAACTTTATTCTGTCTTGACAGCCCCACTAGATACAGCTTTATTAAGCCATAACAGCCCTACTGGATACATATTTATTCTGCTATGACAGCCCTACCTGATACAGCTTTATTCATGCTCTGACAACCCTGACAGAAACAGCTTTATTCTGTCATGACAGCCCTACCTGATACAGCTTTATTTTGTCACGACAGCCCTACCTGATACAGCTTTATTCTGTCATGACAAGCCTACCGAATCCAATGCAACCCAAGTTCAGATAACACTGGCTTGTTCCTACTGTGTAGCTCTATTCCACCACAAGCAACACTGCCCCACGCAATAAAGCTCTATCTTGTCTCAAACAGCTTTAAAACCCTCCAGATTGCATTAGGCCTATACCTCAGCCTTTCCAACACAATTCTTGCAACCAACTCCCACACACATACAGACCTGTGCCCCACTACAATTATTGCACCCCACCCAGTATTACATAGCCCCACAATGCATTGCCACACCCCACAACTTAAGTGCAATATTTTATACTAAAGCCAACTCCCAGATCCCACCGCCTGTCTATTTCACATGACACAACACGCCAGCTCCTACTGCAAACATGTGATACTACGGTCAGGCTTCAGCTAGTGAGGATGATACACCATTATCACCTGTACCACTTTTGCCCCTCTTTACAAAATGTGCATTTGCAAATTGCAAAATTTTATCTTATGCAACATATATCTTAATTCGTACACAAGGGAGAAATTGTTGGAACAGGAGACATTCATATTTAACTGCGATCCTGGTCACTTCCTGTGTTGCTGAGGCAACAGACTGATGCTTCCACCAAGATCAGGGCAGATTTGTATTATATACTACATAAATATCCATAAATAACACCTTTCCAACCAAAAGAGAGCCCATTTCTAATCAATTTAGGCATCCTTTATGTTTCAAATATATGTTAATATGTTTTCTTAAGATTACTGTGTGTTTGTGTTGTTCATTTTGTTGAGAAAGTACATTTGACCATGCTAAATACAGGGATCTGCCCTGATGCAGGTGGCTCCCTCTTTTGCTCAATGGGCGTTAGAGTAGGACTGCATTTAGATATGAATACATCCTATATAAAGCATTTTTCTGTCACACAGACCTATTACTATGATGTAGCCAATGTACATACATGTATACATGTGTACCCTAATACACAAGTATCTCCACAGTCCTTCATACATATGTATGAAGGGGCCTTATAAACTTGTACCAGTGCCCCTCATTAACATACATCAAACTCAGCACCTCTGTTGAGCATGCTCAGTGAGGCCTGCCTTCTATTTAGGTCACAGGTTATCAGGTACAATTTTCTCCAACCATAGAAATGTACAGTGGTCAAATTTAAAACTACATGTATATAAAGAACCGATCTGAATGTGAGTTTGGCTCATGAAGAGTTCTTCTTGTGTCTTTTTATTTTTATCACTAGGCTTCACCGTCTTTTTTATTATTCTTATTCTTATTCTCATTTTTATTTATTTATTTTTAATGAAACTTGCCCAGAAAGGTGAAAAAAAAGAAAGTTTGATTCTGGTTACCACATAATCTAACTTGAGCGGGGAAAATTAAGTCACTTCCCATGTTGAATGACCTCTGACCTAAATCTGCCAGTGGACAGCTGTACTAAGATGGTGACTTGGTTTATCATGTACTCATACAAATGTACATGTATAGTGCCCTTCTGCACATGTGCATCATGCAAATATATAAGTGCCCTCATGCATGTACCAGTACTCAATATTCATTTACCAGTACTCTGTACACATGTACAGTACTCCATACACATGTGTCAACACTCTTACACATGTACAGTACTCCATACACACATGCCAATACTCTTTACACATGTACATTACTACATACACACATGTGCCAATACTCTGTACACATGTACAGTACTACAAACACACGTGCCAATACTCTTTACACATGAAGAGTACTAGGTACTTCATACAGGGTACAATACTCTATACACATCTACCTGTATTCCATAATAACACATATACCTCTGGTGTACCTCATAAAAATATAGCAGTGCCCTTATGCACATGTACTTACATGTATATGGTATACTTCATACAAATATATGAATGCCCCAGCTACAGCTAGGTACCTGTACACATGATGAACATGTATCTGTGCCTCATACTTTTATATCAGTGCCCCCAATATACATGTCTCCATGGTGTTGATCACAAAATGTTTCAGAACCCCATACACATGTACTAGCATACCACACACATGTGCCAGCACTTCATACCTGTACCAGTACTCCATACACATGTACCAGTACTCCATACACATGTACCAGTACTCCATACACATGTACCAGCACTTCATACACATATACCATTACTCCATACACATGTACCAGTACACCAAACACATGCATCAGTGCTCCATACACATGTACTTGTTCTCCATACATGTACCAATGCTCCATACACATGCACATGGAGCAGTACACCATACACATCTTCCAGTACTCCATGCACATGCACCAGTACTTGATACACATGTACATTGCAGAGCACACTACCCACATGTACCAGTACATTGTAGCCCATACACATGCACCAGTAGTCCACACACACATACCGGTACCATACACATCTTTACGATCTTGTATTTATCATGACTATCACACCAGTCTTCCCAGCGCTGTTCAGAACAGCTTGTTTCTCATCAATTATGTGTGTTAATTGGGAAAAAAAAAACTTCCATGAAAGGAAAGTTAAATCATTTGAGACTATGGCGACAGGCCTTGGTCAGTGGCTCTGGCAAGTCATGCTGCAGCTGCCCTTGCAGCAGCTGCAGCATGACTTGCCAGGCAGTGCCAGAACCACTGACATAAGACTATAGGCATGTTGGTATTTGAATGAAAGCTCTTTTAATGAAGAATTTAAATATGAAATTGTCATCTTAAATCTAGGTAAATGTACAGAAAAATCAGGGACTGGTATGGAATGAGTTAATGTGTGAAACAATGTAAATGCTTGCTGAAAGGCCACCACTATTTCTGGCTTATTTGTTACAGAAGTGCATGGAGCAGTGAAATCAGACTGATATGAACAGCTGTGCTACATACCCTGTCAAAGCTACCACCCTGTACAGTACGCACAGGAACGCAACATATGGAATGATCCTCCGAGGCTTTTTCTGGAACTTTCAGTCAAGATTGTTATGAGAGTCAAATTGAAAAAAAGAAGATTGAGGAGCATGCAATCAAATTGCTGGTCCCTGATGACAACTTTGAGAGGAAAAATATTCTGACACAGAAAGGCTCAAGAGACTATTCATATTTAGGTCCTGTAGAGAAAGCTTTCAAATGAAAGCACTTTTTAGTCAATTAAAATGACAAGCTCTTCGATGACAAATCTAAAATGACACTTTTGGTATAAAAATTAATAACGATGCAGACAATTTTGCTTTGAATGCATAAGCACTATCTCACAACGACACAAATCTAATTGGACACATTTTATACTAAAATTGAAAATGACGCAGACAATATTGCTTTAAATATACACAATATCTTACAAAGATTGGAATGGATTTGGAGCTGACCATAAAACCAGCCTTTTATTGATGATAATGCATTTGACGGAGTTCACTGGTCTACGACATGTTTCAAAATACGTATGTACACATTCAGAATTTATGTAATGACAGAGAGAGGAGTATTGAAACATTAAAAACCAACCATCAGTGATCATGTGACAGCTGTCCTTTATTCACTTGATGTGTTGCCTGATAAACTAAAGGGCATATAGCCCGGCCATCAAAGTTGAGCATCACTGGATGGAAACAGATCGCAAATATGATTATATTTTTCACATGCCTATTATTCTGTTATATCTGTACTCAAAACTCAAAGAGATCCATCAGTATTACACTGAGGTCAACAAGTGCACTTTTCATACTGCAATTACCAGATTGAATATATACATAATCTTACAAGCAAAATGTAAAACAAGTATTGCACGTTTCCATTAATTACCAAAACTAATCTAATCTAGGTTTTCACCCAAACAAGCTTAAAGGAGTTTTTAAATGACATTTATATGCAATTTAATGCGTGTAATTTTGTGGATATCATATTGAAACTAAAATTATGAATCAATTAAATGAAACTGGATCAACTGAATTTGATTTTGCAATGTGAGAGCTATTTTCGGTAAAGTACAATCATTTATGTTGTACAATGAATAAATGGTGTCTGCCTTGTTTTGCAATACCCTAAAAAATGCCTACCAATACATGTACTTCTCATGAATATCTTCTTCCCAGAATGTTGTAAAACGCCAAGGTATTCAAGTCTCCAATCCATACCTATGCATTTCTCAGCAAAAATACCAAGGAATGCCGAGATGCTTTTGACTCCAGACATAACCTCGGCACTTCTTGGCAAAAATGCCAAGAAACACCGAGTTAAGGAGCAGGGTGAAAGGTACCTCGGCGTTTCTTGGCATTTTGCCGAGAAACGCCGAGGTACCATTCACCCTACTCCTAAGAATAAGAGAGAAAGGTACCTTGGCATTTTTGCCGAGAAACGCCGAGAGGAGAGTAGTATTGCGGCAGACCTCGGCGTTTCTCTGCCAAATTGCCAAGAGATGCAGAGATGCAGAGAAAAGGATTTCTGTACAAAATTCCTCGGCATTTCTCGGCAAAAAGCACTGAGGGTGGCCTTTTCTCGGCGTTTTGGCTCTCCTTGTGCAATCACATTCTAGAATGCCTTGACCCAGAAACAAGTCTTACCAAATGCATGGGAGCCCAATCGCTGACTTTTTCAAGCCTTCACCTTTAATATAGTCTCACATCACTTCTCCCATTCTAATCAACCATCACAAGTACTTACAGGTCACTTGAAGTACATGTAATGCCACTCTAAAAACTTGACAGATTGGTGTGCTTTGTTCACTGATCACGTGGTCAATGGTATTGGTGCATGATTGTCTTTTGAACCATAATACGACTCCACTATTGGCTGTACAGAAGTGAGAAGGTTGGTCCATCACCATCTGTGCAGATAGGGATGTCCCTCACTGTGTAACGGAGGCATATGTCAACCAGCCCAGGTGCTGTGTGGTGAACTTATTTGTATTATATTTCACAACTACTTGTACTTCTCCAGTTAATTACAATACTGTAGAACAGAGCTATACATAGTGGTATCTAATGTCATGGAAAATACTAGAACTGAACTGATGCATCAGGAAAAATCCTGATATAATGTTTTTAATTAACCAGAATCAAGTGGAAAGTTAAAATATATAAAATAAAATTAACAAATTTAAAAAAAAATCCAAAACAAAACAAACAGTCAGAAAACACAGATAATGGATATCATTTCCAATGGATAGAAACAGAGCGAATGAATGGATTTAAAGGTCTTTCACTGGTAGGATACAGTATTTCATTTATATATATTACACATTATTACCTGCTGTAAATGTATACAGCCACTTGTGCTGCAAGCAAAAGGTGGTCTCATACTGCAGGTGACCTTGAAATACATGTAAATTTGACAGAAACAGACTCGTGTGGCATGAATGAAGGGTCCATAAAGATATTATGAAAAGTCATCTTTGGATCACTTACCAATGCACCTGATCTTGAAAAAAATTAAAGTCTTTACAAGCCATATGTGGACTTTATGCAGTGGTGCCATCTGGTTTAGCTTCAAGAAACAAAAAGATAAGAGCACTTGAATGGTGCTCCGTAATCTTGTCATGCTTATTTAAGGGAGTGTTCTCCTTTGCAATTCTTCCCACCATTCATAAAGTAAAAAATGTAAATGCCACTCTTCAAAATGATTTCACTTCCACATGGATGCCTGGTATGCACTATGATGAGGAAACTTTGTCCCTTTTTTGACAAACCTATTAACCTGTATGATAATAGCCAGGATCTGGACAGTCTATTTATATATTGAATATTAGACTTTGGGATTTAACACTTTCAAAAAAAAAAGGGATATCTGCCCTTAAATTCTGGAAGAAAGTTTGATTTTGTGTTATGGAGGGACCGTCGGACAGGGTGAGCACCTGTCCTGGACACACTCTCGGCACACCTGGACCAAAACATCAATATCAGTCTGGATGAATATATCTAAAACAAGAGGACTGTGACAGTCCTGTGCTCAGCTGACACGTACATATACCCTTGCGATTTTTTAAGATTTGCCCCCCCCCCAAAAAAAACAAAGAAATTCATAAAAAATCCAAAAATCTATGGAGCATGACCATTTGAACAAATCTGGTAGAGACCCACCCAAGGTACATTGCCACCTAGTTTGAAGTCAATCTGGTTGACAGTTTCAAAGATGTCGAAAATGTGAATTAGCATTAGAATGCCCATTGACTTACATAGTAATCAATAGGAAAGGTGCATTTACCAATGAGTAACTGGATTGAAAAAAATCATTAAAATCAGGAATCCACAGCAGTGCCACTTAGTGAACAACTTTGCTTTACCCCTCACAAGGAATATATCCACCAAGTTTAAGCTTAATCTGAGTGACAGTTCTGGTGAAGAAGTCGAAAATTAAATCAAAATCAACACAAAGTATATCCAAACACCATCGCATTACAAAAAAAAAAACATGTCTTGGAAATAGAAGAATTTAAAAACTATTGCACAAGTATTGTGTCTCAACTGTGAGATGTTGTAGCAACAAAGAGTTGTCAAGCCTGGGTCATTAGCAGAGATATCAGATGTGAATGGCGGCGCATTTGCTCTTTCTATCATACAGGATATGTTGGCAGCCCAGGCATTTGGTCATGCCTCAACTTTTATATACTGCTCAAAACATTAATATCCTGTCAAGTCCACCAGGACAACACACACAGAATAGTGATAGCCAGACAATTACATTTTGACACACAAATGATACATAATAGTCACATGTACACAAAGGTCACAAATCAAGTTTGTGCATGGATTTGACAGCTAAAAGAAACCGTTTGAAGTGACGGTGATGATGTACAATGCTATCTATAAGACCCCCCCAAATGGCCTATAGGAGCAAGACAAGACAGCCAGCTCCCTCAGTATCATACTCTCATATCTCTCAGTTTTCAAGTACAGATATACCAGTAGAATTTTAATTAAGGTGATGCGGCATCCTCTCTTTCGCTGGGATCAGCCTGATGGATGTGTTGCATTATCTGTCTCCAGTGGATGGGTGACCTGTGACAAGCAGGTGCCAATTTTCTCGCTTTTCTCTCCAGCGGGTCATATGATTGACAAAAGTTATACAACAATATCATGAAAATACGGCTCTGCAGTGACATGGGTGTGAATGTGCTAAAATTCAGCAGCTTCAAGGGAACTCCCTGGTTCCAGCTGAAACTTGACCTCTGACCCTTGATCCATTGTTTCAGCCCCCTCCACAAAATCAATATGCACCCCTGACAAAGTGGTCATGTGTGACAGGAGCCACTGCTGTTCAACTAAAACCTTCATCTAGCTGAACACTCCATGCTTTCGAACCACTGTTGTGCAAGGATAACTTGGCAGCTTGATTCAATACTGATCCTTGATTCAATACTGATCCTTGATTCAATACTGATCCTCCTGATACGTATATTCTTTTGTAACTTCTGTTTACGATGCTGGAATGTATGTAGTGTTATGCTTTACTGGCACAGCCCATGAAGCAATGGAGACCACGAGCCACGCAGATCCGCAATGGTGCACCATTATAAACCTCTACCTGTGGAATGTGCGAGTACAACTATGGCCACACAATGGCATGTATCCCACAGCATGCCAGCATTCTCTTTCAGGATATGTTTGACTGTATGTACCAGATGCTAGAATCTCTTTCATGTTCATGATGTTGCACTGGAAACCACTATGTTATAATGTAGGAAAGTATCTCAACTTTTGTAATACCTTCCAAATAAAGTGACACATTACAACAGAGTAACTATTTATGCATGCCTGCATGCACCATAGGCATGCCTGTATGCACCATAGGCATGCCTGCATGCACCATAGGCATGCCTGCATGCACCATAGGCATGCCTGCATGCACCATAGGCATGCCTGTATGCACCATAGGCATGCCTGTATGCACCATAGGCATACCTGCATGCACCACAGGCATGCCTGCATGCACCATAGGCATGCCTGTGTGCACCACAGGCATGCCTGTATGCACTATAGGCATGCCTGTATGCACCATAGGCATGCTTGTATGCACCATAGGCATGCTTGTATGCACCACATGCATGCCTGTATGCACTATGCACATGCCTTCATGCACGAAATTCAAGCCAACCATGCTTGGCAAACTGTGACTCTGGTGTGCCGACTGTGGACTCCAGCATCTGCTTTTTTGTCTTAGATAATCCTCTGCTTCAAATTCACACAGCCCCTCTCTCGAGTTACTTTGAATCGATCCTTTCTCTTTGAGAATTAAGTCTGGGTTTTTTAATGCCTGGGTTTGATGCTTTAGCTCATGCCAAGGAAAGCTGTTGACCTGGGCATGTTAATCTACGATTCTCATTCAAATTATTTTTAATTACTGTTGAAATTAGTCAAAAACATTGACGCAGACAGCATTTCACCACCAGCTGGTTTGGCTGGTTTAACAGGGATGGTTAACCCTAATACTGCTGAATTGTTGTTTTAACCTGCGTTTTGGGCCGTATAAACACAGGCCCCACAGCACTAGGGTTAAGCTTCATTCTACTGCTTTAAATCCCTAGTGGTATTATTCACAAAAAATCAAAGTATGCTTTGGGATGGTTCATCATTATCATCATTTTTAAATTAGTACTTAGGGTACTCAATTTCATGACCTCCCTCCCTGCCCCCAAATTAGTACTTTAAAAATTATAATTTTCCCAAAATATCATGGCAAAATAGCACAAAACAGGCCAGAAATTGACCATCATTTTCCATATTCTGTGAAAGTGTACAGACCCATTTAACCCCCTCCCCCCAATCGTATTGTAAGTACTAATTCAAAAATGATGAAAATCTTGAACCATCCCTCAACTAAAAAATGATCTTTTTCTGGTTGCGTTAAATAATTTTTATGTGGGCCACATAGACTCCCAATAACATGTATACCATTAGAGGGATACAGTACTTTGCATAAGGTCTGGGTTTAGATGATCACACTGATCAGGTACAAATTCAGATTTAGGTTCCTCACCATGATATGCCTTCATTGCGTCTGAAAGTTTCTGTGTTCTGTGCAGTAAGATACATATTCCTGTGAAATATGGAGCAGACCACATTGATTCCATTTTATTCTATGTTTGGGACTGAATTTTAATTTTCTAGAGTGAAATTCAAAAGTAGTAACTCACTGTAAATCACATGACCTTCACATTGTTACAACTAAATTGTGATGGGCCTGCACCAGTGACGTACTGCATTCACATTATAGACAAGATGACGTGTGTGAGGGATATTTGATTATACCTCACACGACATGGAACAACTATGAAGAACATAAAGAAACATGGCACACCATGTTGACATTGAAAGGTGGCACAGGGCATATTTTTTGTGATGAATATCTAATTAAAAAAAGAATATATTCACGATCGCAGTTGGTGGGGAAAATCGCTTACGACCTGCAGTCATTTGTGATTTTTCTGACCCACCAACAGCTATCCCTCATGAAAGAAAAATGGCAACTCACTCTCAGCCATGTAAGATTCTACATGTATGTTTTCTCAAGGTGCAGTGAAACTTTAGTATAATGACTCCTTCTATTCTCTGCAAAATGTGCAGATATCTAGATGTGTCATATAAATCAGTCAAATAGCCGAGGAATTAATTTTAAGTCCCTAAAAACTTGAGTTCTCAGGTGAAATCAATATGCCAGGCATCTGGGTATCATTATAATGAGATTTCATTGTACTTACTTTTCTGATGTTAAATGTCAATTAGATGGATAATCTGAAATGTTCACATTTTTTCCATTGCCACAAAGTTAGCATTCAGATGACATTCAAGGTTCCTGTTATGATGTGTGCTGTCAATTTGGAAATCTTGACATTTTTGAGCTCTGATTTTTGTTGTCGAGTGGGCCTCATCTGACATGACAACTGCATACTACATTCCGTCAATGAAGCAAAGTTTTTAATATAATAGAAGTGACCTTTAAGTTATTAGAGACCGCACCATTCAGAATCAAAATGTACACAACCATTCTAATTTTAAAACATATGAACTTTCATCTGATATTTGTGACAGTAATTATTTTTGAGGGGAGTGAACTCTGTGGATTGTGTAATATGATTACAATAGTGCCTCATGACATCATCATCCATCCACAATTTGATATCTTTGTTACATTCCTTATTCTGTACCTCACTAACCTCCACTGAACACGCGAAACTTCAGTATTGGCAGAGATGTCAACATTGTGAAAGTGCATCAATGATAAAAAGACATCCAGAGGTGACAGAGATTTGCATGTGCAGGCCTGGCATTTAAAGTTTACCACAATAATTACATAAGAGAAATTCATTGCCGAATGTGAGCTGTCCTTCCACTGGGACTTGTTAATTGTTATTAGTGACTCGATACTATGAATATGTAAATGATCATGATTTATCACAAGTTTTAAAAGGTTTTGTTTGAAAATTTAAGGCTTTCACTATTTTTTTCCACATTTTGTGCAAACACTGTCCAATTGAGTCAACTAGGTGCATCTCTCCCAGACATGGAAATAATACATGTACCTGTACATTGTATGTCAAGGGATATATATGTATGATATGCCACCAGACATACATACATGATATGTCATGGGACATACATGTATGATATGACATGGGACATGCATGGGCATGACACTGGACATACATGTTTGACATATGGGACAAACATGTATGACATGACATGGGACATACATGTATATGACACAGTACATACTGGTACATGCACATGAATAATGTGACAAAAGACCTACATGTACAGTTATGCCCGGCTAAAAGTTAACAGCCAAATGCTTTTTTCGTGTTTTGCTGGTGTTTGGCTTGTGTTTGGAAACGTTTGAAAATGTTTGGAATGTGTTTGGAAAGTGTTTGGAATGTGTTTGGAAAGCGTTTGGGAAAAATCTCAAACACTTTTACAAAACGTTCGAGCACTTTCACAAAGCTACCAAACACTTCTCCAAATGCGTTCAAACGCGTTCAAACGCTTTCTAAACGCGTTGAACAATTACCCGAACGATTTCATACACTTTCACAAACGCATTCAAACACTATGCATTTCAAACACTTCCATTTAAATGATGAAGAATCTCCAAACATATTTTCAACAGGTCCAGCAATATATGATGTACCTACATGTAAATGTGCACTTATCCAGCATTATAGGTTGTACATGTATATATTTATATAAAACACGATCCAAATATGTTTATCCAAGTGTCTCATTCAACTAAAATTAATTAAAGACTTAATTCTTCATAAAGATGTCATGAATACTTCATCTTTCAAAAACTGTTTCGCAGTAAATCCATAGGCAATATCATGATCTGATCATGATATTGCCTATAAATTTACTCCGAAATAGTTCCTAATTTTCAATTAAAATATATATAATTACTCCAAGGACCAATGGAGTATCGCCTGGCTTACTCCACTGGAGCTAATTCTATTGCTTGGCTTAGTAAGCCAAACAAATACTTCAATTGAGATGCTTCTGTATTTCCATTCGAAATTCTAAAAGTTAGCCTTTTTTCAAGAACTTCACTTTCAGAAAAAGTATGATAGCGACTGGGTATACTTACTACTGAAAGATCTGTAACTTTATAATAAATGAAATGTTAAACCTGTTAATGTAGGCATATTATTTGTAGTTGTTGGGATTTTTAGGTGCTGATAAGTTTTTTAGACACTTGTTAAAAAATATTCCTGTCATTAGAATTAGATTACCAAGTGTACCTGTACATGTATCACATACGTTTGGAGCAAAGTGTAAAGTGTTTGAAAGCGTTTGGAAAAGTGTTTGAAAACGTTCGGCTTTCACCAAACGCGCACGGCAAAGTGTTTGAAAGCGTTTGGAAAAGTGTTTGAAAGCGTTTGGCAAAGTGTTTGGAAAGTTTTTGCAAAGTGTTTGCTACACGTTTGGAAAATGTTTGACTTTCACTGAAAGTGTTTGGGAAACGCTTGGGAAATGTTGGTGCGTTTGGCGTTTGTTAACTTGAACGCGAGCGTAACAGATATAACATGTATGATATTCCACGGGGGACATACATATGATATTAAAATAATCAGGATGGACCTGGACAAGGCTGGGTCATTTAGACTTGTATCTGTGTGAACACAGCCACCAGAGATGAAGGTCCCTTGACATCTAAAGCAAGGTTCACATTAATCTTGTCAAAGTCTTCAGTCTTGTCCCGGTTAGAATACAGCTGAGTCAAATCCCATTCCTGGACATGTATAAGTCACTTTCTAACCTGGAACTTGGTTCCCTGATAGATCTCAACTATAAGTTTCATTCAAAATCCTTTATGCCATGCTAATGACCCAGTTTGTGCATTAATTAACCCTTTCCTCCTTGAATTAAAACTGAGTCAACAGCTTATCTTGGCATGCAAAGGAAATCATTGATCTGGGGCAAGTTATCGTGATAGGTCTCACCTACTATTTTCATTCCAATTGAGTTTCATTGATGCTGAAATTCAAATGAAAACATTGAAGCAGACAACATTTGACCACCAGCCAGTTTTGGCTGGCTTAAGGGGAGAAGGATTAAAATGCACAGTCGACATGCAAAGGAAACATTTAAGTAAAACCAGAACAACAAGTGTTTGACATCTGAGCACTTTAGGTGCTATCAAGAGAGCAGGGGTTAATACACTGGTGACACAGAAACTGGGTCAGTGACGATGAACATTGTCTCAACATTCTGTGATGCACCACTTTCCTCCCAAACAGGCCTCACACATCAAACTTGTACAACTGTATTTGACGGGGTACCGATCTACATTCTCTCTTTCATTGTCAATTACAACAAAAGTCAATGCATTCTGAATTGACAGGATACCAGATTCCTATGCCTACATTTAAGGACACCATAAAAAGAGTCCAAGTCACAAGCATTTCTTGGCATGTTTTGGATGCAATGCACCCAAACTACACCAAGGAAATTTGCAGTTCAATCAGTCAAAACTTGGCACTGAAAACGGTATGCAACATAGTACTACAGCCCTATGTTCAGCAGAATCAACTGAGGCCACACGGCTGCCTCATAGGAAGCTGAGCTGATTTACATTGATTTAGGTATGTATATATATATCATGGTAAATATCAAGTGATATATTATGCACAAACATGAACTGTATATCTATCTTCTGTATGCGGTGGGAAGTGTTGCATGCTGGGAAGTTGGTAAAATTGACTGACTTGTGCACAATCTTCCTCTGGCTCCCCATCTTCAGTTTTCAGGGTTTCACATTACAACCTGTTTCAGCCTTTTAGTCTCTGGGTCAACAGCTAAACCCATTCTAACCCCTGTCAACAGTTTATCCCTTTGGACCCCGGGGCAACAGCTTTCCTTGGTACACTGTGGGCACAATGCACCCAGAGTGCACTGAGGAGAGATGTTGACTCCTAACATTTTATTCTTCATGAGAAAAGAAAGAAACACACCACACTTACCACATCAGATACCTGCTGGTTATTTTTAATGGGAAACGATTGCATGCCAACACATTAGCATCCATCTGGAAACAAACTTGTTTGAACATGACATAGTTGTGGCAAAGCTGGAACATTACATGAGCATATTTCCTGTTGTCCACCGAAACACATAAATATGAATTACATACAACTTGTTTAATTTGGCCTGCAGCACACGACTGATATAAAATAAGATTTGATAGTGATAAATGGCAGGAATCAATAAAAATAGACAGGAATCACTCCTTGCCTTGAAATATCACACCTTGACAGTGGCTGTGTAAACACTGCTCTGAGGTACGACACTACATATAATACATCTAACTGGATGTGTCCATAACAGTGACTCAACCTCACTATGAGGTATTATACCTGTATATGTACATGACTGTGTACTTCTCTGTGCATTATGTAAGCAAGTTACAAAAACAAACACCTTGACTTGCACTTCCTTCAGCGAAAACACTGTCCTATCAAAATCCTCTACTATATGCAACTCATTGATGTATCACCGTTTTCATATGAATGACATCTCAATCACTGAAGCTTCACCATCCCAAAGTGACACCTGAGACATGTATGATGCATCACTATTTTCATGTGATACTTAGCTCACTGATGCATCACTCTTCTAAAATGACATTCATTAATGCACAGATTGGCAACCATTTTCTCGTACATAATATAATGTACTCACTAATGCATCACTGTTCTAAAGTGTCATTCAGTAATGCACAGAATGGCAACCATTCTCTTGTATACAATGTATTTACTGATACATCGTTGTTCTATTGTGTCATTCATTGATGCATAGAATGGCAACCATATGCATTCTCTTGTATATAATGTGCTCACTGATGCATTACCTTTCTAAAATGACATTCAATAATGCCTAAAATGGCAGTCACTCTTGTGTATGAAGTTGTCACATGCACATAAAACAGTTTCTTGTATGTCCATGTATTCACTGATGCATTAGAACTGTTGAGTCTCAACACTCACTGATAATTACCATTATTCTTTCTTACAACATAGTATTTACTGATGCACAATGTTCCTCTTACACACCATTGGCACATCAGAATTTGATGGTGTAAACCCATGCTTCCACAACTTTTAGTGCCCATTACTCACTCATGATTCATTTCCTACCTGCATCAGCAAATAATAATCTTTGTTATCTCATATTCAAGTCTGATAACATTTTTAGATACTTTGTATCTAACTCTTCATACTTTGTTCTCTCTCTCTCTCTCTCTCTCTCTCTCTCTCTCTCTCTCTCTCTCTCTCTCTCTCTCTCTCTCTCTCTCTCTCTCACACACACACACACACACACACACACACATATACCAGCATGTGATGCATCAGTAAATAAGTATGCTTACATTGTAATGCATCAGTAATTATGTTTGTTTATATGAAATGAGTGGAATGTTCTAATGCATTGTTTTTAATCACCCCACATGCACCTGTCCTTGTGTCAGGGGACCAGCCTATTGCAATGCACTGTCTAACTGTTTTCATGTAACATGTCAACACCAACTTGCACCTCTAAATGCATATAATGTACAATACACTTTACCCCCATCCTAATGCACCAGTAAATCTAATTTCCACGATCTGGGATGCTGGTGACGGTTTCTGATCCTGGGTTGCTGCCTTTCTTATGCATGACCTACTGATGAATTGGTACAATCATCCTTATACATCTACAGTATTTGATAATTTCCTTATACAATGTACATAAAATTATAAAATGATTCAGTAACCATAAAAATAACAAACCTCTCCCTGCTTATACCAACTTTTTTGCTTCAAAAATGTGGTCTCTGAGTAAATTTGAACAGCAAACTATACACAAATTGTAAAGTTTTATTATGAAATTTAGTTGTTTATTATGGAGAAGAAGACCGCATCTATACCCCAATCAACATGCTTTCTCCTAATGTCACAGCCACTAAGGGGCAGGGGAACATCACAAGAAAGACATGGTATCTCCGAAATAATGCTGCTGTCAGAACTTGTATGGCATTATAAGCATCGTGAACAGATTTTCAAACTATGTAAAAGTAACTATGGAAATAGTTATGAACTCTGGCCTCTAAAGATATACTTGTATTTTACAGTTTCTCAAACAGCAGCTGCATGATTAGATGTTGGCATTCTGCCTTTCTCTATTGCACAATGTTGTCCTGAAACAATTTCAAAAGTCATACAAAGCTGCTGCCATCCAGGAGTACCTTGCTTCCTGTTTTAGTCAAGGTAACTTTTTGACTTTCAATCCAAGTCACTGTTGTTTTCCCTTGCTTATCCAACAAAGTCACTGTTAATCTTTGACCTTATTAGTTAAGTCATTGTTAACCTTTGACCTATCATCAAAGTTACTTTTAACGCTTGAACTCATCATCTAAGCCACTGCTAGCCCCTTGACTTTTTCATCAAAGTTATGGTGAACCTTTGATCTCATCATTGAAGCCACTGACAACCCTAGACTTTATCATTAAAGTCACTATTAACCCTTAATCTCGTCACAAAACTAAAAAGTCACAGTTAACCCTTGACTTCCATTCAGGGCACTGTTAACCCTAAACTTTATCACTGAGGTCACGTGACATTTTGATCACATGACCCTTGCCTGTGCTGCATCAGAGTAACCAGTCATGGTTAGCCTCAGTTTGTGTATCATTAAGGTCACTGCATGTTCAGTGTGGAGTCAAAATCACCACTAACTCCCCTCTGTGCATTGTAAAGGTCAGTGTTAACTCTTGTTGGTGTATCTTCTGTGACACATTATGGACAGGAAGAATCAAGTGATGGATGTCCTCTAGGACCATGTACCAATGTACTTCACTCATTTTTTGCCAAAAATTTTAAAGTTTGCATCCTTGAATTTGTTGAACATCTTTGTCTTCATATCTTCACTGCTATGGGGTACTGGTGCACCGCCCCCCTCCATGGCATCTGACCGCCTGGAAAATAAAGCATGTCACATTAATAGAAACACGTCAATGTTAAACATACAGATTTCCATATCAATAGAAACATTCATTATTAAACATGAAACATGTTCCATCAATAGAAACATGGCAATATTAAACATGAAGTATGTCACATCAATTTATACCACGCCTCCTTTGTTTTCTCAAGGGATATATATGTCACCTGTTTACACATATATCCCTGCTTTAATTTCCGTGGCTAAATTTCAGCGCAGGACTGATTTGCTTTGGTGAATACATTTTAAAATGCATTTATATTCATGAAAACAAAGAAGGCATGGTATAAAATGGATACATCCCTTGTTCTCGTGATTTATCTGGAATCCTGCATTTTTAAATCCCTACGCTTTGCTCCGGGATTTAAAAAAGCTGGATTCCAGATAAATCCCTTGAACTTGGGATGTATCCTCTTCAGAGAGGAGTCAATATTAAACATGAAGTATGTCAGATCGATAGAGAGGAGTCAATATTAAACATGAAGTATGTCACATCAATAGAGAGGAGTCAATATTAAACATGAAGTATGTCACATCAATAGAGAGGAGTCAATATTAAACATGAAGTATGTCACATCGATAGAGAGGAGTCAATATTAAACATGAAGTATGTCACATCAATAGAGAGGAGTCAATATTAAACATGAAGTATGTCACATCGATAGAGAGGAGTCAATATTAAACATGAAGTATGTCACATCAATAGAGAGGAGTCAATATTAAACATGAAGTATGTCACATCGATAGAGAGGAGTCAATATTAAACATGAAGTATGTCACATCAATAGAGAGGAGTCAATATTAAACATGAAGTATGTCACATCGATAGAGAGGAGTCAATATTAAACATGAAGTATGTCACATCAATAGAGAGGAGTCAATATTAAACATGAAGTATGTCACATCGATAGAGAGGAGTCAATATTAAACATGAAGTATGTCACATCGATAGAGAGGAGTCAATATTAAACATGAAGTGTGTCATTTTATATCATCTTGAACACAGCGAAGCACAAATCAACAAGTAAGGACTAGAGCTGGGTATGAATGCCTGATACATACACATGTACATGGCAAAAACATGTACAAATATGGCACACAGGTCAAGATAATCTAATGGTCACTTGCTTGCTCACTTGCTCACTCATGCTCATTCAATCATTCATACTCACTCACAATGGTACTATGCTTTCAAAGACATAAATTATCGTGGGCCATCTAACAAAATATCTGTGGGTTTGGGACTTGGTTTAGAGAGGATTCCTGACTTTATTTGCCATGCATACGGATTTACTTGGAGTCCCTGGTGAGTTCCCAAAATTCATTTTCAGTGTGTTACAGTTCATCAATACTGACCTAACACTCTGTCGGTTATAAAGCAGTGTTGTGGGTCCATTCAAATTAGCACCAACTAGCATTGACACTGCAGGCAAATATGACATTACATGTGTGTATACGGAGGCTCAAGAACACCTAAGTTAGTTACTGATTTGCTTCCAAGATGATTAGCCTGGGCTACTGACAAAATCTATGCTTGGTTTGCACCTTGACTCACAGTGGAGCTTTTGGATCTTACTGGCCAGGTGCCGAGCTGAGGCAGTGTGTGTGTGTGGGTGGGTGGGGGGGCATTACCATTGGCCACACAAAAAAATCATTTTACTGTACAACTGATTTATTTATATCTCATGTAAATATCTGGAAACAATCATATTTATTTTGCATCTATGAGATGCACAAGAGGCCTCATTACTGACAAATTCTCGCAATGAACAAAACTTTAGAGAGCTAGGGCAGCACTTTCTTTATAGTGTAACTTAGAAGTGTCAAGCAGTATGCACCAAAATTATATCAGGAGTCTTACGAAAGACACTGAAATAATCCATACGTCAGTTTTTTCTGTCACTTCTTTTCACTGCCACAATTTTCAAGCTAGTTCTTCAAAGCTTCAACTGACCACCTATCAAGTCACCCCCAAGGTCCTGGTGATTTCACAAGTAATCCATTGCACATGGCCACTTTCAATGGTGTTAATACCCTCTTAAACACCAAAGGTTTCAAAGTGCACACATGAACACAGGACACGGAAGGCCATTGATCCATCTTGATGAACTCACAGACATAATGCGAAAAACCAAAGACGATGTTATGGCCAAAAGGAAGTCCTGCTCAGACAAAAGCATTGATTCAGCTGAAGTGAACATAAATGGCTATAGCTTGGTCAGAGAAGACAATGATATATTTCAAGGTAAACAGGGTGTCAGGTTGTACACAAAACAAGGCATACCATATTGTGAGAAACCAGATACGGATATACTTGACCTTATGAATAAAACTGTACAAATAGATCAGGCAAACAGAAAACCTGTTCTGATCAGCATGATTTACAGACACCTAAAGACAACTGTTGAGTTCTCTCATTTTGAAGTATTGCCATGACTTATGTATTGATACACATGGTTCTAATCGTATTGTTATTGGTGATTTCAATATCAACTAGAACAGGCTGATTTTCCGACAGAAAATCAAATGTCTCCCCGTGCGCCCTTACTATTGTCACCCTTATTTTAATAAATAGGTATGCCAATTCCAATGATCTACAGATATGGTGAAGGTACACTCTTTATTGACATTTCAAAATCTAAGCAAAGATTACCCATGTAGAAGCACAAGCACACTCTTACTGAGGCTCAAGTGACCTTGAAAAATAGGTCAAGGTCATACATCTGCAGTCACAAGCAAGGTCTTACAAAAGTCTTATATAGAAACATAATCACACAAAATGTCAACCTCTTTAAGTCAAATCTTTCCCGAGTGCATCTGCAATGAGTTTTGAAAAGTGGCTATGTGACCTCGAAAATAGACCAAGGTCACCCATCTACAATCCCAACCTAGTTGGTATTATGGTACATTAACATGCAAAATTTCAACCTCCTAAGTCAAATCCTTGCAGAGTTGTTGCATCCGTGTCAATTTTACATGACATTCCCATGTGACCTTGAAAAATATGTCAAGGTCACCAATCTGCAATCCCAAGCAAGCTTTTATATAAGAACATCCTCACACAATATTTCAACTTCCCAAGTCAAATCTTTCATAAATTATCACATCCACATTGATTTTAGATGAAATGCCCAGGTGACCTTGAAAACTAGGTCAAGGTCATACATCTGAAGTCACAAGCAAGGTCTTACAAAAGTCTTACATAGAAACATAATCACACAAAATGTCAACCTCTTTAAGTCAAATCTTTCCCGAGTGCATCTGCAATGATTTTTAAAAAGTGGGTATGTGACCTCGAAAATAGGTCAAGGTCACCCATCTACAATCCCAACCTAGTTGGTATTATGGTACATATACATGAAAAAATTTCAACCTCTTAAGTCAAATCCTTGCAGAGTTATTGTGTCCGCGTCAATTTTAGATGACATGCCCATGTGACCTTGAAAAATATGTCAAGGTCACCAATCTGCAATCCCAAGCAAAGTTTCATATAGGAACATCTTTCACAAAAAATTCAACTTCTCAAGTCAAATCTTTCTTGAGTTATCCTGTCCGCAACGCACGAAAAAGAAAAAGAACAAGAAGAAGAAGAAGAAGAATAAAAAGAAGAAGAAGAAGAAGAAGAAGAATAAAAAGAAGAAGAATTAGAAGAAGAAGAAGAAGAAGAAGAAGAAGAAGAAGAAGAAGAAGAAGAAGAAGAAGAAGAAGAAAAAGAGGAAGAAGAACAAAAAAAAGCAGAAGAAACTGACGCAAAAACAATATGTCCCCCCGTTGCATGGGGAGACATAACTTTAATCAACTCAGAACACAGGAATCACCAGCTGAGATATTAGACTCCCTTTCATATGATTATGGGTTTGAACAAAAAAATTTGTTCACCACCAAGATTGACTAAAAATTCAGAAACTCTCACAGACTTAACATTTTCGAACATTACAGGTATTATCAAGACAGAAACACCACAAGTGGTGTGATTGCACAGACTGTAGCAGATCACTTACTGTACTAAACTTAACCGTTTTCGGTGGGAAATATCCCCCTCCCCCCATCACCACAAGTATGTTACAACGAGAAACTTCAAACATCTCAATGAGAAACATGTTTTGATAGACTTGAACAATGTGCCATGGCATACTGTAAAGGTGTTTGGGGATATTGAGGATGCTTGGTTTGCATGGAAATCCCTTTTTGATGGAGTTGTGAGAGACCGTGCTCCCCTTAAAACATTTCGCACTTCTAGGCAACAAACAGGGTGGCACAGTGACGAAATTGAAACCATCAAAAGAATGTGATGAGTATCACAACAAAGCAATACAGTCAGATGATAGCAGCATGTGGACTATGCAGAGGAGGTACAGAAATAAGGTTACTTTGATGGTTAGAGAAGCAAAAAAGTAAATATTTTACTGATGGTATCAATGAATTGAAAGGGAACTAAAAAACAATGTGATCTTTCTTGCAGAAATCGCTTCCCAGTTAGGCAAATTCATATACTACAGGTTTCGAGAAGAACTGGAAATTGGTCACTGACCCTCTAGAAATTGCAAATGAATTCAACAGTTTTTTCACGTCCATTGGACAAAACTTGGCTCAACAAATACCCAACAATTTATATTCCCACCATTACATATGTGCAGCAATTTGTTCATTCTCTTCAATCAAACCTCGTCCTAAAGTTAGTCACCGGCGATGCAGTTTTGAAAATGCTACATGCTCTACAGACTAACAAAGCAACCGGGCCAGACAAGTATCAGGTTTGACTATTGAAAATGGCTAGTGCTGCAATTAATGATAGTCTGGCCTTCCTATTTAATACATTCCTCACAACAGGATTAGTACCTGTTGACTGCAAATCTGCTAGGCTATCAGCCTTGTACAAGAAGCACTCCAGACTTGACCCAGGAAACTGCAGACGGATATCTTTTTTGTCTGTGATTTCTAAAATGATGGAGAGAATAGTACACACTCAACTCTATGATTTCCACTCCCAAAACAAGCTTCTACATATATGCCAGTCTGGGTTCTGAAAAGATCACTCAACTCAAATTTCTCTCCATAAACTAACATAACAGTTGTATCAGGGCATATATGATCACAAAATTATTGGAATGATAGCACTCGACTGACTCAAAGCATTTGATACAGTGATCATGAAATTCTTTTTCAGAAAATGCAGCACTATGGCATCAGAAATCATTCTCTAGCATGTTTTCAGAGTTACCTTTCACATGGCACACAAACAGCATGTATGAATGGCACTCTTTCCTCACCCGAAAAACTCACAACAGTCATGCCACAGGGTTCAATCTTGGGACCACTGCTTTTTCTACTATACATGAATGATCTGCCACCATGTCTGGAATTTTGTCACATAAATATGCATGCTGATGACACAGCAATATATTTTACTCATACTAATGTCAACATCATCAAGATGGACCTTCAAACTGTACATGATTGGCTTTGTGCCAACAAGCTTAGCCTGAACATAGATAAAACACAGATTGATTATAGGGTCTAAGCACAAGACCTTTTCTTTGACAAATTATGGTCATCAATTGAATATTGCAATAGATGGTGACAAGGTGACACAGGTACAGCATACAAAATATCTTGGCATTGTGGTAGGGCAAAACTTGAAATTTAATGAGCAAATGAATTCATCCATTGTCAAATTGAATAGGTCAGTGGGTATTTTAAAACATGTTTCTCCATTTATTCCACAGGAGTCCAGAATAACAAAGTATACTACGTTGGTGTTACCACACTTAAGACTACTGTTCGACAGTGTGGGGTGTGGTGCCAAATATATACCTGAATAGACTCCAAAGGATTCAAAACAGTGCCATGAGAATCATTTTAAAGCAACCTACAAGAACTCATATTAACACCATGTTGCGGGACTTGAAATGGATGAGCGTTTGTCAGAGAAGTCACTTTAATTTATGTGTACTGATGTGGAAGACTCTGCATGGCCCCTTCCTATATGTCTTACTTCTTTGATTTTAATTCATCCATTCGCCACTACAATAAAAGATCTTCTGCGAAAAATCATTTACATGTTCCACGTTGTCACAAAAATTCTTTGAAATACAGCGGCTGTGTTGCATGGAACAACCTTCCACAGTTTTTAAAGGATTGCGATACAGCAGTAAATTTTAAGAGGTCATGTGTAAAGTATGCTTTAAATGAGACTTCATGATTTTGATGAACTTCAACCGAACAAGTCACTTTTGTGACAGGTTTAATACTGATTCTGTCTGAACATGGTAAACATGTTGTAATACTACTTCCTGTACAGCCATCATTTTATCAAATCTAATGTATTTATACATACATATATATATATATATATATATATATATATATATATATATATATATATATATATATATATATATATATATATATATATATATATATATATACACACACACACATATATATGTATATATATATATATATATATATATATGTATATGTGTGTGTGTGTGTTTGTATCTTTGTCTTTTTCACTTTCTATCTTATATTTATGTACTTGTTTTATGGGCACCATGAAAAATAGTGACCGTATACTGATTAGTTTTTCCAACAAATACGATACAATACAAAATTCATGTACAACCAAGATTCATATTACTCCACACTCTGTCCCATGAGAGCAAACTTATTTTCCTATGTGGTCCTCAGAGACTAGATTTGCACAATATGCCACAAGGCCTTTAAAAACTCAAGAAACTAGTGACAACGTCGCCAGATGGAGCTCCATCTGACGATGTTGTGGTTTTAGGCCCATCCGCCACCATCTTATTAGCACAAATAATTGACTGCACAGATGAATACACAATATTTTATTGCAGATATGGCAGATGTTCCAGGTCCACCCTCTTTACCCACTCCCCCGCGTGTATATTAGCATGAAAGCTTGACTGACTGAACGTAACGAGCGCCTGTGTACACAATAGACATAGAACAGTAATTGTACTGGCCCCAAGAATTTAAAGGTGATTAGGCAATAAAATGTGTTGAACATTTCTGCTTTAACTCAGTATACTTCCAAGTTATAACCCTTGGAATCCTAACACCAATGCATATATAGTTCCTGTTGAAAGGTTTTATAATAGTTCAGTGTCATTAATGTTGTTTTCTTTATTTTACTTATTATTTGTTTACTTTTTTGCTTATTCATCCATTCATCATTCATTTACAAATGCATGCATTTAATTTAATTTAATTTAATTTAATTTATTTATTTATTTGTTTTTTTTTTTCAATTTGACAAACAATGGAATTGGCAATCAGTCGACTGGATTAAGTGAACCAGATGTTAAGTAAATTACTGATTTTCACCCAGAAATGTATATTGAGTCTGAGATGTTACAACAGCTGTCAGAGACAGAAAATCCTATTTGTGTCATGTTTTTCACCCATTACACACGCAACGTATTCCGTCCAATTGTAGCATATGCCCTAATACAAGCAAACCCTCTACATTTAATCTTGGAAGGGGGTTGTTTTTAAAAATCCAGTATTTTTTAATATTTAAAAAAAAAATAACTGCTTATGATGAAAGAGCATGGTTCATTGTTGTTATTTTACAGTATATGGATTCTAAAATAAGTGTAATTGCTTGTGGTATTGTAAATCAGGACATGTCATTATCACAAAACTCTGCAAAAACCATGTCTGCTCCAGGAAATCTTTGCATTAGCACAGCTATTGGAATGAAGACGGTATATGACAAACAAACAGGTTCCCTTTCCAGCGACTCTCAATTTCTATTTGTTATAAGGGCCAAGAGAATACACCACATTCTAAACTTATTACCCTAACAACCACATTTTAAGGCCTTCAAACTCCGGATTCAAGTTCACAGTCATGAGGACAAGTTTAGAATTAAAATAATGGACAGTCTAGGGTGTGTCTGCTACAATAATGCCCAAGCTCAGTGAGGGCATTATGTGACAGGGACGCACCCTAGCCTATTCATTATTCCTAATTCTCCTATATGCAGCTATTATGTCCACTTTGAGCCCAGTCAATGCTGTACATTTTGTGTGCATTTTTCTGTATTTTTTGTGGTTTCTATACAGCACTGATCATCAGTTAAGGGCAGACAGGCATGTAGTAACCAGGTTATTAGCTGAATGAAGCCTCCTTATGAATCATGCAGCTTTGTCAATCACATGTAGATGAAGGTAGAGGGAGGCATCCCACTGGAGAAAGGTTGCCCTTATCAGATTTATTAGCAGAAGTTAACGTCAAGCACGCGCTGAATCTGAATCTTAATCCCACATGGCAATTACATTAATGTACTGTGATAGAGAATGGTACTAATTTGAGCTACCTGCTTCTAGATTGCTACCAAGATGATTAATGATAGTCAATGCAGCATCTGATATAGGTTTCATGTTCTACAACTGCCCTACAATTCATGTGTACCTGCGTGGGTTATTACCATGCAACGTGTGACATGCATCATGGTCACACATTCATGTAACCATGCAATGTTTTACATGCAAAGGACCGTATATACATGCAGCCACGCAATGTATAACATGCAATATGTCCATATATAGCTTTGCAATGTGTAACATGCATCAGACCATCAGTAACTGGTATGCATTACATGCATCAGGGCATATACAAACATGCCATGTGTAACATGCATCAGGACCATATATAACCACACAGTGTATTGTGCATCAGGTCCATATATATAACCACACAATGCATCCTGCATGAGAGCCATATATAACCATACAGTCTATCATGTGTCAGGTCCATGTATCACCATGCAGTGCATCGCATCTGGTCCCTATATAAACACAGTTTATCACGCATCCGAGCCAAATATAACCTCACAGTGTATCATGCATCAGGTCCATACATAACTATGCAGTGTATCATGCATCAGAGCCATACATAACTATGCAGTGAATCATGCATCAGAGCCATACATAACTATGCAGTGTATCATGCATCAGGTCCATACATAACTATGCAGTGTATCATGCATCAGAGCCATATATTACCATTTCCAGACTTCATTCAGGCAAATAATAATTCATTCCTGAGCACCAAATAAAGTTCACTCCCTACAAGTGACTCCCCATGCTACCTTCATCCCAAAACACAGACGTCATTATTTCTTCCATCATAATCCTGGAATAAGGTAATCTTGGAATAGATGCATCAATGAGCACATATACCATTCTATAAATCTTAATTTCTATCCATATTTTCAGTTGGTAATGGCTGAGGTGTCCCTTGGCTTTCCATAGGCCCTGACCCAAGGCAGGTCTGTGGATGGGCACATGTGTCATACAACGGAGAGGACACCAGTCCTTTCCCCTTGGATTAAGACTCATTTATCAACTTGCCTACATTTGCACTTGCCCCACACTATGCTGCCCTCAACCCATTATTAAAGTGTTGACCATGAGCACGCTGTATTCATAGACCTTTAAATAACTGTCACATCAATCAAATATGTTTTAGATTGACAAGAACATCAAAGTATGAACATTAAAACGAAAGATATTTCATAACTGACAGGCTTTGAGCATTTTGGCCTGAAAGGCTGAAAGGGGTTAAGCTGTCAAGCACTATGATCTGAGACATAAGCCTCAAAGGTTTATCGAACCTGATGAGATCCTGCAGAAGAATGTCCATTTCTAATTCCAAATTTGAGAAATGTAGCCCATTAACTCATTCCATACCAGTCCCTGATATTTACGTAAATTTACCTAGATTTAAGACGACAATTGCATCTTTAAATTTTTCATAAAAAGAGCTTTTGTTCAAGTACCAACATGCCTATCATCTCAAGTCAGTGGTTCTGGCACTGCCTGGCAAGTCATGCTGCAGCTGCCGCAAGGTCAGCTGCAGCATGACTTGCCAAGCAGTGCCAGAACCACTGCCCAAAGCCTGTCACCATAGTATGGAATGAGTTAACACAAGCACAATTTGTGGCAAGCTCTGGATTCTATTGGTAGTCTTTTGTCTTGTAACCCATTCCAATACAAATGTAATCTGTAACAAGTGCTGGATCCCACTGGTACTTTTTGGTCCTGTGACCCATTCAAATACAAATGGACATTGCGTAATTTGTGACAAGCGCTGGGCTCACCTGGTACTCTTTTGTCCTGTAACCCATTTATTTACAAATGCAGAGTCTCCCAGCTAGCCTGTGTGAAAAGTGGGAGATCTCCCTCCTGCAGGTAATGAAAAGCCGGAGGGCAAGCTCTGAAGGTGCGAAGCACAGCTAGGGGGGTCTGGAGGCACATTCTCCCAGCAAAAATTTGAAATTTGCATCTTCCTTTCCTGCATTTTGAACCATTTCAGGCAACATCGTGGACATGCTCCATGCGTACATAGTACAACACAGCAAAATAGCACAGCTTTACAGCCACCAATGTAATGATGCTACTTTTCAAAATTTTACTAAAAGTGAGAGAGCAGGAGACTTGGTAAAAAAAGTGTGAGAAAGCTGGCAATCTCCTGCCCAGATGCCTGAGACTTGGAGGCTCTGCAAATGTTATTTTTGACAAGCACTGGGTTCCACTTGTACTCTTCTGTCCAGTAACCCATTCAGATACAAACATAGTTGGTGACAAGTGCTGGCTACCATGCACTCTTTACCCGGTCCGATAACCCACATGCTGGAAACTTTCCCTTACGACTGGGAACAAGTAGCTGTATGTTCAGGCACAGCATGTAGTCCAGCTTTATCACTGATGAACAATTAAGTGGAGGGGCATTTAATTAGAGACCCAGTACCAGATAACAGCAGATGTTAATAATTTGCTTTGTTTACCATATGGGTACAGTAGGAACCCCACTGTTCTTATCAGCATGATAAGCAACAGATAAAAGTTAAACCTGGACCTCCGCCCCACCGCCCCACCCCCCCACCCCCCACCCCCCGCACCTGACCGGGCCTTTCATTTACAAGGGTTATGGGGCTATCCTGTCTCTAAAGCGGTGTTTCCATCATGCATCCTTTTTGCTCATTGGTCACACTCAGGTCATGCCATCAAACAAGATACAATGTAATCAGGTCATGCCATCAAACAAGATACAATGTAATCAGGTCATGCCATCAAACAAGATACAATGTAATCAGGTCATGCCAGCAAGAAAATAGAATGTAATCAGGTCATGCCATCAAACAAGATACAATGTAATCAGGTCATGCCATCAAACAAGATACAATGTAATCAGGTCATGCCATCAAACAAGATACAATGTAATCAGGTCATGCCAGCAAGAAAATAGAATGTAATCAGGTCATGCCATCAAACAAGATACAATGTAATCAGGTCATGCCAGCAGCAAGATACAATGTAATCCGGTCATGCCAACAACAAAATACAATGTAATTGGGTCATGCCAGCCACAAGATACAATATAATCTATCTATAAAGACCTCTTCTTATATAAAGACCACTCCCTTAGTCCAAC
Source organism: Hermodice carunculata (assembly GCA_964020975.1). Lineage (NCBI taxonomy): Eukaryota > Metazoa > Annelida > Polychaeta > Eunicida > Amphinomidae > Hermodice > Hermodice carunculata. Next base: position 30,205,845 of record OZ026624.1, read on the forward strand.
TGCCCTTTCACAGTCCATTTTTAATGTTTCAGTCCATATTAACACTGTATATGTATAGTTTGTTTTCCACCCAGTGAGCACCCATTTTCTTATAAGTGCCCAATCACCATCACATGGGAATCAGAAAAAGGTAAAATAAGGCTAAAAATTTGTTTCAAAGACATGCTTTTTCCAGGAGCTAGGAACAACTCAGCAAAATATTTGGAAATTGTATATCATTGGCACGTTGACAGAATCCAGAATAAATTTGTCATTTATCAAGGCTAAATATTATTTAAATGAGCCTTTCACAGGGTTATACTTCTTATGTAACTATACAGTAGAACTTCCTATTTAAGACCACCCTTACTGCCAGTGGAAAGTGGTCTGATACGATAGGTAGTCTTAAAACACAGGTAGATTCACAAGAGAAATAGACTTGTGCCATGAACGATGGTCTTGTATCATAAAACAAATGATCATAAAAGTGCTAAATGTGATTAAAAAACATAGAGGTTGCTATATGGATTTTGTTGTACCATGCCCTGTGCAATGTGAGAAAAATATATTGTATACAAATTCCATTGAATACAAGGAGCAATAGGACTGTATGACTGTGTCAAAAGCTGACAGAATGTTTAGCATCTTACCAAATTTATGCCAAATACACAAAATATATGCCATGTGTCGCTCAATGAAGCAGTCAAAATAACAATATGTTGCCTGGCACAATTTGTTGAATTTCACATTGATTCACCGATCCATCCTCAACTTAAGGTGATTCCATTGTGAAACAACCAATTTATGGCATGCCTTAAATTTTATAAGCTGCACGCAGATTTATTATGCCTCTTTAATCGTATTGTTTTTTATTATCTATCGGCCAATTTTTTTTTTCATGTTCATTATACTTAATTATTATTTTGTTGCTGTCAAAGTACTTTTACCGCAATATGGCCCAATGATTCTAAATGTAGGACTATCTTAAGGATATACTTCTGCTTAGCACACTCAGGTGTCCATAAAACACAATACAATGAACTAAAAATAAGTCCCAACAAAGTATATATTTTTAAAAGTACATTCTGTGGAGAATTGCTTTCTGTCATTGTCATTTTTGTCTCTTGTCTTGTGTTTACACAGCAATTGCACAAAATGAACATGCAATTTTCCTAATTTTTCAGTTTGAAATGGATTCAACTTTTTTTTTATTTTCCATTCAAACTTTGAAATTCTTGTGGCAAAATAAACTATAGGAAGTAAATACAACTAGAACAGACTGATTTTCCAACAGAAAATCAAATGTCTCCCGGTGGAACACTTACGTCTCTGAATAAGCTACAGGTGATAACAAATTACAAATGACCAAGTTTGCTTGAAAATTACAATCCTATTTCAGCTCTCACCTAGATACATTACTCTAGCAATTTTCATCAAGTTCTTCCAGACTTATTGCAGAGAAACCAATTTCACATAAATGACCCTGCAATCTTGAAAATTAGGTCAAGGTCATCCAAATACAATCCCAACCTAGGTCTTGCCAAGATACATAATCCTACCAAGTTTCATCAAATTCCATCAAGTTCTTCAAGACTTATCAAACGGAAACCAATTTCACAAAAGTGACCCTGTGACCTTGAGAATTCCCTCAAGGTCATCCAAATACAATCCAAACCTAGGTCTTGCCAAGATACATAATCCTACCAAGTTTCATCAAATTCCATCATGTTCTTCATGACTTATTGAACGGACACCAATTTCACATAAGTGACCCTGTGACCTTGAGAATTCCCTCAAGGTCATCCAAATACAATCCCAACCTAGGTCTTGCCTAGATACATAAACCTACCAAGTTTCATCAAATTCCATCAAGTTCTTCAAGACTTATCAAACGGACACCAATTTCACATAAGTGACCCTGTGACCTTGAGAATTCCCTCAAGGTCATCCAAATACAATCCAAACCTAGGTCTTGCCAAGATACATAATCCTACCAAGTTTCATCAAATTCCATCATGTTCTTCATGACTTATTGAACGGACACCAATTTCACATAAGTGACCCTGTGACCTTGAGAATTCGCTCCAGGTCATCCAAATACAATCCAAACCTAGGTCTTGCCTTGATACATAATCCTACCAAGTTTCATCAAATTCCATCATGTTCTTCAAGACTTACCAAATGGAAACCAATTTCACATAAGTGACCCTGTGACCTTGAGAATTCCCTCAAAGTCATCCAAATACAATCCCAACCTAGGTCTTGCCAAGGTACATAATCCTACCAAGTTTCATCAAATTCCATCATGTTCTTCAAGACTTATCAAACAGAAACCAATTTCACATAAGTGACCCTGTGACCTTGAGAATTCCCTCAAGGTCATCCAAATACAATCACAACCTAGGTCTTGCCAAGATACATAATCCTACCAAGTTTCATCAAATTCCATCATGTTCTTCATGACTTATCGAACGGAAACCAATTTCACATAAGTGACCCTGTGACCTTGAAAATTAAGTCAAGGTCACCCAAATACAATCCCAACCTAGGTCTTGCCTAGATACATAATCCTACCAAGTTTCATCAAATTCTGTCAAGTCCTTCAAGACTTATCGCACAGAAACCAAGTGTTGAAGAACCTGAACAACAACAACAACAACAAGAAGCGGAAGAAACGGGCACTAAAACAATATGTCCCCCGGCTTCCACCGGGAGGCATAAAAAGCGGGTCTCACTTTTTTGCAAATTTTGCTTTGTTTGGTTTGTAGGACTGTTTGATGTTGAAAGGTTGACATCTCATTTTAGCATCATAGATAGCAGAATTATATCCCTAATTGTCCAATTACATGATACATTTTGATTGGCTGACAGCCACTGCCCTTTATTGCACAAAAACCACCCAATTATCTATGAAGGTGCACAACCAGCTTTCTGAATCCAGCTGAGAGCTGCTAAGTCTCCCAGTTTGGCAGATCTGTTTTTATGGTAACACAAATCACCTGCATTTTTCTATCTTGTGCCTTTTTTGCTGGTTTTCTCTATTATATTACTAAGAGACTCTTGCTTTTTACAACATTTTTCGGCTTGGGCTCCTGTTTTGTCAGCTGGGCAACTTGGCACCTATGCAGAATTATATACCATGTGTTATTATACAGGTAAACCCTGTTTACGAGGGTTCTTCCAACAGGAGAATCAGCTACCTGACCAGTGAACAACCCCCTCGTCCTCTTTGGGGAATTTGTCTGTCTTGAGACTTGTATTTTTGAAATCACAGCTCCTTCTGAAGCATGGTCTATCTGTGTACAGCTACTAAGTTATACTGATTTGGGCCTGTTGTTGAAAGCTACAATGAAGGCTGGAACTATCTCACACTTGTGGGCTTATGTTACTATGGTTGAGTGGTAGAGAGCACAGAGTTGTATGGTGTAGACGCCATTATGCATTAGTACTACTTTTTTCCAAATATCAGAATTTCCTATCATGTCTTTAAGACAGCAAGGTAAGCCAGTCATTTGTGCTCAAAGTCAAAGTCTTTCACCTTCTACATAACTTTTTAAAGAAAAAAACTTATGTACTCCAGCTATACAATTAGATAGAGTACTGTTCATTAATAACTGACTTCTGATTGCGGACAAATTTTTGTGCATTCTCATCCGTTACAAAAAACGATGCCATGCCTGTAGCACAACAACTTGCGCGCACACCCTTTGCTCGCAAACAGTAGGCGCGCAATTATTAAGCATTTCAGTGCGAGCAAATAAAAATATTAACAGCTGGGCATGTAGTCTTGTGTGCGCACAGCAATGATTCACTGGTCCCGCCTTTTTCCTGATGACGTAACTTCAGATCTACCGCAACGACCATCCTGTGCCATTGTAAAATCATTGTAGGCAAGCTCAGCATATATGCCAGACGGAGAATTATTCACCTAAAGCATGAAATATGTCCATGCCTAAAGGAAGCAAAGTTGTATAATATAAAACATGTTATTTACAATTAGCGGTTAGTTTTATTGAAGGGAAAACTATGTTTGGAAGAAAACAACGTGCGTTCTTGGTGGGTGTGCAAATGGAGGCCGGGTACAAGATGTTGCCTTCATCGGTACCAAATATCCTTCCGTAGGCCTTTGTCATGCAATCGTAACAGAAAGCTTCAGAAGAACTATCTGTGTCCTAATCCCATGAAAATATAAGTTATTTACAATTAGCGGTTAGTTTTATTGAAGGCAAAACTGACATGTTTGGAAAAAAAACGATTCCAGTGGATGTGCAAATGGACGCCGGGCACAAGGTCAAGAGTCCCGACGTTGCCTTCAATGGCTTCATTTATTGGTACCAAATGTAGCGGCACAGTGACTATCCTTGCGCATGTCTTGCAATCGTAACAGAAAGCGTCAGAAGAATTATCTGAGTCCTAATTCCATGAAAATATCAAAGTTTTTACATGTTAACAGCATCAAAAGAGCCAGATTTGCCGCTTTAATTGTGCCAGGTATCCATGCTTTTGCCAACGCACGTTGTTGAGAATTGGGTGGAAGTTCAAGAAGGAATTGTCTGGCAGTCTCCATGCTCCTATTGGTTTACGTGACTAAAATTTTCAGCGTTAATTATTCAAATAGGTCATATGACGATCACCTACATTGTCATCAGCCAGTAGAAACGATCGTCTGAATAACATTTCTAACTTTTGAGACAGGGACGTTTGGCATAAATTAACCGCATTGCAGTCACATTTGAGCCAATGAGAAAGGATTTTACTGATGTAAACGAAGTTCTGAACTTCCCAATGATCCCAAACATGTGGTGTTTACCAGCAGTGATCCAGTGCTACAGAGGGCAGAAAGGAGTGCAATTTTACCGCCGTATTTTACATTCTTTTGCCAATTTTCAACCGTGAAAGTGCTAAAAAACATCGGGAAGGTACATTGACCCTCAGTCTAATTAAATTTGATATTTTTTTGTGGCAGCAAGAGATCGACTTGAAAATACTGCAACATTTTGTCAATCACAATAATAAAGACCAAGTTTGGCGCTCTTTCTTTCGGCATTATGTTTTCCAAACATTACAAAAATTGCGTCGATGGAAAACTAATTTGGCAGCGACAATAAATGTCAATAAAATTAATGTGGCTCTTAAAGAGTTAAAAAGTAAACAATATCATAGACACATCTAGTCAACGTTACTAATATAAGAATGAGCGGGAAGCACCGTATCATGATTCATGCCATGGCTTCATGCGTATGATTGACAGATGAGTCCGCAAAGTAGCTGAGAGGCAGGTGCGCGCAGTTCTACTGAGATCGGGCATTTTTTTTGTCATTTGCGCGCAAAATGTCGCACATTTTGGACAGTTAAATTAATTTTAACAGTGAGCTTTGCGTGCAACTTGATTCCAAAAAGCCAACAAATTGCGAGCATTTTTATACGTAAAATTCGCGTTAAAATGGATTTGCATGATTGCGCCTTGTGCAAAATTCGTGCACATATGCGCGCAATTTGCGAGCAAAAAGCAGTTATTAATGAACAGTACTGCAGCAATACTACCATATACAATAGGTAATAAAGTAAGTTGGGTTTATGATCCAGACATGGCCCATGGATATCGAAGTGAGGAGGCACTCCTCTGCAAGGAGTGACACAAAGATACAAGCTACGACAATAGAAAGTTTTATGCATGTAAAGCACTCCTTTGTGGTGGAGGCTGGGGCATGACCACTCGGGACACATGGCCTATCCTTCGAACAAACATGTTACACACTTCTCACAAGTGGCATTATAATTTAATTCAGTCCTACACTGTCCAGCAGACAAGGATGCCAATATGTGACTGATGCCATACTAGTTACATGTACATCATAATTACATTGTCTAAATGCATAGCAACATTACCCTGCCCTCTAAGAGGCTGACACATCCAATGCAGCCTTCACTTCCTATTGAATCACAGAGCAGAGAGTTGGAACAGACACCAAAGTTCCTGTAAATAGTGACCATACATATTTATGTTTACTCCAGGGTTGAACAGAACTCACTGGCCCCTGAGGAGTCCAACACAGCATGAAACCCAGTCAGACAATTTGACATATTGTGTGTCTTTGCTCATCAACACTTGGCTTGTCATTCTATTATCTTCAAAATAACATAAGACCAGTTAAAAAAAGGACTATGCATCTTTGAGCCATGTCTGTAAGTTTGGGCCATCCCTGGAACAGGTCCTTCTCAGGCTCTGCTGCATTTTTCTTTGTTATTGGTAAAGTCACTCTCCATTGACAGACAGCTCTGTTAACCCTGTGACTCTAAACCTGCTGCATTATTCTTTGTTACATGTATCAGTAAAGTCATTCTCCACTGACACACAGCTCCACAGCTCTGTTAACCCCTTAAACCTGCTGCATTCTTCTTTGTTATCAGTAAAGTCATTCTCCACTGACACACAGCTCTGTTAACCCCTTAACCCTAAACCTGCTGCATTCTTCTTTAATTTGTTATCAGTAAAGTCACTCTCTACTGACACACAGCACCACAGCTCTGTTAACCCCTTAACCCTAAACCTGCTGCATTCTTCTTTGTTATCAGTAAAGTCACTCTCTACTGACACACAGCTCTGTTAACCCCTTAACCCTAAACCTGCTGCATTCTTCTTTGTTATCAATAAAGTCACTCTCCATTGACACACACTACCATTAGCCCCTTAATCTGTTGTGTTCTTCTTTGTTATCAGCAAAGTGACTATTGACACACAGCTCCGATAACCTCTTAACCCTGTGAAGAAAATGTAGCTGGATGTCAAACCCTGTGTGCTTCAATGCTTTTCATTTATTTGATCATAGCTGCTGGATGGGAGGTATCAGCATAACACACACAGCCCTCAGGTCAACATCTTTCTTGGTGCACAGAGACATGTTGTACTCAATCCTTGCCATATGGCAACCTATTCCCTCAGTGGCAATCCTCAGGGAAGGACTTAATCAATTCTTTTCTATGCTTGCTGTATAATTATTGCTTGCGCGAGGCGAGAGGGGCTCCCCTTGGGTCTCTTGGACAATTCATTTGAATACCCATTACAAAGAACGTGTCTGTCATGGCAGGTCTACAGTTTTCCGCCGAGGTGTGAGGGCCAACTTGACTCTCTTGACTCTGACACTCGGTCTGTCCCTGTGGAACATTTTTACATACTCCCCTTGACTGTTATATTCATTTCCCCTTTTTTTTTTATCCTTTTCTCAACTGGTTCCATGACGGGGGAAAAAAAATTACCGCCACCCTACACAAGGTTTTATAACATAAATTGACAGAATGATAAATACAGAGTTGCAATGAAAGGCTGGGAATGCCTAATTTGGAAATGTAATGCCACTGATGATGATAAATTTTCAGTGTAGGTGATCAGCATACCAAAATGGCTTAGAACAGGAACGGTAATAGACAAGGTCCAGAAAGGCTTTGACATTTTGTCTATGTTGGAGAGATATCACTTTCCTCAGTAAAATTTTAAAATCTCTCCCCCCCCCCCCCCCCCCCCCCCGTAGATCATGTAAATAACCAGTTCAGCATTAAAAATTAAAAATTCAACAAAAATAATTATGAAGTTATTTCAAATTAAATTCTATGCCAGTGGGGTCATGTCATGAGAATATAACACAGTCATTTCAATATGCTTTACAATTTACTCCAGTGGGATTATGTCATGAGAAAATAGCACCATCATGTCATTGAAAATTTACAATACTGGGATCATCCCATGACATGGCACATTTCTTGGTGAAAATCACCCACAAGAATATTTTAACTCACTGTCTTACAAACATGATCCTCTCCTTGTTAACTTGCATGGCACTATGGCAGTCAACATGGTTTTGACACTGCCCGGTAAGTCATAGTAATCCTTAAAGTGCTCATCAAGGCTAAAGTCGTTTTCTCATTACTGGTAAACATATAATGGTTAAAAGATTAAAATTCCTCATGAAGATACCTTTCATTCAAGTATCAGCAAGTCTAGTCTAAAGCAAGGAGTAGCCTTAGTCAACAGCTTTAACAGTTAAGCCTTCCCCCTTACAATATGACTCAGTCAACAGCTTTCCTTGGCATGGGCTGGGCACTCAGTACCCAACCCATGCCACGGAAAGCTGTTGACCTGGGGCGAGTGATCTTGATAGGTCTCATCTATGATTTTCAGTCAAAATGGTTTTTCATTACTATTGAAATTAGTTGAAAACACTGAAGCAGATGACATTTGACCACCAGCTGATTTTGGGCAGTTAAAGGGTTAAAATTACAGGAAGCATTGGCAGGTAATGTAAAAACCAACATGTTTGGACCAGAAATGTTTGTATTTCAATGGAAGCTCTTTTTTTTTTTTTTTTGAAGAACCTGAATCGTACAAGATAAACAGGAGAATCATGACCCGGTAGGGAATCAGTAATAAGCACCTAACTCACCGAAGAAGCGCATCAAATGTTGACAGAATCCATCTCATTTTACTTCTCCCTTTGAAGTAGGGAGCTGATGGTAATTATTGTTTGATGACTTGTGCCCATGTTCACATATCCTTTGTTTATGCAACTTAAACAATGTCCCTAAGAATACCCCTGTCATGTCAAAGTTTTCAAAATTAATAATACATGCAGCTCATGAGAACATCTTAACAATCAACATCCAGCATCATCAAAGCAGGAGAAATAATCATTTTATCTCTGATCGGTGAAAAAAAAACCCAACTTTTTTCCCACAAAAGAGAAGATGGCATTGTGTTGAAATGGCAGGTAATTTTTGAGTATCTATGGTGATGAACAGTCAGTACATCGATCTCCAGCAGGCTGCATTGAATACTGCCAACATTAAATGAGTTTTACAAAAAAAAAAGAGACTTTTTTCATCATAAACATTTCCCTGTTGCAACAGACATTTCTACAAGATTCATGAGATCACTATTTATAGACAGAGAAGAAGAGAAAAAAAGTCCACATACTGGCATTGTTGAAACACTCACGAAAAAGTCACGAGTTTGAGTTAAAAGGAAATCCATTTTCACCAGTTTATTTGATAGCTGAAAATTTTTCCTTCTATGGTTCAAAAGTTATAAAGAACTAGAAGCAAGTTTTTCTTGCGAAAAACATTATGCATCCCCCGAGCATGACATCAGTGATCAGTGTAATTTTTGCCAATGCATGTCAATATACACCAAGAAAAATGTAAATACTTGCAGCATTTTTATAAGACCTGTCCATCAGGATTACATGACAAGCATCAATGCATGAGTACCTGACCTATATCTATGAATTTATATAGTTAAAGACAATCAATCAACTTTTTGAGGACTGTGTGACCTTCATCTACAGCCTGAAGATCATCCACATTCATGTGAAAAAAAAAAAAAATCTCCAAATCCATGGATTATCTGCACTTAAACAGAAGATAAGGAGTCAAAGGGGGCAAAGGTATAATATAATTAAGGAATAATCTATATCAATAAGAATCACCTTGTGACCTTGACCTTTGGCCTCAAGGTCATCCATTAACATATGATTAAAAACTCCAATTCAGAACTAGGAGTCCCTAGGAGTGTTCCTGTGTGATATCAAAGCAATCAGGTGGGTGGTTTCAGAGAAGAAGACTATTTAAAGTCATAAAAAAATACAAAAATCAATAGAGCGTGACCATTTGAACTAATCTGCTAGAGACCCACCCAAGGTACATTGTCACCAAGTCTGAAGTCAATCTGAATGATGGTTTAGCAGAGGAAGTCAAAAATGTGAATTAGCATTAGAATGCCCATTGACTTATTTTACATAGTAATCAATAGGAAAGGTGCATTTACCAATAAGTACCACATTGAAAAAATTGTTAAAAATAAGAAATCTGAAATCCACAGCATTGCTTCCCAGTGAACCACTTTGTTTGACCCTTTCACAAGGAACATATCCACCAAGTTACAGCTTGATCTGAGTGACGATTCTGGAGATTAAATCTAAAATGGCCATAACACACAAAAAATCACCAAAAAAAAAAAGAAAAGAAAAAACCCACAGTGCCACCTGGTGAATAAATTCAGAATTACTAGTCCCTAGGAGTGTTTCTGTGTGATATCAAAGCAATTGAGTTAGTGGTTTCTGAGAAGAAGATTTTTTAAATTTGTCCAAAAGAGAACAACAAAAATTATAAAAATCCAAAAAATCACTGGAGGGTGAGCAATCGAACAAATTTTGGTAGAGACCCACCAAAGGTACAATGCCCCAAAGTTTGAAGTGAATCTAGCTGACGGTTTTGGAGAAGAGGTCGATTGTTGACGACGGACAATGGACAACAAAGGACCATACAATAAGCTCAGCAACTAACTAGTCAGCCTCGCTAAAAATCACTGGAGCATGACCATTTCAAGACACCTGGTAGAGAGGTACATTGCTATAAAGTTTGAAGTTAATTTAGTTGACGGTTTCTGAGTAAAAGTCGAAAATGTGAATTAGCATTAGAATACACATTGACTTACACAATATTCAATAGGCAAGCTGCATTTACCGATAAGTACCCGACTTGAAAAGTCGTTAAAAATCGGGAATCCACAGCAGTGCCACCTAGTGGACAACTTTGCTTGACCCTTCCACAGTGAACATATCCACCAAGTTCAAGCTTGATCTGATGGACAGTTCTGCAGAAGTCAAAAATATCAAAAACACAAAAAAAAATCATAAGAAGAAGGCTGTGTGATCAGCCCATGCTCAGCTGACCTAGATATTCGTCATACTTGTCGCTCTGTGAACTTGGGATAGGATAAAGGTCACCTATGTTCTGAGTAGATCTGACCTTTATAGAAGAGCACTAACATTGTGCAACATCAAGGTCCTAGTTCAAGTAGTTCTCAAGTTATAGTTAAGAGTAAAATTCATGTATGTTGCACTGTGACCCCAGAAACAAGGTCAAGGTCACTCATGTACTGTCTAAGCATGACCTTCATAGAGAAACATTAACATGTGCAACATCAAGGTCACAACTCGAAACAAGTTTGGCACAAATCTGGCCAAAATGATTTCAGTTTGAACCATTACAAGAAATTCCAATGTTAAACTTTCCTATTAAGATTTTTTAAAAGATTTTCCAAAAAAAAAAAAAAAAAATCATAAAAAAATCCAAAAATCACTGGATCATGACCATTTGAACAAACTTGGTATAGACCCACCCAAGGTACATTGTCACCAAGTTTGAAGTGAATCTGAAGCACAGTTCTTTCAGAGAAGTCCAAAATGTGAATTACCATTAGAATGTCCATTGACTTGCATAGTAAGCAATAGAACAGGTGCATTGACCAATAAGTACCCGAATTGAAAAATATTGTTAAAAATCAGGAATCCACAGCAGTGGTACTTGGTCAACATCTTTGCTTGACCCTTTCACAAGGAACATATCCACAAAGTTTCAACTTAATCTGAGCAACGGATCTGGAGAAGAAGTCACAAGTAACGAAAACACACAAGGTTTAGGAAAAGATTTTTTAAGATTTGCCAAAAACGAACAAAAAAAAATTATAGAAAATATAAAAAATCACTGGAGCATGACCACTTGAACAAACTTGGTCAAGATCTGAGTAACAGTTTTGGAGAAGAAGTCAAAAAAAGCAAAAACACATAAAAATCATAGAAAGTAGAAAAAAAATCACAGGGCCACCTGGTGAAAATTAAAAACTAGGAGTCCCTAGGAGTATTCCTGTGTGATATCAAAGCAATTGGGTGAGCAGTTTTGGAAAAGAAGATATTTTAAGATTTGCCCCCAAAAAGAACCAAAAAATTCATGAAAAATCCTTTAATCTCTGGAGCGTGACCACTTGAACAAACTTAGTAAAGACCCATCCAAGGAACATGGCCACCAAGTTTGAAGTGAATCTGGCTGACAGTTTTGGAGAAGAAGTCAAAAATGTAAGATTTTGTTTTTTCTATGTTCAATTGGGTATTTATCACAAAATATATATTCTAGGACTAATTTCAATACTGACATGGTGTGCTGTGTTTGTTTACCTTTCATCCTAGATATTTAAGGTCAAGTGTGACGTATAAGCAAACAGCCCTCGCTTACACTTGATTTTGGCTCCGTGTTAATGCACTACATCACTGATGCTGGCACGTCACAATTTAGTTGTAACGATGTTAAGGTCATGTGATCTAAAATGAGCTAGTCCGTTTGACTCTAGAAAATAATAATTTACCCTCAGACATAATACAAAATGCTTCACACAATCCTTAAAGCCTTGGTCCAGGGCGTCATTTGACTGGCCTATGTTAAGAAACTGCTAAAAACATATCTCATTCCCTGGCTAACTGTACATTATGCTGAACAACTTAGACTGTCTCTAGTGACTGCTGTGTAAATTTGTGTGAAATTACTTTAAGTGTAACCATCATAAAGATACCAAAGTGAACATAATTTTGACTAGAGCAGCAAGATTCCATCGCAGGCAAGCAGTATACCTGCTTTGGGTACTGCTGTGTTCAGGTAATTGCCCAAAACGTTTGTGGGCTGTCACCACACAAGGATTACAAGACAGGTCAAGGAGTTTCAAATATATCTCAACATTTATGTCAAAACTGTTCATGTGTTGTGGCAGTACTCATGGCAGGCACCTCATAAATATCTAAACTTCTAATCCCTGTCCCAGTGTACCTTTTGCCTCCCTCCTAAGTGCATAAATAAAGCGATTCATGTCATGGAATAATATCCCCTGCCTCCCTCCTTAGGGTACAAGTAGAAGACTGTGACAGTCTTGTGTTCAGCAGACACTGGACACAGGCTGAAGTAGTCCTGTGACCTTTGAAATCACATTGAGGTCACCTGCCTTCATCACTGTCTGCAATATCCAAGTCTTAAGTCACAGATCTAGCGTAATTACTTTTGATATGAAAAGTGACAAGACATGCTATTACTGCAGGGGTGGATCCAGAAGATAAGATATACGGGGAGCTAAACTTATGGCCAGGAGGTTGGAGGCCAAGGCCCTCCTGAAGCTGTTGGATTTAAGTAATTTCACAGTGAAAAAACAGATTTTCTGGTACTCTATTATATGATTTGCAGACCTATAAGTTACTACTAAAGATAATATTAAAACGCAATCAGAGATTGCTAGATCTATGCCTTTCCCCCCCCCCCCCCCCTGGCTCTGTAACTTTAGGATTTGGGTCAAGGTGATCCATCTTCAAACTTGTCTCAGACCTTATGTAGGATTAAAACCATGTGCAATAAGAAAGGTCATTGTTAAAATCTTTTCAACTTATCATGTTAAAACCAAATTCACTAAAATGGCTCTGTGGCCTTGGGAATTATGTCACGGTCACCCATCTTTGAACCCCTTTAAGACCTTATGCAGGACTATAAGCATTTGCAATATGAAACCCCTATGCACAAAACTTTTCACGTTATCGTGTGAAAACCAAATTCACAACTATAAGCCCATCAGTAACTGCAAACCCCTCAGCCAGGACAGACGGATGTGTAGGTGATGACAATACCCCTCCAGTAGGCCGAAGCTACTCCAGTTTGACCTAATGACAAAGCTTTGGTGCAAATGCATTGAGCAGAGATATCATGGCAAGGCCATTTTTATTTAATGTAGTACTGTGACCTAAATATGTGACCTAGTGACATACTTTTTGATAGGCACCTGAAGCACCTTAATAGCCCCCAGTGATGAAAATTTGGTCTCTGTAAAATGAGTATTTTTAGAGATATGGCATTAACAAGCCATGGACAGCGTGACAGATGTATAGATGATGACAATACCCCTCCGGCCTAGAAGGCTGAGGGGTAAAAATAGCTCTGTGACCTTGGGAATGTGGTCAAGGTCACCCATCTTCAAACTTGTCCGAGACTTAATGTTGGACTATAAGCATGTGCAATAAGCCAGCCCTATGCAAAATAATTTTCATGTTATGTATGAAAACCAAATTCACTAAAAAAGATCTATGACCTTGGGAATTGGGTCTAGGTCACCCATGGTGGAACTCATCAGATACCTTATGTAGGACTGTAATCAATATGAATGACTTAAGTGAAAAACTTTTTCAAGTTATTGCATGAAAAACAAATTCACTAAATGACTCTGTGTCTTTGGGAATTTGGTCAAGGTCCCCCACCTTCGAACTTGTCTGAGACCTTCTTAAGGAATATAAGCATGTGCAATATGAAAGCCCTAAGCAAAAAACTTTTTGAGTAATCATGTGAAAACCAAATTCACTAAACTAGTTCTGTGACCTTGGGAATTTGGTCAAGGTCACCTACATGTATCTTCGAACTTGTCTGAGACCTTATTGAGGACTATAAGCATGTGCAGTATGAAAGCCCTCAGCAAAAAACTGTTTGAGTTATCGTTTGAAAACCAAATTCACCAAAATGGCCCTGTGACCTTGGGAATTGGGTCAAGGTCACTTATCTTCCAACTTGTCTGAGACCTGATGCAGGACAATAAACATGTTTAATATGAAAGCCCCATGTCAAAAACTTTTTTTGAGTAATCACATGAAAACTGTCGGGATGAAAGTAACCTTGGGAATTGGGTCAAGGTCACCCACCTTTAAACTCCTCCTAGACCTGGTTAAGGGCTATAAGCATGTGCAATATGAAAGCCCTCAGCAAAACACTTTTTGAGTTATTGTGTGAAAACCAAATTCATTAGGCTTTGCAAACATACATTTATCATGTTGACATAGCTTCAACACAAGTATTGACTGAAGGGTCCACCATTTGCTCAAATTAGGTCATGGTGACACCAAAATCTAACCAGTTCATCTTGCCAGGTGATTTAAGCATTTTGCAAAATTTGAGCAAAATAAATGGAGGCATTCTGTAGATATCACAGTAACGAGAAAGTGCACATGTGCACGGATGGATGGACAACCCAAAAACAGAAAGGGTCCTCCCTATGGGACGCACCCTTAAAAATTCATTAATTCATTTGAAAATGAATACAGTATGGCCATTCACATAAAATTCGTAGAGACTTACCCGTACATCCCCAGTTGGTTTGAATAGAATATGGCTACAAGTTTTGGAGTATAATTAAAAGATGTGAATTGGGAATAGACAGATGGATTGATGGATGGCAGATCACAACCCATTCCATAATCAAAGCTCACTGACAAGTAAGCTGAGGTCAAAATGACACATCATGGAATACCCCTTGTTCCCCCTCTGCATTACCTTGCCATCTTCTGTATGTGCTATTTTTTTTTCATGATTACATTTTGAAACATATCCAATTCTCTTCTCATCATTGTCACATGTGGTCCACAACTTGTCTTACTGCCAGAGGAAAGAGAAATCCAATACAAATTCAATGAAAATGCACATTAACCCTTTGGTCTTAGACAACAGCTTTCCTTAGTACACATTTGGTGAAAGACATGCAACCAATTGCCACAGAAGCTTGTAGACCCAGAACATGTTATTAGGACATGTCTCCCCTGCCAGTCTCTTTGTGCACTTTGAAATTCCCAGTCTACAGCAAGTGGTAATTTCAAATATTGTTTGCTCACTTCAGTGATTTAAACAGGGAAGGGTTAAATGAGCTAAAGGCAGCAGAATGCCAAATGCCATCTGTGTCAATGTTTTTTTTTTGGGGGGGGGGGGAGGATTTCCACTTATTTTGCGGTATTTTGAAAACAACTTAACCACTAAAAGCTAACATAAAGGTACTCAGTCAACAGCATTCCTGCGCTAACCCTGACTTTAAAGAAAGCTGCTGACCACATGTCCACTGTATATTATCCTCGCAAGTCTTCAGTAAAATTTTCATTGAAAATAGTTTCAGAAATGACAATATTTAACAAAAGGGATGAAGTACACAACCTTTGGAAATGTGGACTGGTTTAACTTGCAAAGCATTAACTGAAGCTTTGCGAACACGTCACGTTGACATACTTGAGGACTGGTCGTGCTTAATTTTTAACCATACAATTGACAACCATGTCTTGGACATAAAAAGTTACACAGTTTGTCCGCATGAATATAGTCTGGGCAGAGCCACCTGGTTTATTTTATACAGTGCCTCCATGATATGATTGCCAAATTTTAAACAGGAGACAGTTTTACAAACTCCTTAGTATCCATATATAACAGTAGATGTGAAACGGTTCAGATATTGAGCTCATCTCAAAATTCAACTGAATTGAATATAAAACACACACACAACACACACACACACACACACACACATATATAATGGAATGTCTTTCTTATTTCATTCAGTAATTAGAAAAAGGAATAAATATGTAGTCATGCAAGTGAATTTATTCAATATGATCAAATAAATTTGAACATATTAAAAACAATTAGTCATGTCTACATGCATTTGATCATATGAATAAACTAATTTGATCACATCTTCGAATATTAATTGATATCTTGGCAGTCTCTCAAAACAAGTTTCACTGCACACGTACTGTATAACCAAAGCTACCTGACAAACAGCTTTGCATACAGATGACAGATTCACTCAGAAAATATAAAAACTAAACTATATATATATTTATATAAAATGCCTAGCTGGTGGATTGATGTTATTTATACTACATAACACACTGACACAAGGATAAGATATGTGAAGCATACTACATGTAGGTCCAGGAGCAGTTTGACTGGAGGATGAGTTTAACTGGAGATGGTTTAACTGGGAAGCATCTCACGGTGCTTTATGAATGGGCTCTTGACTTGATATAATATGAAAGCCACTGTCTTTGTATTTACAAAAATACTAACTAGAAAAGAAGATTTGCTTCAAACCAAATCTGTCTGTGTGCCTTCAAAATTTGGAAACATAGCTAGATGAAAAAGTCTCAAAGTCCAAATGACCTTGACTTTTGATCTTTAGAGGTTAGATGTTACTTACAAAAAATATGTAGTGTTGCAATACCTACAATTTGGGCCCAACATGGTGAAAATGGGATGAAAATTGACAGTTATGGCTGGATGAAAATTTCAACGGTCCAAATGACCTTGACCTTTGACCTTTGGAGGTCACATGTAAACTACAAAAATGTACAGTGTCACAAACCTATAAATTAAAGTTAGATTAGTTACCTGCACCTATAATAGTTTTGGAGATACTCAAGATTTAAATTTTCAATCATATGTAGTTTCACTATATACATGTGTATTCATTTGTATATATACATTAACATCTATTTCCTCCTTTAGTTGCATGTTCTGTTTTTTTATACATAGGAAGTTCCACGCTTAAGTCAACACTTCAAAAAGAGGTACTGACTTTTCCAGGTGTCAGCTTGCCCTGCACTTGCAGAGAACTTGTTGCCTGGCAGCCTTTCCATACCCTGAACCGCACTTTTCAGCCCCCAGATGTCACTAGCTACCAGACCAGACCAGCATGTTGCTCAGCTGGCTTGCACACCGAGAACAAAATTTTTTTGCCACCAGATGTCCTCAGCGACCACCCATTTTAGTGGGTTGTGAAGATTCAAATGGTCCTAATTTGCATAATTTTCAAAATGGTCACTCCTCTTTGAAAAAAGGCTCAACTTCATGTATGGATCTATAATTGTACCAAGTTTTGAGTTTCGAAGTGTAATAGTGTCCAAGAAAATTGGCGGACAAAATTGCTGGTGAAGAATAATAATAAAAAGAGAGAAAGAAACTAGAAAGAAGATTGCCTGCACAGCAAATCTCTCTGTGTCCCTCCTAAATTTGCATAAATTGAAATGCTACAACTTTACGTTGTGGTCCATTGCATGCACTTACAGCAAAAACCTATCATTTGAAGTTGGGAAATCTGCTCTACCTATAACACTTTTGAAGATTTTCAACATTTAAACTTTTACAGTACCCCTAATTAGCATAAATGAAATTCTTAAACTTTTGCTTGTGGTCCATTGGATGCGCCTGTAGCACAAAAGCTATAAACAGAAATTGGAATGGCATTTCAACCTACAATAGTTTTGAAGGTATTCAATGTTAAAACTTTTTAAGTGCCCCTACTGAGTATAAATTAAAATTCGACTTTTGTTTTTGGTTCATCAGATGCCCCTACAACACAAACTTACAAATAGAAGATTGAATCACATCTCTATCTATAATAGTTTTGACGATTTTTAAATTGCCCATAATAAGCACAAATTAAAATTCTGCAACTTTTGCTTGTGGTTCATTCAATGTGCCTACATCATAAACCTACAGATAAAAGTTGGAATGGCACTCCTACCTATTATAGTTTTGAAGATATTCAAGATTTTAAATTTTAAATGCTCCTTATTTGCATAATTTAAATACACTCACCCATCTTTGTAAAAACGCTCGATGCATGGATCCATCATCATACCAAGTTATAGAGTTTTTAACCGTAATACTTTACGAGAAAATTGTCAGACAAAATTGCTGGTAAAGAAGAAAAATTCTGAAGAAGAAGAAAGAAAGTCAACAAAAACTGAATATGTTGGCATGCAGACACGTGGAAGCGATAAATGCTTCCTTTATCTATTAGTAATACTTACCTCTCAATCACTCATGCTTATACCCCTGCTTATCAGGTTCCCAGCCAGGTTTTTCAACCTGAAACTTTTTATGGCTGACCTGTGGTTACATGCACAAACCCCCAAAGGGGCCTCCGGTACAACTTCCGGTGTTTGCGCATGCTCACCAGTTTCTCTCCTCTAGAATTTCACTGGCGGGGACGGCCTGGGTGGGCTTCTGAGTGATTGAGAGGTAAGTATTACTAATAGATAAAGGAAGCATTTATCGCTTCCACGTATCTATGGTGTAATACTACCCTCTCAATCACTCATGCTGATATACCAGCAGAATGGAGGAGGGCGTAATTCACCTTTTGACACGTCTACAGTAATACCCCATAGGTCAGCTACGTACGTTAGTACGGTACCCTAATCACTCTGAACTCTACCTGAGCAATCTTATTGCAAGAAGGAGCAGGAGAATTCAGGGAAAAAAGCAGAACGGCATATAGAATGAGCAGCTGCTCTGTTCCCTCAACCCAGCCTACCACAGTAGAAGTAAAGCAGACTACTTGCCTGGTCATATGAATCTGCGACTCCGGACATACCACTTGCGCCTCTTTGGGGCCGTCTGGTAGTCACCACGGAGCTACTTCCCATCGCCAAAGGAGGCTGTGCGAGTATTGCGCATCGCCATCAAACCACCCTGAATCTCGGTCAGGTCCCGCAGGTAAAAGGATGTGAATGTTGTGTGAGCCTTCCACCTGCATGCCCGCATAATGTCGGCAAGGGCAACATTGCGGATCAGAGACCACGACGCAGAGAAAGCCCTGACATCATGTGCTCTTACCCCTTGGACCCTAAGGATATCCTCTGACCCGGAGGCTACCTGGTAGGCCTTACAGACCGCCGCCTTCAGCCATGTGGACACGGTATTAGCAGCTATCCTGCCCGACTCGGTTTTCCTCAACGGAAGAAAGAGGGCTATCCGACACTGACGAATCTCTTTCGTTCGGTCCAAATACCACTTTAGCGCCCTCACAGGACACAGTGTCCTATCAGGTTCCGATCTTGATAATGTGTCGGAAAGCGCTTTGATTGTAAAGCCCGTAAAGGCAGTGGTGGGGTCTGTGGCAACATGGTTCTTGGCTAAAAAGCCCATGTGTGGTTTCAATGTGACGGAGGTTTTATCCTCCGACCACCGAATCTCGTTAACATCCAATGCATGGATTTCACTCCTTCTGGCCCCTGAGGCCAGTGCGAGCAAGAAGACAGTCTTGTAAGTCAGCCATTTTAATTGGATCGTTTTGGGATCCTTTTCTTCAAATGGAGGTCTCGTCATGGCCAAAAGGACGAGGCTCAAATCCCAGGTGGGCATTATATTTGTGCCGACTGGTTTGTCCGTATAAAAACTTTGAATCAAGGCTGACAAATGTGGGTCTGCTCCTAATGATTGACCCAATTTCTTGCTCAGGGAGGAAGAAATCGCTGTTCGATATCCTTCGATAGTCCTTGGACTTAGCTCTTTTTCCTCAAACAAATACAAGAGGAAATCGGCAACATCCGAGGATCTTGCTGACCAAGGTTCCAACTGCTTCCCGGCACACCATTCAGTGAACAGTCTCCACCTCGAGTCGTATGTCTTCAAAGAAGACTTTCGAAGTTTACCTCGTGCAATTCTTGAGGAAACGAGATTCGAAAACCCAGCCTCTTGGACGTGTCGTGCGACAACCTCCATGCGTGAAGGTTGAGCACCGCCGGATTCCGATGGAACCGGGACGTCCGAGGCTGCACGAGCAGTCTGTCCCAGACTGGTAGACGTAGCGGAGCCTCGCGACTCAACTCCAGTAGGTCGAGAGACCAATCCCGTTTTGGCCACCAGGGAGCCACCAGGATGATCTCCGCCTTCTCTTCCCGGATCTTTCTCAGAACTTGAGGGATCAACGGGAGCGGAGGAAAGGCGTAGCCCCACATTCCGTCCCAGCACATCGCCAGGGCGTCCACCGCAAAAGCTAGAGGATCTGGGTCTGGAGCCACGAACACTGGCAATTTGTGGTTCCATCTGGTGGCGAACAAGTCCACATGGGGTGTCCCCCATCGGTCCCATAACGCCTGAACTACTCGTGGGTGTAGGGACCATTCTGTCCCTATCACTTGTCCCTTTCGGGACAATTGGTCGGCCATTACATTTAGATGGCCGCTGATGTGACGGGCCAGAATCCTTACTCCTTTGCTGCCGCACCAGAGAAGTATTTTCTTTGTTAGTTCGAACAACAGTTTGGACCGGGTGCCCCCTTGTTTGTTCAGGTATGCCACCACAGTCCTGTTGTCCGACATCAACGTCACATCTTTGTTTTTCACCAACTGTTCGAACTTCTGCAGGGCTAAATATACTGCTTCCAGTTCTAGCCAATTGATGTGAAAATGTCTCAAGTGCAGAGGCCAGATGCCTGAGACCATGTTGGAGTCCGTGTGGGCTCCCCAGCCCTGTTTTGACGCGTCCGTGTAAACAACCAGTCTGGAATTGAACGGCCTCATCGTCTGTCCACCCATGACGTTCCTTCTCACCGTCCACCAACGGATGAGGTACTTGTCGTGCGGACCTACTTCGACCATTTGCCGCAAACTGGTCCTGTTCCACTTGGCGTTCAGAGCTATGTTGAGTGGCTTCCTGTGTAGGCGTCCTAACGGAACTTGCGAGTCCATCGAGGACATCATGCCCAACAGCGACAGCCATTGCCGAGCTGTTTGCTGTGTCGATCTCATGAACCTCTTGATAAGGCTCTGTAGTCTGTCCCATCTGTCCTCGGAAGGACGGCACTCGAATCGGACTAGATCGAAATGAATGCCTAGGAAGACAAACACCTGTTTGGGTGTGAGATTTGATTTGGGGATGTTTACTTCTAGCCCTAAGTCCCCGCACAGCTTCAACAGATATTCTCTGTTCTTGATTAGTTCCTGATGAACTAAAGCTCGGACAAGCCAGTCGTCCAGGTACACGTGCATTCTTATGCCCCTCTTGTGAACACATGCTGCCACGGATTGCACTATCCGGGTGAACACCTGAGGTGCCGTGGCCAAGCCGAAAGGAAGAGCTCGAAACTGGAATACCCGGTCTGCGTAAGCGAACCGTAGGTACTTCCGACTGCCCTGAGACATAGGCACGTGCAGATACGCGTCCTTCAAGTCCAGGGAGAAGGTCCAGTCCCCGGGTCGGAGAGCCTTCGTTATGGATTCCGGCGTTTCCATGTGGAAGTGTGGAACTTCCAAATATGTGTTCAGATGAGACAGATCTATGACCGGTCTCCAGCCGCCGTCCCTCTTTGCAACCAAGAATAGTCGGCTGTAGAATCCCGGAGAAGAGTGATCCCTCACCCTCTCTATGGCTCCCTTCGCCAACAACTTCTCGACCGCCTCGTGGAAGAATGACCTCTTCGGCTCTTGGGCCGGCGGTTCGAACTTCCAGGGGACGCGGGACAAGGGCGGTCGCTCTTTGAGCGGTAGCACATATCCCTTTTCTAGGACACTTAACACGAACGAGTTGTCCGTGACGGAAAGCCAGTGACTGCGGAAGTCGGCTAACCGACCGCCGAGACGCTGACACATCGCCCCAGACCCGTCGTAAAAGCTCCTGACGGGTGTGGATGACTGGCACGCACCTTCAGTCCCTTTTCCCTTTACCGAAGCCGGGCTTCCGAAAGGGCCGGTTCTGCTTGCCACTGCCGGAGGACGGTGCGTCAGCTGAACCCTGCTTCTGAGGCTTCTTGTTCCTAGGTCGCCTAGGTTTCCTCCTCTTTGCAAAGGAGTCCTTGGCGCCAGAAACTTTGGCTCCCTGTCCACGAGCCTTGGTGGCTGCTCTAGCTAGGTCGAGGATGGCTTGGTTAGCCTCATCGGCCTGTTCCCGCTTTCGCTGCTCGACCACTTGGTCCCTGATGGGAGCAAGAGCACCTCCGAACAAGTAGTTCGAGAACAAAGGCTGAGTTCGGATGGCTCGCTGTTCACCTTCCGAGAGGTTGGTGACTTGCAAGCACGAATCTCGCCTTGTTAACCTCAGGTTGGCTTCCATTGTAATGGCCTGCCTGAGAAGGTGCTCTATTGCCATACCCCGGGACGCCTGAAGCCGGGTATTCAGACTGATCCAGTCCCTGACTGGTTCCGGGACCTGCTGCGACACGAAGAGTCGCTGCATGATCTCGGCAGACGCGGCCGAGGACACGTCCAAGAAGGAGGCGATGATTACCATCGCTCTTGCATCCTCCTCTAATCTACTAAGGACCTCCTGGGGGACTTTAGGAGATGGGGGGATCCATTTACAGATACTCTCCCATTCCACGTCTACCTCCGTGGCCCTATTATCGTAGATTTCATTAGGTACACAGTACCTAGCAACGTTAGCTCTCGGCCTCCTCAACAGCTTCCCACACTTCAGCGCTTGCTGAGTCGGGACGCCGGAGGGCGACCTAGATCCCCGGAGCTCTTTATCCAGGCTCTGGTACACTTCATCCACGTAAGCAGAGAAGGGGAACCCGGACCCGACTTGTTCCGACACAGACGGCGACTCTAGTGGGTACACTGACATCGCTCGTCTCTTCGTGGTCGGTGGCAAGGGAGGAGCCTTCAAGGTGTCTCCGAGGAGAGCCAAGATCGACTCCTTAGTCGAGTGAAAGAGCCCCGCAGGTTCACTAACCTCGGCTGGGGCTGAGCTGTCCTCAAAGGACAACTGTCGTCGAGCGGAATGGGCCGGCTCGTCGGCCAACACCTCATTGCTCTCCGACCCCATCCCTTGGACAGGTCGGGACTCACGCTCCAGATTACGCCTAAGGCGCTCCTCGCGTTCGTCCTCGCCTTCGTCGAGAAGAGACTCGTGTAACGAGACCTCTCCATCAGACAAAGGCTCTCCCCGCTCATCTAAACCACTATGCAGTGGAAAAAGCGGCGTGGGGAGAGAGGGAAGGGCAGCTTCTATTTGACTGGTCCTCTCCGGTTGCTCCTCGGAGTGGTCCAGTCCGGTCCCGGTCACGGCCGGCACGGATTCGGCAAGCACCGGATCTAACGTACCGGACCGGTCCGGACCGGCCAGGGAAGTATCATGTACTTCCTGGCGTGCTCCGGGCAAGGGTTCATAACCCACCTCCGTGAGCACTGGGGCATCTCCTACCAGAGAACTTGTGGCTCCTTCCACAGTGCCGGTCACGCCGGTCCCCTCCGTAGAGCGAACCGGCAAACCGGGCTGTTCCGGTGCCTCCCCCGTGTCCATGCTGGTCTCCTCTGCAGGAGGGCCAGTTGCACCTGGACCTTGAATTTCCCTTGGGAAACCCGGGTCTTGGGTCTGCTGACCCAAAGGTGCCACAGACACAGCTGGTGTGGGAAAAGGGACTCTCATCTGTGCAGATTGCACAAAAGACTGCATGGTGGTGGCCATCAGCATCTGTGTTCTCTGCATAGTGTCCAGTATAGCCTTGAGTCCCGGATCCAAGGCGGGTGCCCTCTTTTCAGAAGGCTCCTCGGCCCTGTCCCCCTTTCTCTTGCGAGTGCGCCTCCTCTTCTTTGGGGTCGCCCCCGCCGAATCCGAGGCACTATCCACCGCCTCAACTCTCCGAAAAGAGGAGGAGGTGGTGACTTGCAGGCTTGCCGGAGAGTCTTGAACGGATGGAGCTCTACGGTGAGACCGTTTAGCCCGCCGACGTTCTGCCAACTCAAAGAGGTCCCACCTCTCACTTGACCAGCTTTTACAGTGCTGACAAGGTCGTAACCTTGAGCACTGCAGTCGCTCCAGCTCCCATCTGCACTTTCTACAGTGCGGATGGTTGTCCCACTTCCCCATCAGGTGGCCGGCCACATCCTGCTTCTGAGAAGCAGGGATGCCCGCCACTGAACTGGCAGGGACAGCTGGAGCTGTTCCAGCACTCACTTGGGGTGAGAGGCTGTCCCCCTGCCTCCCCCGGAGCTGCTGGATAAGGAGGTGAGATTGTTCTTGACGTCTCTCACGCTCCTTGCGGTCCACATCCTTGTCCGCCAAGTTGGTTTTCAAGGGAAAAGACCACGTGTTCCTGAAACCAAAAAGATAAAAAAAACAGGTAGGAATCAAGGCTTCTCGCTCAAAGAACGGTCCAACGACTCACTACCCCACACTTATCTCGATCCTTGGGCGACGAGTTGCTCCGGCAGTGAAAACTGCAAAAACAAGCCGATCTTGGGGCACTCCTGTGATCACCACAACAACGTGGGCGGAAGCCAGGAGAGAAACTGGTGAGCATGCGCAAACACCGGAAGTTGTACCGGAGGCCCCTTTGGGGGTTTGTGCATGTAACCACAGGTCAGCCATAAAAAGTTTCAGGTTGAAAAACCTGGCTGGGAACCTGATAAGCAGGGGTATAAGCATGAGTGATTGAGAGGGTAGTATTACACCATAGATATAAATATCCATAATAGAAAGTGTAACAGACTATAAATATTTATATATTTTTTCTACAAAAGCTTTGAAACATATTTTCACATGTCTCTGGTCACATCCATCACCTGTGTGATGGTACTTGCATACAAAATTGAGAAAAGTTGAATATAACTGGAGTAATATGATCAGTGAGATTGTACATGCTTATTAACTCCTTCTGCTGCAAACCTGCCAAAATCAGCTAGATGCTGTCGGCTTCCATTCTTAATTTTATTGCAAATAAACAAGAGTCTGACAGAGGATGGTAGGTCTTGTCTGTCCTAAGCACATGCCTCAGATCAACAGCTTCTGTTTGTGCAGGTTGGGCAACCCAGGTCAGAAAAACTTTTAACTCAAGTTTTAATCTAGGGGACAGGGGGTTAAATTGTAAATATGACAGCAGTACTATATATTCCATTGAGTTATGGCATCTGCCACATTGTGCAAAAAAAGGTACCCTACAGGGCCTGGTGACATTACACATGTAGTGTTTACCAACTGTGCACATCAGTTCTGTCAACTGTTAACTCATTCCATACTATGGTCACAGGACTCAGTCAGTGGTTCTGGCACTGCCTGGCAAGTCATGCTACAGCTACCCTTGCAGCAGCTGCAGCATGACTTGCCAGGCAGTGCCAGAACCACTGACTTAATACTATATGCATGTTGGTACTTTAATGAAAGCTCTTTTCATAAAGAATTTAAATATTGTGAATTTCTAGGTAAATATACTGAAAAATCAGGGACTGGTATGGAATGAGCCCTCCCTGTATACCACAGTGTGGCTTCACTCACCCTACCTTGTTCCTGCACCTTGGTCCCCTATGTCTACTCTCTGAAGACCATAATCTTCTGTGGTACAAGAATGGCTCCACAGTCCAATCTCATCTGTCTCATCATTCTTATTTAATTGTATCTATCATGGATAACATTTTGACTTAGAATCAAAGATGTGAACCAACACCCAGGTCCTCAGCTCACATTGGCACACTGAGTGAGTATGTGTACTTATTACCCAACTTGTGTCACAGAAAACTCTCTGCCTCAGTTGTAAAAACCAATGAGGAAAGGATCAAAACCTTCCATACATCAATTTGCCCTTGCATCTCTATTTGAGACTAGGTCTCATGCTGTATAACCAGGCTTAAAATAGATGTTGGACACTAAGGGATTGAATCAAATCAGCTGTGTGAACACACAATCTGACTGTGCTTTATGAATGAGTGTGCTAATCATGACTTCACTGCATCCCAATTCAGCCACATTTTACTAATCACACTTTTATTGCATTTACGTGATTTTAAGCCCCCCCCCTTTAACTTAAGAGACCTCAGGGAGATAAACTGCCATTTATCAGAACAAAATGACTTAATTTACTTTTAGTGGTTGTATAATATGCCATGGTTCCTGTTGTGACAAACCATCCTGTCTTAAAGAGCCATCTGTTATGCTATTCTGCAAGGTGTTTACAATGTTATCCATTCTTCCATTAGAGCTCCACCTCTTCTTTTGAGGGACATAACAAAAACTGGTGCTCTCTTTGGGTGGTCTTTAAGAACAAGGTTAAGTCTACCTGGATTGGAATGCATCTGATATATAGCTTATGAATGGGTCACAAAGGGCTTCATTCATGGGTATCAAGTTTACCTGTTTACTATCAGTCGATCATGGGATGGAGACTACCAAACGTACATTGTGCCCATCTTATGTTCATGTAAACTATCAATCTATACACTTGTCCCAAGATTATATGGCTTTGGGTGACTTTTCATCACAAGGAAAGGCAAAACACTGAGAACAAGCCACTTTGCTGCGTTTTTGCCAAGAAATGCCAAGGCAGAAATTTAATCTTGGCATATCCCCATAATAAGCCATAAAAAATGACCATATGAACATAAGAGAAGAGTGTATACCAGCTTTTCTTGGTATACCACAGGAAATGTAAAAGTACGGTTTCTTTCCATTCCTACATGAGCATTTCTCAACATCTGTTTTAACTCTTCTGGTACAATGGCTGTGGACTAATTTTCAACAAATTTACTGCAACCAATAAAAGTTTCTCCTCAGATGCCAAATATAGATGTTGGATGATACAGGTACACTGTACATAGAGAATCTTACACGGCTGAGAGTGAGTTACTATTTTTCTCTCATGAGGGATCGTTGTTTGTGGGGAAAATCACAGCAGGTCATATTATGATCCAGTAGAATTTCTGTTCTATGGATGCCCTGAATAGGGGCAGTCAGAAAAGAGCTGATGCCTTTTCTGAGAAGGTTGACGCGTGGTTTTCCTCCTATATACACACAGTGTGATATAAAGCTGTGAGGTACTGTTATCATGGGTGAATGAGCTACGACAATAAATTTTTAGCATAAGACAGAGCAAGTGAAAAAAAAAAAAAGAATATATGTAGTTTCACAACTAAGGATTGCATGAGCTATACCTTTAAATCTATTTTATCTGAATAGAGCTGGCCGATCAAAAATTCCAGTTTGCTGTTCAATGAGCCTTATGATGCAAAATAAATTTGTATTCACTTGAGCCTATGGGTTTTTTGTGTATGCATAAAAGTTGGTTAGGCATGTTGAATCCAATTAATGTACACACCTTGAATGAAAACAGTCCAAGGTTAAGGTTACACATACAACAAACTATGCACCATTAACGACTAAACGTGTACATAGCCATCATAATTAAGCCATCTTTTATTTGAAAATTTCAAAATCTATGAGTATACAGGAAAACCTCCCTATACTGAACACCCTTGGGACTGGAAAAAGGTGTTCAGTATGCATGTAGTGCGGTGTTCGGTATAGGGAGGTTTGATGACATTGAAAGTATATGTTTGGGACCGAGAAATGGTGTTCAGTATAGAGAGGTGTTCCGTATACGGAGGTGTTCACTTAGAGATCTAGAGGTTTTACTACAATGCATGTCATTCCATTAAAAGAAAAAGAAAAAAAAAACAATGCAGCAAGTACTTTTAGAGTCACTATTATCCTCCAAGTAAACAAGGTATAAATAAAGATATGATAAGGGAAAACCATGCAACTTCTTGTAACAATACCAAATATTTCTCAGGGTGCGGGGTGTGTGTGTGTGTCATTTCTTAGTCAAGTTTTTGGTGAAAAGTTTCATAAAGTCAGTTCTAGATCTGAATACAAATATCCGGATCAAATATAGAAATTTACATTATTATTGGCAACATTATTGACTCCTTTTTCCTGCCCTGGGGATTTCTTGGTGAAAATTAATACAATTGCCAGCAGAATTTTCTCTCCCCCTCTTACCTCAACTTTTCTCAGCAACACCACAAAGGTATGCTCAATGTGCCAGTTCATAACTCATTCCATACCAGTCCCTGATTTTTTTCGAATATTTACCTAGATTTAAGATGACAATTGCATCTTTAATTTCTTCATGAAAAGACCTTTCATTCAAGTAGCACCATGCCTATAGTCTTAAGTCAGTGGTTCTGGCACTGCCTGGCAAGTCATGCTGCAGCTGCCACAATGGCAGCTGCAGCATGACTTGTCAGGCAGTGCCAGAACCACTGACCAAGGCCTGTGACCATAGTATGGAATGAGTTAATAGCCTAAGCAGTAAGTAAAATGCAGCACAATATGTCACCAACTATAGCTAGGAAAATTATTGTTATAAATCAGAGACCTCAAGCTCTAAGCTAGGAATTCCAATATGGTCCAAGACCATACCTGATTTTTCAAAATTACCCCATGTGTGAATAAAATCAGAAGTTTATCAAATTTATATGGCACTGTCCAGGACTGAATATGAATTCCAATATGGTGCAGGACCGTATAAAAATTCCAATATGGAAGCAAAATTATGGCGGGGTCAAATCTCACAGTATCCCAATTTGGCTGCGCTGTTTCGGAATTCCCATAATGCGCTGCGCCGTTTCGGAAATGGCGCAGATTCCAATATGGTGCAGAACATTTTCACCCTATTAGCCATTATTTCCAAACTTTTTAAATTTGGTTTAAACATATGTTATTGATGCAATTAGGATACAGGGCGGTGCCGTGTATTAATCCTTCTTCCTTCTTTTCTTAATTTTTGTATTGGGCAAAATTATTTCCTATACATGTACCTGTGTACTTGTATCCTCCCACGCCCCTTCTTAAACTTTTAGAATGTGTGACTCAAATGAAGAATAATATTTTGAATAAAATAACACCATTTTTGCATTAACAACTGTCAAAATTCAAAATTAAATTTACATTATTTTGGCATTTTGGAGTAACAAGACTGGGATGGGTGTTCCCAGCAAAAGGGCTAACCACTCGGGATATATACACTATGGGAAATTTTCCTGTTGTAAACCTTTTTGCCCCTTTCATTAAAACTGCATTTAAGACCGCGTCAACATGGCTTGGGCATTCACACATGGCAAGGAAAGCTATTGACCTGGGGAATACTAACCTGATTGGTGTTATGACCTTGGCCATAGTCCTGTGATTGGTATTATGACCTTGGGCATGGTAACCTGATTGGTGTTATCAGCAATTCTCGAACTGTTTTTCATTACTACCGAAATTAGAAAAACACATTGAAACAGACATTTAACCACTAGATGCATGGTTCTATCTTTTTTTGTTTTTTTGTTTTTTTGTGGTGGGGGTTGCTTGTTTGTTTATTGTTTGTTTGATTTTGGGGCGTGGTGGTGTTAAAGGCTACTTAATATTGCAAGCCTCTTTTGGCTTACACAAGCAATGGGTGTAAATAGTAGGTACCACTGTGCATGTAATATTCATGTTGCCCATCATTTTGTTCAATAAAACATAAAGTCAAACCCTGTTATAACGACACCATCTGATCCCTAGAAAATGTCTCCAATATGATCGACTCACCGTTTTACACAAATGAGTCAAACAGCAACAGAATCAGACTTAAAGTCATTCAAACCTTGTGTCTTTAAGCGAATATGCCTCACATATGAGTATTGTTATGATGATATTTCCCCGTATGGTACTTTTTCATCCATTCACACACGGAACTGGCTTGACAACAAAAGGCAAGCTGTGTTATTAAACACAGGGTAATACTGTATACACACTGATAGGGCGGTCCAGCTCCCCAGACCTCTGGTATGGACAAACTGCCACCATCCACATCTGTTGACTAACACACAGATAACTAGATTGTCAGGCCCACTCCAATTGTAAATAGACTGTGAAAAACAACTCTGAGCTTTTCTGGTCTCGCCTGGGAAACTTTTTTTAATCATTAATCGAATGATTTATTGTACATTTAACTCATTGACTCATCATTTCATTTATTTATGTAATCTAGCCATCCATCTATTTATGCTACAAATGGAAATGAAACACCTGAACCATTGAAGGAGGCCTGCACTTTCTGATCTAAAATAAAAAATTCTGCACAAAAAATTTAAAAAAAGGAACTTCACAATTCTAGACTTGATATATATACATATATATATATATATATATATATATATATATATATATATATATATATATATATATATATATATACGCCACTGTCAACCACAACTGTTGATGTATAATTTAAAGCTACATGTATAGCAACTGCATGTACATGCACATAGTAACTTTCCTTATGATGATACATATTAATATTATAGTCATGTACATGTGCATACATGACCTGGAATTACAATGTCTGTACATATACAAACCATAACATGCTGTGTTTACAGTAAGAATGAATGAGTCTGTGTGTGTGTGTGGGGGGGGGGAGATGTTGCAACTCAACTCCTTGTTCTCAGAATCAGCACAGTTTTAACCGTAAACACATGCAAAAGGTGGTTTATATTTACCACTCAATGTCATTATCACTCTTTAATTTAATGATGAGAGAGAGAGAGAGAGAGAGAGAGAGAGAGACAGAGAGAGAGAGACAGACAGACAGACAGACAGACAGACAGACAGACAGAGAGAGCAAGGCATTCAGATAATGACAACACAATTTAATAATCTAAAATTTCATAATGTGTTTGGAATGAGTTGACATGAAATAGAAGGTTTACACATGAAAAAAAAAACATGGTGATGTCTGATGTGTCATAAA
Organism: Hermodice carunculata; assembly: GCA_964020975.1. Classification (NCBI taxonomy): domain Eukaryota; kingdom Metazoa; phylum Annelida; class Polychaeta; order Eunicida; family Amphinomidae; genus Hermodice; species Hermodice carunculata. Next base: position 30,236,770 of record OZ026624.1, read on the forward strand.
TTCCAAATTTTGGCCTGACATGACGGAGATATAATGGGATAGATAATCATAAATGACAGCCATTCAGTTAAGCTTATACTTTCAGCCATACATGTATGTGGTGTCACCCATACAGGAACCTGTTGTCATGTACCCATACATTTTGCTTGTTATCATCCAAACAACGACATATTGCTGTCTGCGCATGTATCGATGGTCACACATGTTACATGTACACATCATACCCGTTGTCACACTCTGGTGTACCTCTCATCCCACTTATGTGTATATGTTGTCACACATACATGTGTCAGTTGTCACATACATGTGCCTGCTATTATACAGATACCTGTTGCCACATAAATCATGTACCTGTTGTCACATATACATGTACATGTATCAGTTGTCACCCATATGAGCACCTGTTGCCACCCATATTGGCATCTGTTGTCACTCGTACGCGTCCCTGTTGTCACCCATATGTCTAATTGTGTCAGATATGAATCAGCTGTAAGCCATACATGTATCTGCTGCTGTCACCCATACAGGCACATTATCATCCATACATTCATCTGTTGTCACTCACACATATATATATATCTGTTGTCAATCATACATGTTGCTATTGCCATATATGCATTTATCACCCATACATGTATCTCGTCACCCATACAATACATCTGCTGTAACCCACACATGTATCTGGTGTAACCCATACATATATCAGGTGTTACCCATACATGTATCTGATGTAACCCATACATGTATCTGGTGTAACCCATACGTGTATCAGGTGTTACCCATACATGTATCAGGTGTTACCCATACATGTATCTGGTGTAACCCATATATATATATCTGGTGTAACCCATACATGTATCAGGTGTTACCCATACATGTATCAGGTGTTACCCATACATGTATCTGGTGTAACCCATATATACATATATCTGGTGTAACCAATACATGTATCAGGTGGAACCCACACATGTATCTGGTGTAACCCATACATGTATCTGGTATAACCCACACATGTATCTGGTGTAACCCATATATGTATCAGGTGTTGCCCATACATGTACATGTATCTGGTGTAACCCATAGATGTATAACCCACACATATATCTAAAACTTTATTTAGTGAGGGTGATTCAGTTAGTTCATGTAAATGTTCTAATCCACACATGCATCTTTTCTATCCTATACATCAACCAGTTGTCAAATACATATATACTTATTTTCAGGCACATCTATTTCTCCATCATTCAAAGGTTCAGAAGGCTATCAGCTGCAACCTTTACCAGCGGGGTACTTACCTTTCCATGGGCCTTGGTGTGTCCACTTTGTCTTCGAACTCTCTTATCATGGAGACCACAATGTCCACATGGTCAGGAGCAATGGCGGCCATGTCCATGTGTAAGCAGCGTAGCCCAGGCAGCATGCACTCCAGCACTAACTGGTCACTGATGACTGACAAGCTGTTAAGGAATATTCTTACAACACAATCTATTTTTCCTCTGAAGATACTTAATTTAATGGATAGAAAAATACCGGAACCCAAATATTGACGTAATAGTATCAACAAGTCAAATGGTGCATAAATGAATAGGAGAAAATACTTGGTGATAAAAAAAATTCAGACTGTGTGTAAAATAAACGATGTACATGTAGTTAACATATCAGCTTATAAGATGAACTTAATTGTTCCTCTTTATGAGAAAATGGAAAAACAAGGTCATGAATATGCACTCCCTATCAAGGTCTGACAACAGTGCATGCTATCACTGCTGTACAATATCAAAAATCTACCTCCACGGATAAGAAGAGTCATTATCATGAAACTGCTTCCAGGAGGCATACAGCAGATGCAAGCAGTTTTATCCCAAATCCATCAAGTAGGAGTGCGGGTAAAATACAATACGGTAGTAGTCTACTTCATAATTTTGTGTCTGGCAAATGCATTTCCCACCAGCTTTTTTTCCTTTTTTTAAATGTAATTTACAACAAGAGGACTGTGAAGTCCTTTGCTCAGCTGACCATGGATGCACAGACAGAAGTGATCCTGTGACCTTTGACATTATATCAAGGTCACCTTTCTTTAAGACTTTCATCATTTTCAAATGTCCAAGTCCTGGCTTAATAGTTCTCAAGTGAACCTCAAATTAATAGCTTAATAGTTCTCAACTTACAACTCAAACCCTAAATTCCCTAAAGTAGGCATGTGACCTTGGGAGTTGGGTCAAGATCTAGATTCAAGATTCATTTATTCAAACAATACAATGCATGTACACGAAGATAATACAAGTTGAAACCCTCTTGTTCCGGTATTGCTGAGGAGACAATCCTTAAGGCTTGTATAGCCACTTTCACAACAGCCACCTTCATGATAGAACAAAAAAATATTAATATATGACCATAGAGGTTAAAATATTGTATACAAACTGTATTAGGATGTTCCTGCCATACATCAGAATCATGTTTTATTTCGTAGTAATGACAACCTTAGAGTTACCAGTAATACATTGATGAACTTGTGGAGTTCCAAATCAAATTTGTAATTAACAATAACCTTACACATTCATATACATGTATTCAGTTTGTCTGCAAGCATAACAGTTTGTTAATTGACACATTCACGCTAAGCCTAATGGTTCATTATATTTTGTTTAACTATTCTCTTGAATGTAAGAAAATCTAGTCAGGTTATCTCTCTCAACAAACTAAGTGGGAGAACATCAGAGTTATAGTCTCTGCACTTTTTGCAACATATTCAAGTTACCAAAGCCCCATAATGTTGTCCCATTAGTAATATGAGATTCTAAAAGACTTCTATCAATCAGAACCAGAATATTAGTAGGTAGATAGTTTTTCAAGCTTTCCTAAAAATTCCAATAATTAGTGATATTTTGTTTGCAAGTCCATTGATATGTTCATTCCAGGTCACATGCCTATCAAATAGTACGTCCAAAAGCTTTATTTGCATCTCACTTTAGCCCTTATGCAGCACAGTCGCTCAGCGCAATATCAAAACTTTATCCTGAGTTTGCACTAGCATGACCCTAGTACAGAGCCAATATTCAACTATTGTTTCTTTTGAGCATCAGCATCTGATCCTTGCATTGTTGCTTTTCCTTATATGGCACATGACCCTGGTCAAATATCCTTATATGGCAAATGACACTGGAATTCTCCATACACTAAACCAAAACTTTTTAATGCTGCAAATTTTATTGTTCACCCACAGGTGTTGAAGAAAACCACCATTATGCAGTTGAGTGGTCATCATAATATAGCCAGCATCAACAACTATGCTATTGCTTCTCGTAATCAACAACATATGATGTGCGGCAACTTGACAAATCCCAGATGTTCTCATGCCAAACAAAGTGATGTTGCTTCGGAACCATGTCCTGCTTTGATGTCTCCTGAAAACCTGGCCACCTTGCCTTTTCAGAATGCTTAACTCATGTCCAAAACACCACCGACTGCTGTGTCCACTATAATTCCAGAGGTCAACACTGTGATATCAATGTCCTGTGCCAATAACTTGATGTCTAGCATGTTAGCAGGAGCATGGTTTAATGGCCAAGTAACAATCAATGTCAACAAGACTGAATCACTGACCTCCCATCACTGTTTCACTAGTAAAATGTCTCCTTGTACCTGGTGGTTACTAGTGATTGTCAGCCACCTGAACTGAACATATCATGACTTTAAATACTGGGGCAACTGTAACTCCGGTGTGTTTTATAGTCAGCCAGCTTAACTGAACATATCATGACTTACTGGGGTATCTGCATATAGCCCTCATGTGTGTTTTACACATACATAAAGGACTGTCTCTTAACTGCACTTACCAACCAGCACACCTAGCCACCTGCACATTGTGAATGTACATGTATATAACTATACATGTAGTTCCTATTCTGACTAGAAGCTGACTCTGGCTCAGCAGGTGCCAGTGGTATTAGTGCCAAGTCCTGCTGGCTACTGCAGCCAGGCCCAGATGGCTATCACTTAGACCTGGCTTCCACTGCCCAGACCTTCTGGCTATTGCTGAAAGGTGCCAAAACTCACTGTGACACTATAGTGTTTGCAATACAAAAGTCTTCACTGACACAGTTCTGGAGTAAACACTTTTCAAATAAAAAACGACAGTATCCACAATAAATAAGGTATCAGCCAATGTGTCAGTTAAACCTTTCAATGTTACTCCAGAACAAAACTCACAATACCAAAAGAAACCCCATTGGTACTTTCCTATCAGTGTTTATTAGAAATCAAGGGCCTAGGACCCATTATTAAGATACATGTATGAGCCAACATGTCAAATCTGCTCCTAAGGGCTTTCCCTGTACATGTAGAAACAATGCTACTATATGTACATATACCATGACTGGTAATACATAATTTCAAAATTGATTAAAAATCTAAAAATGCCAGCAGCACCTTATATTGTACAAATATAGTGGAAATTGAGTCAAGGGACATTTCCCAAATTTGAAAAGAATCCAGCATGCAGTATAGCAGAAATTGAAAAGAGGGGGAAAAAAAAAAAAAAAAAAGAGAGAGAGAGAACAAAATCAATTGCAGCACCACCTGTTGAGCAAATTCTAGAGGTCTCTAAAAGTGTCCTTATGTACAATCAAAACAATTGGTGAAGTGGTTTCAGACAAGATATTTTTAAGATTCCAAGAGGGGAGGGGAGGGGAGGGGAGGGGAGAGGAGAGGAGAGGAGAAGAGGGGAGAGGAGAGGAGAGGAGAGGAGAGGAGAGAAAAGAAAAGAAAAGAGAAGAGAAGCCATGTCAAGAAACTTGGTAGAGAGACACCAAAGTTTAAAGACTGGCCTATGCTTGTGGATAAGTTAAAAATATCATTTGTAGATGTCAGACAGATCGACGAACCAACAACAGATGAGCAGACAACAAAAAGGACCAACAACATAAGCTCAACTGACTGAAAACTCAGCTGAGCTAGAACTATTTTATGTCTAGTCTGGAATGATTCATGATTCAGACAAAGCAACTTCCAAAGTCCCATTTACATGGCTGTAATGGGTCAGGGAATAAATTATACAACAAAAAGCTTCACACATCTTCTTCTCCACACTAATACAGCTTGATAATGGCCTGTCTCAGGCAGTCTGATCATCTCTCCATACTACCTAAGAGAAACACAGCCACAAACTAATCACCTGTCAGTGTATCATGTATATCCTACTGACAGCACTAATAGCATTACGTAAAACTCAGAATTCATAATGAAAGCTACACACAGCACAAGTTGACTTTATCTTTCAAGACACATAAATTTCATGTACTCTATGTAACACTTCCCTTGGTTGAGCCCATGCTTGACCTTGCATCAGAAAGATGTTCCATTTGCCATAGTACTGCAAAACTGGGTTCTACTGCAAAGGTTTCTTGTCTCTACAAAATCTTAATGCACTGGAATACCAACATTTTGCAACTATGTACCTACATGTTGAATGTATCAAATTGAAATCATGAAAAGTTTCTATTGAACTTTACTCCCCTTGACTCAGGCTCAATCAACACACTTCTTGGTGGTATAGTCAGCTGCAGATATATGCATTCACCAAAAATTCTCACTAACAGTGTTTTCCATCAACATAAATAAAAAAAACTTGACGTGTTTGACCATCAGACAACATGTGACATGCATGACCACTTTAGGCAAAAAAGGGGCAAATATAAGTTTAGGGCTTATTTCACATTGAATAAAACCAAAATACTTATAATGATAGTGAAACTTGTACAGCGGGCCTCCATGCTGCACTATAGAGTAGCTTGGCCCTGGCAGCAAGGATGCACTGTAGAGAGCCTGTGTGCTGTATCATAGTTATACCTGAAAGCAAGGAGTCACTTGAGAGAGGCCTATGCTGTAATGTAGATAGGCCAAGGCAGCAAGGAGTCACCTAAGAGAGGCCTGTATGCTATGATGTAGATAGGTCCATGCAAGAAGCCACCTGAAAGAGGCCTATGCTGTAATGTAGATAGGCCCATGCAAGGAGTCACCTGTGAGAGGCCTGTATGCTGTAATGTAAATAGGCCCATGCAAGGAGTCACCTGAGAGAGGCATGTATGCTATGATGTAGATAGGTTCATGCAAGAAGCCACCTGAAAGAGGCCTATGCTGTAATGTAGATAGGTCAAGGCAGCAAGGAGTCGCCTGAGAGAGGCCTACCCTGTAATGTTGATAGGCCCATGCAAGGAGTCACCTGAGAGAGGCCTACGCTGTAATGTAGATAGGTCAAAGCAGCAAGGGGTCACCTGAGAGAGGCCTGTATGCTGTAATGTAGATAGGTCAAGGCAGCAAGGAGTCGCCTGAGAGAGGCCTACACTGTAATGTAGATAGGTCAAAGCAGCAAGGGGTCACCTGAGAGAGGCCTGTATGCTGTAATGTAGATAGGTCAAGGCAGCAAGGAGTCGCCTGAGAGAGGCCTACACTGTAATATAGATAGGTCAAGGCAGCAAGGAGTCACCTGAGAGAGGCCTGTATGCTGTAATGTAGATAGGCCAATGCAGCAAGCAGTCACCTGAGAGAACTGTATATAGTAGTGTAGATAGACCATGACAACAAGGAGTCACCTGACAGGCCTTTATGCTGTAATGTAGAAAGGCCCATGCAAGGAGTCACCTGAGAGAGGTCTGTGTGCATAAAGTAGATAAGCCCAGGCAGGAAAGATTTACCTGAGAGAGGCTTGTACAATCTGGTCACATTGCTTTATTTTTAAATGTAGTTTCCAAGGTTTCTACATTGCAAGTCAGTTCACTCAAGTTGTAAATTCACTTTTGACATTCACAACTAAACATCAGTTAGGAGTTTTTTCTCTCTCTTTTTATTGAAGGTTTTGTGTGCCCTCAACAAAATATGTTGAGGGAAAATAAAAACATGTACATATAGAGAAAAAGTACACAAATTCCCACAACCACTTGCAGAGACTGCTGATGCTTTTGTCACGCTGACCCTGGGCCAGCTTTAGACAATGGCAACATTGGAACAATCTACACACGTATATCAACCAGGGATATCAACTGCATCATTCCATACACCTCTAGAGACATGTTAACTTGGGCTTGACATGTCCCTCATCATCAAAAATTATTTCTCTTTTTGTGGACACTGAATGCTAAACATGCCATTCAAAAGCAATTTTCAGCACACAGGCTTGCATGTTTATCTATGTTAGAATCATCAAAGTCACAAAACCAGACATTGTCATATCTGCTCACAAAACAGCATGCACAGCTTGTGTATTCACAGTACTTTTTACCCTACATACCAGTGCAGGAAAACACAACCATTTCACAGGCAAATATAAAAATTTACTCAACACCAGCAGACAGTGCTCATTTCCATGGAATCTGTGAGCCTTGCAATTGGAGAAAAAAGTCACTCATTGGACTTAGAAAAAGGCTGATTGTAGAAAATGCTTACATAATAACGGATCATCTCTAGCCCTTCATACCCATAATACTTTTACAAACATGTTTCCCAAATATTTTTAGCCATTTTGAACAACTCTATGCAAACCATCTTCCAAGTTGGCCTGTACTCAGGTCAGTGACTTTCAGATATTTGGCAAAGTTACATATCACCAATGCATGATATACTACAGCACGAAAGTCCTTGTACATAGCCCACTTCCACATTCACCTTATACGCACTCAAACTTCTTTGGCATTTAACCTCAGGTGGTTCTCCACATGATTTATCTTGAGTTGCTCCAGACCTACTCATTTGCCATGGAATTTTAAGGTACCCAAGACCTACTCAATTGACATGGGATCTTGAGGCATTCCAGACCTACTCATTTGACATGTTATCATGATCCCCAGGCCAACTCATTTGACATGAGATCTTGAGGTATTCTGGATCTACTCATTTGACATGTAATCTTGAGGTACTCCAGACCTTCTCAGTTGACAGGGATCTTAAGATACTCCACACCTACTCATTTGAAATACAATGTAGCATCTTGAAGTACTAGACATACCCATTTGAAATGGGATCTTGAGGCACTCCGGACCTACTCATTTGGCACAGAACCAAAAAGTACTCCTGATCTATTCATTTGACACAGGATCTCGAAGCACTACAGACCTACATACTCATTTGACATGTTATCTTGATCTCCAGACCAACTCATTTGACATGGGATCTTGAGGTACTCCAGCCTACTCATTTGACATGAAATCTTGAGGTACTCTGGACCTATTCATTTGACATGTAATCTTGAGGTACTCCAGGCCGTCTTAGTTACTACTCTTTGAAATGGCATCTTGGTCTTCCAGATATACTCATTTGACATTGGATCTTGAGGTCTTCCAGACCTACTCATTTGACATTGAATCTTGAGGTCTTCCAGATCTACTCATTTGACATGGGATCTTGGGGTACATGTTCTCTCACACAACTTAACAAAACCTTGACCTGTTAGCCATTCATGTGCAATATGGTGGATTCACACATGCACTCAAAAAACTCATGTGACATGGAGGTACCCCTAGATTCATAAAAAAGATAGCTAGTTATTTGGCCTGACACTATGGTGTTCCTAACACAGTCACTTGCATCCACAATGCATGTATTCCTTGGTCTATTCTGACCACTAGGCAAACTCACAGTTGATTTGATGTGACCTTGACCTACTTCCAGCAAGTTGCCTTAGATTATGACCTTGTGGTAGGCCTGTATCATGTATATGTACTTCTTACTGACTCATGTGACACAATCTTCAGCACAGATCATGGGATGAAAACGAATTTCCATTTTGAAATTCAAATCAAATCTTTGTAAAGTGGACAAATATGACACATAATCTACAGAACTTTACAGAATAGAAATCATATTAGCCTCATATCTGAAACATTATCTACATAACGGTGTTCCTTTCAGAAGATAAACCTCCATTTTGATCCCTGAAAACTTATTTCGAACCCAAAACTTCATATTAAGCATTCAACTTGTGCTGATAATAAAACAAAAATCTCACAATGGGACCTATTTATTCAGTCCTATCTGAAGTTAAACAGTCATAGCAGAGATGATGATGATGCAGCAGCTGTTAATTCTGATACCATCAGCAGCAATGAAAGCCACCAAATGTACATAGAGAGATATTGACACTGATTTCCCTTTCTCCTCGTTTCACTCTGGCACCTGCACATTGGATAAACAACACGCATAACTGGTTATTTGACAAGTGACCTTGAATCGCCTTTGACTCATTCATCTGCATGTTGTTGTGAGGCATTCCTGGCCTCGGCATTTGAAAATGCAGAATTCCTATTCAATATGATGTGACACAACATCCAGAGAGACTGGCAACCCACAGGCCTGACCCCTGACCCCTGACCAGGGGACACTGGCAGCCGCAACCTTCGACAGATCACGCTGGGGTTTCTAGGTCACGCATACCAACAGTCTGTTAGGTTCAGTAACAAACCTTGTCAAATCTGATACAAATCATTCTTATTTGCATGACTATAGCCATCCTATATTGGCTCAGAGGGACTGGGATGGCCGTTGCGGTCTTGTGATTGTATCTGCTGAGCCTTGGGCAGTGCGTGATCCAATGCGAGGCATACCTAACTGCAAGCTCAGTACCCAATAATGCCAATAACTGCTGTAAAACATACGAGGGGACCACAGATTGAGCTGAGTTTCTTATTTAAGCAGTAGATACGCATGTCACTGAGAATATTGCGAACAAATAACAGATACATGGACAGGGAGCAAATGATTGTCTTAATACACAGGCCACGGCATATCACCTCGTATACAACTGCCTCAGTGTTACACTGGTGCAGCTGTACTTGGAAGTTTGAAACAGACTCAACTGAGTATAATAGTAAGGCCCTGAGCAGACGATGTTTACTCTGTTATTCTACATTTAACCCTCCCCCCCCTTAAACTGGCTGTAAATCAAATGTCTTTTGACTTTCATGTTTTCAACTTATTTCAACAGTAATGAAAAACAATTTGCATGAGAATTGTAGATGAAAACTACATAAAACGACCCAGGTCAACAGATCTCCCTGGCAAGGTTTGGACACTTAGCACCCAACCCATGCCAAGGAAAGCTGTTGACTCAGTCTTTATTCAAGTGGGTATGGGTTAATGCTTTCCCACCTAAATTTGCATAGGCACTGGGACGTAAAGTGTTGTTTGCTTCAAGTTTTTAACTTAAATTTCATATCCATAGGACAGATTTTTGTCCAGAATTGTGCGTAAGTCCCATCATGATGACAACCCCCATGTCAGCAGCTTCTCAGGGTAGGGGTGGGGGATTGGGGTGGTACATGGTACGACATGCAAAGGGCACATCTGGAGGTCAAGGTCACTTAGATCTCAGGAGGCCTTGGTCCTGCTTCCTGCTTCCTTGGACTTTCGTTGCTAAAACACAGCCTTACATTTAGTTGACAAAGTTCAACTTCTAATGGTATAATATACTGCAGTATACACATATAATTAATCATTAAAAAGCAAAATACTACGTACAATAGTGGCTCCCTAGTAACATGCATCGTGCCACTAAAAGCTATGTAGTTATGTCATGCCACATTTTAGACTAGCTCAGCTGTTTAAGTGAGCATCCCAATGGTTAATGCCAGTCCATGTATGAACAATGCAACGTTTCATCCTCCTCCATTTTGCCGCACACAGACTGCTACTGAGGTTAACTAATTTGTACAGGACCATTTTCAGAGGGCTCCCTGAAAACTTTCTGGGCTGACACCAAAACCAGTCCCATCTCTCATACCAAAGGGACCCAGCGGTCAACCTGGTGCCCCAATAAGTGTAAGAGTCCTTTGATCCTTCAAGTGAAATATTGGCGTCTTCCCATTTTAGACAGTGGTGACAGATGTGGCTTCATTATGTACAAAGTAGTAGCTGTGGTCATCAGGGAATTCCAGTCCCGACATATACCTCCGCCATTTAACCCTCCTCATTACTAAAGTGTTGTCTGAATCAGCTGCTTCCCGGCCACATTTTGCCCAAAGCATGACTAGGAAAGTTCTTGACCTGGACCATCCTCACAATCACAGCAATGTTACACATGCCGATACTTTAATGAAAGGCGAGTTTATAAAGAATATGAATCTCTAATCATTGTGTCAATACGCACAGCACATCAACTTTTTTTTAAAAATTGACAACGAAAGAGCTATATTGTAGATGACAGCTTTCAATGGCATTCATTGAGTGCAGTGATCTAGACTCTTGTTTTCTCTGGAAATTCTGGCACACATAGCGGTCAACTCTCCCATTTTCACCAGGAGTCTCCCATTTCGGAGACTCAAAAAGCTCTTAAAATGGACAGGGATTTTGAGGCAAAATTGACAATTTTCTTTGATTTCATGCATTTTTTACAAGAACCTCCCTTTTTTGGGCTTGACACCTATAGCACACACCCGTACTAACAGAAAGGTCTTTTAACATAGAGTTTGAACCTGAAATCTTGACATCGATTCAGGTATGCAGATAATTGTTTGTAATGTTGTGTACTGTGGCAGTGAAGATAAACATACTAAAAAAGATGGGTGTATGTGGGGACAGGTGGTTTGTCATTTCATTCTCCTCTGCTGATACTTTTATTTCAAACAGTGTCCTGCGCGACGTCTGTCCTGTCTGCGGTGTGACCCATGATGTACTGTATGGCTTATTAATCTCTCTGCAAAATGTCCTACAAAATTTGACCCACGGTTCATGTATGTTATGTAGAGCCTTTACAGGAAATTTATTACATCAGGGAGAGGACTGCTCCTCATACTGTATTGGCAGGTGTACAGTTTAACTTGTGTTCAACTACAAGTGTCAGTTCTCATCTTTTCTTGGTCAACAAATGATGTACTGTGGACTGGGGAAGTGCAGTGGAAAGCACTCCATTTTGAATCTCCTGAAGACCAATAAGAGACTGTAACCAAGTAATAACACTTAGGACTGGCTGTTCACAGTCACATGTCAGTGACTGACAAGTACTCAGTGACAGGCAACACGATGGAATGCAATATTCATGTAACTTGCACGAGCAATACCCCAACAGTTACACACTTTTCATATGATGCTTTCCCTCTGTGAACATAACAACTCTGCCTGTAATAGACACACATGTGCCAAGCACATTAAGAAACATGGCAGCAAAATTATTGATGCAAAAATCTGTTATTGTTCAGCCACTGATGAGTCCAGCTGGGGATGAAACTGGTCTGCCCTTTAAGTGGTGCCTGTGATTTAGAATGAGCAGACAAAACAGCTTCCATTTTCAACACTTAATTATCTAGTCTGCTAATAGCAAAAATACTGGATAAAATTTCACCAAAGTATCATTTCAAATATTTCACTGTGAGAATAAAAGAAAAGCAAGAACAAAAACACTAAAAAAAAAACCACACAAAAAATCAAAAAACAAAAACAAAACATTATGGAAGATAGGCTTACCATGCAGGCAGTCCAATATACTGGTACATGTAGCACATACAATGTATACAAAGCTTCCAAGCTAGCCTATATGTTAAAAGTGCTCCTGCAGGTAAGGAAAAGTGGGAGCGCGAGTGCCAAAGGCGCAGAGCATAGCTAGGGGGATCTGGGTGGATGCTCCCCCGGGAAAAATTTTACTCATATTCTGCATTTATACAGTGCAACAACATGGCAAAACAATACAAGTTTACAGCCACTGATGGAATAATGATACTTTTTAATTTCACAAAAAGTGGGAGATAGTCTATATAAAAAGCAGGAGAGTGGGAGACTTTGTAAAAAAAGTATGAGAAAGTGGGAGATCTCCCACCAAGGCAGGACACCTGAAGGCTCTGCATACATTGGGAATGAGATTTGGAATCCTATGGAGTTCACTGCCAAGGATTTATAGCCTATCAGCACACTGCACCTGAATGAGATGCTCCTTCCTCCCCACCCCACCCCACCCCCTAGGTCTTAGACCTCAATGGCCAGGGATTCCCATAATGTACCACACAACACCCTATCAAAGGCAAACCAAGTTACACTCATCCATTTTTCCACATGACATGAAGATTATAATTCAAAACACAATTCCAAACGGTACCACATGCCAATACAGAGGGCTTTCACTCTTTTTCAGACCTGGGCTAAACGAACATGACACAAGAATTACAATGCCATCGATGCACACATTACCATAATGTGTGAAGAGAAGATAAACTACTGAGTATCATATTTTGTTTAGATTTACTGTCCTAAACTGTGTTTCAGTATGACACAAGGCATGGACAAATCCAAAGGGACAATAAAGCTTATTTCTTCAGGAGTCGCTTACTGACTGGCTAACTGGAAGCCAGTTTTCCCATGATACACCCACTGCTGCAACCCACAAGTACACTCAAATTTCACTGCAGTCAAAGCTGATGTCTTCCTATCTGCTGATGAAGTTACATGCGTCAGTCCATCAAACTGATTATCACACAGGGACCGTCCTTGATAATAACTACTGAATTAATCCCCTTTGGTGAAGTGATTTCCATACTAAAGTATTACACTTTGGCAACTGATTGTCTCTTACACTGCGATGTGTCTGAAGAGTCTCCAAGTGGAGAGGCCCGGGGAGACAGGCCTGCAGTCAGCTGGCCAGGGGTGGGCTACTCAGCCAGTGAGGCTGGGGCAGAGGTCACGGGGGAATCTTCACGTGTCTCATGGGTCTCTATGCAAGTGACACATGACAGCATATTGGACTCTCTTAGCATGTACAATCTTGACAGAATTAATGAATCCGTCCAATTACATTTTCTCTCATGTTCTGCAACTATGGTGACCACTGTGTGATCAAACAGCTCCTGAAGTTCAGGAACAATGCAATGGAAAGATGAGAAAAATTATTTTACCCTAGGATTAGGATTTCTTTTCTTGCGTGTGCTTTTTTTCTTTTTTTTTCATTTTCTTTTTCTTTTGTTGAACACCACAAGCTCTGGTCCTTTCATGTTTGCCAATACTACAATGCTTGTGCACACTATTCTTTCCATGACTGTCGGTTCACCACACCAGCCACCATTCTGCAATTCACTCACTTTATGGAAATAAAATATGGCCCTTTATCAGTGAAACAAAGCTCATCTCCCTGACCTGATTATTTTATGGCTCCCTTATGAAGGGAGGTTTCGTACACTGATCCACATGTTAGAAATTTTACCACAGAATATTTACATTCAACCTAACTTTTAACATTGCAAGAATAGGACAGAGCCTGGTGTGTTATGAGACCGTAACACATGAGCTTTGTGTGTTATCGGACCATAACACATGTGTCCCGCCCACATTCCAAAAAGCCACGCCCACCTGGGTTTCCAGAACTTAGCAATTGAACATGCTGGGCAAATCATTTCTGGTTGTTTCTATTAATTCTATGTATTAAATTTCTAAATTCCGTGTAATTGAGCAGGAAAATTAAGGGGGAAATGTAACTATAAGCAAAGAGGGTCCCTTTTGTTTGCGCTATGGCATAATGACGCGGGTGATTGAAGCTGGCATCAGGCGAGGCACACTGGCGTGCAACACGCCCACCATGTCAGCTTCAATCCCGCGTGTCATTATGCCATAACACACACAAAATTGACCGTCATTTCTTAAAAAAAGTGCAGCATACCAGACCTGCCTCACTCCTGCTGGCAGGTTGATATCCCACACTTTCCTATAGTAAAACTATAGCTTAACTTTCCATGCATAAATGAGATGTCACTTCATTAACTTTTTTGTGTTGCAGTTTCAATTCTCTTATGTTTATCTCTTCATTACAGGTGTCCTGTAATCTATGAAGGTGGCTGATCAACCACATGGGCAGTGTTTTACCTTTATGCACGAATGTTGCTGCCAGGCCAATCTTTCTGCATGCCCAGGTTTCTCCTAAAAAATTAGAACTTTCCAGATGATTCAGAAAAATGCCCAGGTGGCCAGCTGACTGCACCTGTAATTTTCAAACTGCATTTTAAACATAGTTTTGTTAAAAAATTGAAAATTGATGGCACTTGACATGCACGCAGTCCTGACGTAATGTGTTACATTTTAATGAGTTTCCACACTTTGACTTTCTCTGCTTCAGCGTAACATTATACTGCACGCTGCATCAACTTGTCACAAAGTGTTACAAAATGACGCTATTCCGTCACCCCTCAAGTGCACGCCTCAAGTCTTCATATCATCTTCACAAGCTGAATACCTGTCACTTTTAAGTCATGTACATTGGTACCAATTACATATTTTCTTGTCCCCTGATCGGCTTTTTTACATACGAGATTTTGAAATTCAAATTCCTCATAGGAAGAGCTTTTAATTCATTCAAGTTCCAAGAGGCTTCATCTGCGGTCAATGTTTCTGTGCTGCTGGCATGGTTACATTGCCAAACGTATGCCAGCTTAACTCATTCCATACCAGTCCCTGATTTTTCTGTATATTTACCTAGACTTAAGACCACAATTGCATCTTTAAATCCTTCATGAAAAGAGCTTTCGTTCAAGTACTAAATATAACATGCCTCTAGTCTTAAGTCAGTGGTTCTGGCACTGCCTGGCAAGTAATGCCAGGCAGTGCCAGAACCACTGACCAAGGCCTGTCATCATAGTATGGAGTGAGTTAAAACCACAGGCCAAGGTGTTTACCACCATTTCATGGAAAAGGATACAGCTGGGAGAGGACGAAGTCCCCCGCCACACACAAATCTGGTAACACATCCAGCTGTATTACCTGTGGCTACTCCCAGGCTGCCTGCACCAAGTATCCCTCCCCTTAAGTCATACATATTTCCTTTCTTTGAAACGTGACATGATGCTGTAATCATGTTTGACACCCACCCCCACGCACACATACAAAAAAATACTAGTTCTAATCAATATCACAATATTTCCATCAGCCATAGAATATGGTATTCTTTTACAGGCACTGAGATATTGAACACTTGGCCATAAAGAGTGTATTAGAGAAAACGAACTTGTCTACCTTCTTCCACCGAAAAAAAAAAAAAAAAAACTAGATGGATATCTTTTAGAGAGAAATCAGGAATCCATCATAGTGTCTTCTGGCTAGGAAGTCTGATAATTTTATCATTTTCAGTTCTTGTGTATGTGGGTTTTTTTGTGGAGGGGGGGGTTGTTTTTTCTTTGCCTTTTTGTTTGTTTTTTAAATTATGTTTTTGTGTTATCAGTCAGACCTTTTCCTTGCATCCAAATATTTAACTGATTGAGGCAAATGTCAAAGGTGCAGTTTTATTTGCATCAGTACAAAGGGGCTCCTCCCTGAGTGTTGTTTTCATTCCCATCACACTTCCCCTTATATACTTAATGTGCTTGTACCCTGATCTGATCCGAGGTTCCATCATTTTTGTCCCAGCTAGCCAGCCCTTTTTTCATATTAAAATGTTAGTCTGGTCTTTTTCTTCCATTTCATAAATCTCCACTTGCAAGTACACACTTTAGATGTTTTTATAACGATTAACATCTTGAATTTTTTTTCAGCATATGTTTAAATTTTTCCCACTAAACTGGCCAAAACCTTTCGGTGGTCAAATGCTAACTGAAACTATGCGCTTTAACTACTTTCAACAACAACAAAAGACAATGTGAATGAGAATTGTAGAGAAGATAACATACCCCACGTCAACAGTTTACCTTGGTATGGGTTGGTGTTTAGTATCCATACTACACCAACACAAACTGTTGACTTAGTTTTAATTCAAGGGTAAAGGGTCAATCAAGCTTTTTGTCGGGCAAGTGGCTCATCTTCAGACATGTTAAATCATTTCACTCAGGGCAGGCCTTGGTTTCTATTGGTCTATCCCATGATGCAGTGCCGTTGTCAAGGTTCACGTTTTTGTTCCCAAAGTCTTTACGTTCTGCTGACTGTACTTCATTGTCCTGTTGGATTAACGAGCACTCATACAACCTGCACATGGTCAATACATTTCAACATCCAGGGCTGAGAATCCGTTCCAACAGTGGCAATTAGTCAATGGGGTAACCACAAGGCATCGGACATCGAAACGCCACTGCTCCACTAACCAATAACGACATGCAATTTATACTCACTACAATTACGTGTATATTTCCTGCCTCAACTGCTGTTAAAACCATAAACTGATGATACGTGCTTACAATTATGATCCAATTCAAATCATGCTCCTTATGATACATGACTTGGAATTAGGATCCAATTCCAAACCATACTCCTAATGACACGTGACTAGGAATCACGATCCTATTCGAGGCACTTACATGTATGTCAAAACAGTAAATGCAATTTCTATGGTGCATTCTGAAAATATTTATATGACATCCAAAAGTGGACAAGGTGATGGATTATAAAAAAGGTAAAAAAAGCAATATTTAAGCATCCATGAGAAACCTATAGCCACTACAATGCAAACCATTGACTGATGGGTCTACTTTTGCACATTCATGGGTTCTGTGACCATGAAAATGAGGTCAAGGTCACCAAAATACCATCAAGTCAAGGAAGAGTGTCAAGGTACAAACGATGTAAATTTGATTTTCACATGGCAAGTTAGTCTTGAGATACTGTATTCACAAGGAAATGGTGGATAGACAAACCCCCAGAAATACAAAACATGGAGACAGTTTCAACATCTCAGGGTTGTTCTGGAAGAGGTATGTGGCTTTATTGCTTCTGCTGAGTAAAAGGCCTGGCATTTGGCATGCAACTGGCATCTCAGTAGACTTTGGCAGTTGTTACATGTGTGCCACATCTCAGGAGATCTGCTTTGTCATGTGTATGGCTCATGTCTGTAGATCTGCCTTCTTACATGTATGCCTCTCTATGGTAGATCTGCCTAGTTATATGTACATGTATGCCTCATCTCTGCAGATGCCTTGTTACATGTATGCCTCTCCAAGGTAGATCTGCCTTGTTACATGTATGCCTCTCCGTGGTAGATCTGCCTTGTTACATGTATGCCTCTCCATGGTAGATCTGCCTTGTTACATGTATGCCTCTCCATGGTAGATCTGCCTAGTTATATGTACATGTATGCCTCATCTCTGCAGATGCCTTGTTACACATATGCTTCAGCTGATCTACACAGATGAGGTATGATGTAACAAGGCACATCTACAGAGATGAAACAATGAACAGATCTGCCTTGTTACAGGTATGCCACACCCCTGTAGATCATCCTTATTACACAGACATGTATGCCTCATCTCTGTCAACATGCCGTGTTGCATGGATACTTTGTCTCTGTAGATGTGCCTAATGTTACAGGTGGTGGGAATTGTGGGTCATTGGGTGACATTTAGCTGGAGAACCTAATTTTGCAAGCATCAAAACAAATACATGTACACCTTTCTTGTAGCAGCTCAGGAAAGTACACTTTTTGCAAAATTTGAAAAATGAAGATTCAATGGCTTCAAAATTGGACAGGCCTCAAAATAAGCTACAAATATAACACTGGTCATTACCCTCCTCCCCCCTCAAAAAAAAACAAAAAACTGCCCCATTTTCCACCTGTCAGCAACAGATTGTGTATTCATGCGGTTGACTGGCCATCTTTGGCATCAAATCCCACAATGGAGATATTGTGGAAAATAAGCCATGTAGGATACGTGGAGCGAATTTATTAAAGAAGACATGGAACTGTTATGAGAAGCTGTTACAGTCCCAAGTGGCACATATTCAGCCTAGCAGCCGAAGTCACAGCCGTGGGTTCTCAGTACAACCAGGGTCCAAGGCTTACCTCAGCAATCTCTACCTGTCTCTGTTTTGCCCCATCTATCCATCACTATGTCGCCTAATGCCAATAATTACAGACAGCAGGCCAGGGGGCCACTCATGTAGTTGTTGACCTGGGCTCCCCACCCCTGCAGCAACATAAACCCCTGATCCTAACTTGTATTGTCGGGCGTCTGCCGACGTGTCACGTTATCACACTGACTGCGCATTATTTTGTCCTAGATTTCCACCAGGAAACAAAAATAGAATATTAACAATACGAAGTCCCATTGTTCTACGCCATATACTTTTTTTGCTCTAGAACATGAAGCATACCATCCTGTCAGGAAGTGTATGCATCTCATGCCCCTTGCAAAAGCACAAACATGTTGGACTAGTTTTTTTCCTACCCAAGACACATAAATACCTAATTTTTCCAATTTTTCATCAAATCCCAAAACACCTAACTGTTCTTCTTGTTTGAAACAAAAACCCCTACCTTTTTCTTCCCTGATGTAAAAGAAAGCACTAAGCACATTGCAAGACTGCCTAATTCCATCAAATACTGTTATTTTTCACCTCAATTGCCGACAACCATTGTCAAAAATTCCTCTGAGACACCAAACAATCTTCTTCTCAAGTGTCTACGCTCTTATAAGCATGCACTTTGTTGAACTCAGAGGAGGCTCAAATAACGCTAAATATTCCATATTAAAAATTTTTAATGATATCATTCCCACAAAGTTGAAATATATGTCCAAAAATGGATGTATATTTACTTTTACAAATGCCAACATGCTTGGGGGGGGGGGGGATTTGGTGCAGTAGTCCCTTTTTGAGAAACCATCTGAAGGGAAGGCCTAAAAGTGGTCACATAAAGCAGATGGACTCTCATTGGATTCACATTGTAAGATATAGCATGGTATATATAAGCTTTAAGAGATCTACCAAATATATTGAAAAAACATCTACAATAAGACCATTGTTCCCCTAAAAGATGTCAAAGAACTGACTATGCCATATAAATGAATCAAAGAACAAAGAAATGGAACTTTTGTCCTTCAAAATTTGTGGTGCTTGGTGAATATGTCAGATATTTGATTGTCACTATGATGAGGTTTCACCATATATGATTATGTTTCTGGCCTAATTTTTCATTTAAATTTCACATAAGTTCTCAATTTTTTGCCCACTTCCCTTTCATCCACAAGTGTGTAATTTCACTGAGTTATGTGGGCACAGAGTGGCATTCACTCATGATATCCCAGGCCTGGTATTGCATTTATATCAATTTACTTCTCTAGATTTCATCCTTTCCTTTTTTTCAGCCGATGAAATGATTTGTTGCTCTAATTTTTTGAAACCACTTGAGACTGTATCAAGAAAAAATGGCTGGCTGACTCTGTACAAATGACCACTTGATGGAGCACACTATATTTGTGGCTCCCAGGAGTCAGTGGCAAAAGTTCCACAGTGGGAATCTCCCAGAACATTAATATTTTTGGTCTTTTTGTCTCTCCCCTCCCCCCCCCCCCTTTTTTTTTTTTAAAGGTACACTTGAATGTCTTGTGGTCGAATAAAGTTGGGTCTGAGTCAGAGTCTGAATATTACAGTGTGTATAACTAACAGGAGGAAAAAATATGTGCTGGATTTTATTCATCCAGAATCAGAGACCATGACGCTATTTACAATGTATGTAATGTAGCATGAAATATCAACCCATGGAAAAATAAACAACAAAAAGATTATGATGCTCCTGTGCTCTGCTGACTGGAATCTGCTGGTTCTGCAAGCACAGACTTTAATGCTCTATCACACGTACTCTTATAATGCTTCCTAATAAATTACCAAAAATTCAATGCTACCAAGATATAAGTCAATATGTCAGTTTAACTTTTCAAATGTCACTAAAGATCCAAAATTAACAACACCATAGGTACTAAACTTTCACATGTTTCATAGTAACCATGGGTCCAGGATCAAGCATTATCAAGATAGGAGAAAATATGTCAGATTTGCTGAGTCGGCAAAATGGTTGAATTCTACCAAACACTATATATGCAGCCCCTGTCATCCTGTCAGAGAATCAATAATATGGTCTATGCATAAGTTCACCGAGCAGGAAAACCCCGGTAGTTGTCCCATTACGAAAGGGAGGCATGCACGCTGATTTTTTGTTACCAGATGGCACGCTGTGCCCCTTCTCAAAAGTGGTCACGATAATGCATGATGGTGGACACTAATCTTGTTCGTGTCAACATGAACAGAAAAGCAGGAAATGGACCAAATACAGGAGGTGTATAGAAGTTTACCATTGTAGATCGTCGGCGGAGGGAGTACGGAAAGCATTGATAGTTAGAACGTAGTGACAAGGCGAATTATCATGGTAAACCACCACTGACTGTTGTGTAGTGGGCTGTAATGTTGATACCACGAAGAAACGTCAAACTGACAAATATCAAAAATAAAAGTGCCGCTTTATTCCTTCCATCAACTGATTTCGCTTTGTCTTTCAAATACTTTTTGAGCCACCCTAGATTCTGTTTTTTGAAGAAATGATGGTCCGTGTTTCACTCCTCGTTACTTGCTGTATTCAGTAGTGCTGTAGCCTGTGAGGTAAGACTGAGTGGCCCCCAAAATTACCCAGAAACCTGTGCGCGCCTGGCTCTGACATCGGAACCTCCGATGGGGTTTCCCCACTCGGTGAACTTACGCATAGACCGTATTATTGCAACATCATCTCCTTCACAAGTTGGTACCATCTCAAAAAAAAAAAAAAAGAAATCAGTACTGTATAATGGTACTCAAAGCTCTCTTCCCATTAACAATTAGACTATTACCTGTGTGGAAAGTTTTTGTGCAAGCTAACGCAATATGGAATTTATTTTTCTGGCTATCAATACTGATACCAAGTTCATTCAATTTAACTTTAATGACTGAGTCCATGTACATTTCTCACAGCTGTTTTATGGGGTACATGTGCATGATGAATACTGTCAGAATATGTTTTACATGCAATATGTAATAATGAGTTTTATGTTCTATTATCATGATTGTGGTGCATTACATGTACATTATCATTGTGTCCATATATAAACCAGCCACCATAGGTATTATCTTCATTCCCTGATGAACTACATTATAAAAGCAAACCAAATTTGAAAAGACAATGGGTTGGCTCTCTGGCACTGGTCAAGATCACTTAACAATTTTCTTCTGTCATAGCAGCAGTCTTCAATTGTCTCCCATGACGGCTGAGTTGGATAAACTTACTTCCAATTTAGAGGATGCGCGACTGAATTCCCCCCTACACTAATATAGTCCTTGAAGTGGAGTCAGCAAGACTCCAGGGCCCATGCAGTGATGCACAAGTGCTACTGTGATGCTACATCTTGGGCTTCCAAAGCACAAGCATCAAGTCACCCATCCAGCCATTTAGTGGCTCAACCTGAAGTACATGCACCAGAATGAGGCAACTCCAACGACCAAAACGGCGACGTTATTAGGAAGTGGGAATGGCCGAGAACTATCACTGCAAAGACCACACAAATGGGTGCATCAGAGGACAGATCTGCCCAGTCAAGTGGCAGCTATCAATAGATTCCCTTTTGGTGACTCCATGTAAATTCCCTCGACACTAATATCCCAACAGAAGAGGGACTCTGAAGTGCAGCTGGAATGCTTGTTCAGAACTAAGATACAGGAACCACGCACACTCAAACTAATCCAGCTATTGAGAGTAGTCCTCGTGTGTAACAGTTTGAACTTAATGGGTATAGTATTAACTTCAAGCTAGTGGCGCTTCTACCATTGACACAAAGGTAGCCCCCTGTGATGTCAACACTTTCACGGGGGACTTAGAGGAGAATAAGCTACTAGAATTTCCACCGCAACCTTTGGTGTGGTGGGGATTCATAGATGACATTTTTTTTTTTGCATCTGGACATTTAGGGAAACTGATCTCACTGACTTTCTCACACATCTTAATTCCAGTCACCCGCTATATATCAAAGCAGAGAGAAAGGCATACACCTCCCTGCACACAACACTGACAGATATACACAAAAATCTGCACTATCCATCAGCCCATCCAAAACACTGTTTGTCAGGGATTCTCATATAGCCAGCTTGAAAACCATGATAGAAACAAAATATTCCTGGCTGCACATTACAATCCTGCTTTAATTACCACCTTTGAAAGACAAGTCCAGGAAAACTGGGGCACTATTTTGGCTTCCAGTATTGCATCCAATCTGGGTCAACTGGGACAAACAAAAAGTAGTCCCAGAAGGACAGGCAGGCAATCTTAAAGATACCTTGACCCATTCCAGAGGTTATTATCCACCCAGATCACAAGGTCTACAACCAGGAAATATCAGGTGCAGATGAGAGGAATCCCTGCAATAAAATGAGCTGCAGACATTGCCCTAAATTAAATACTAGTGACAATGCAACAAGTCCTTACACAGGTACAAGTTATTCTACCCAAGGAGGCACTTGCAAACACAACAATCTAATTTACCTCCTGACTTGCTAGGTATGCACTAAACAACATATTGGCCAAACAGGTCGAAGCTTGACAGACAGAATGCACAAACATTTCTGCTACATCAAGAAGAAGGATTCAACTCAACCACTGGGCAGACATTTTTGCTGTCGCGGACCAATTTAGTTGACATTTGAAAATCCAAATTCTGGAACATATTCCCACACCTTCTGCTCTTAGCAAGGCAAAGAACTTGAAACCTGCCAGAGAAAACTATTGGATGATACCAGTCGTGTACCACTGAACAGCTTGGCCTCAACGTCATAGGCAGATGAGCTTACTCACTTTATAATACACGTACATTAAAGTTGTCAGTACTCAAGCTCTCTGTCCATTACCGATACTTTCACTTGTGTGAAAGGTATTTCCACAAGCTAGCGCATCATGAAATTTTTCTGGCTATCAATGCTGATGCAAAGTTCAGTCAGTTGAACTTTGATGAATGAGGTCCAAGGAAGGGCGGGGTCCATGTACATTTCTCAGAGCTGTAATGGAGTTACTGTCTGTGACAAACACTGTCAGGACAATGTTTTACATGTAACAATGAGTTCTACATGCTACTATGGCACAGTACATAAGCAATGTAACTGTGTTAATCCCCCATGTATATAGCAGCCACAACGGGCATTATCCTCATTCCCTGATGAGCTAAGCTGAGTAAGCAAAACTGGTTAACCCTTTCCCCCTTAAACTGGCCAAAACCGGCTGGAGGTCAAATGTTGTCTGCTTCAGCATTTTCAACTGATTTCAACAGCAATGAAAAACAATTTGACTGAGAATTGAAGATGAGACTTGTCAAAACAACATGACCCAGGTCAACAGCTTTCTTCAGCATGGGTTGGGCACTGTGCCCAACCCATGCCGAGGAAAGCTGTTGACTCAGCCGTAATTCAAGGGGGGAGGGTTAAAATTTGAAAAAAAAAACAAGGATTTGCTCTCTGGCATCGGTCAAGACTACCTAACATTTAACACTATGTGTGAAAGCAAAGTATTTTGCCTCCAATAGTTTTGACCACATGTATATTGCAGTACATGTACTGTGCTTCTGCTGTAGCCCTATATGCTAGTGGCACTTAGTGACACATGGTTCAAAAGTTTGATATCCCATAATTTTCCCAAAACTAAACCATGATCTCATCATTTTCACAAATCTACATCATCTTTAGTCAGATTATATTCTGGTAAAACTCCATGCAATTCTGTTTAGCCATTCTGGAAGAGAAGCTGAAAAAAGCCTTAACACACAAACATTCATTAAAAAACTATTTTTTAAAAATCACAGCACCACCTGGTGGCCAAATGTGAAATACATGACCCCAGGTGATCCTGTATGCAATACCAAAGCATCAAGGAGACTGGAGCTGTATGTCAAAGACATCCCCTCACCCCTCACAACAAGAAACTTTCCAGCTGAACAAATGACTTTGGTCATGTATTAAATGTAGGACGCAAATAGCTCACATGTTGCTCTCCCAAAGAATGTCTGTTACCTGGCAACTGAACTAACAGTTAAAACAAAAGCTGCTGAGCAAACAGTTAGTTTTCAACAGAGACAGGCAACCCACTCTAATGCAGATGTCTGCACTCACACTGGTTCCTTGTACAGCCTGACCCACCACTGTCCATATACCCAACTAGCCCTGCCACCATCATCATCCCAAGCGGACATGTGAAACTTTCCACCAACCTCAATCCTCCAAAAAAGCAGTCAGATGAGCTGCTACCTTGATGGGAATCCCTCAATAACTTGCCCCTGAAATAGCTCCATTTGTCACTGCCTTATTCAACTACTCCATTCAAACCAATAGCATCCGCAATGGCTGGAAATCAGCTCCCGTTGTACAACAATGTTTAAGAACAATAACGAAGACAGATCATTAAACTGCAGACCCATGTCCCTTACCTGTAGCCAAAACCATGCCACACACTGAAGCTTCACCATTCACAAACCACTTGAAAAATGGCAATATTCTCTTGCGAAAAATAGCAACACCAATTTAGCTAATACAGATCAGGTAAACCTCAACTTTTGGAATTTGTAACGGAAACAGCAATAGTTTTTGATGATGGAAAGCAGCACCAGAAGCTTGGAATTCTAACTGGTGAAATATACCACGTCTTAAGAGTAGCCGGAAACAAAAATCATATCATGAAAGACCACAATCTACAGGAAAATAATTTTTGGAAACTTTGGCTTCCATAAAATATTTACATCTGCAACTTTGTTTCAAAAGATTTCTTCAAGAAACACACATATATCCAAAGTCACAGCAAAAGCCAACCACACTTTTCTGTAATTTATGATTCTTAGAAAGAAAGTGAAAGTCAAGCTTAAACTTTAAAAAGAGCAGCACACATGGACCTAGAGCATTGAAATAGGACATGGACTTACTGCATGGACCTATTGCATGGACCTAGTGCATGGACCTAGTGTATGGACCTGGTGCATGGTGTAACTTCAACTAGAGTACCTGTGTCTCAGGGTGGGATGATCCCAAATCAGCATGCTGAAAACTGGCTGCTTAAAACGAAGACCAAGAACTGCATCCACTTTAGTGTCCCCTTACAGCTACAAAACAGTGACATGTGCAGAGAGTGTATTTTCTCTTTTACATATGCACAAAGCAATTATAGCAGGTACCCATCTCGTGATCAATTAGCATTTACAGACACTAAAGAGTACATCATACACTGATCATCAATGAGAGCTTTACCTTACAATCCTGGGTTAGAAGCCAATGCAAAGTGAATCACCCATGAGCCATTGGACATCAGGGTGCCTAATACATGTACATATGGACCGGTTGTGGTTCAGAGAAGAGGACCTGGGTGGAGCCAGATGGACCATAAACAGCACCTGCTCAAACTTCCAGCACACCAAGTCTTGGACAGATCTCTTAGTACAGGAGCAAATTGAAGATTCATTATGCCATAAACAATTTGCAACTCCCTTGCTGCACCAGATCCTGGCCCCTTGCACCCCCCCCCCCCCCCAGAGGAGGAATATCAAGATACACCCACCAGCACATGTAGCTACAACCAACTCTGCCAATCCACTCTACATACACTGTTATGTTACTATCCCCGAGCTATCAAGTAATGGAACTCTCTTACCGGGCGACCATTTCACAGAAGATATAAGCCGAGGGAGCAGTCAATGACAGGGTTTATAGTACCCGGAAGAAAATTATTCTGACATATACTTGCAAGTCCAACCTACAGATATTCATGACACTCGGCAGTCTTCAATACATCAAAGATATTTGCTTGGGAAGGTCACAAGATCAAAATTCTATGTCACTTTGTGTACATAGTGAATTTGATGAAGGCTTTGTTACAAACTTTCATGATTTACTTGACAGTTGAATCTTCTGAAGCCATTCCTCTGTGGTCTATCATCAGCACTGAGCATCATTTTATTATGTTTTATACCTGAGAAACCTAACATCCATGTATTAGTATATGTGACTTTTTCCAGTTAAAAATTACCTGGAAGCAACTGATGTTATCTTCTATCATTAACATCTTTTTATCATTATAATATGCTATCAATCAACAACTTTCATCAGCGTAGTTATGGCACTGTGCACCAAGGGCACCAGCTGTTGACTCAATTTCTAGACTCTTTCAGTGCCAAATTTTGGACTGAGTCAACAGCTTTTGCTCGGCACGTATTGTGCATTACCCCAATGTGTGCTGAGAAAAGCTGTTGACCTGGGATATTCTCTCTAGAACTATAGGCATGCTGGTACTTGAATGTAAGGTCTTTTTATGAGGAATACAAATCTGGTGTCCTTGTGATAATTCAGACTAGTCTGACTTAAGTAGATTTACTTTAGTCATACTTGCCACTGAAAGAGTTAACTATTAAAATCTGATGAAAAAAGTTCCGATTTTTGACTACTGTAAATTGCTTTATTTTTGCATGTATACATTTTCATGGTTTTTGTACTTTTTATATTTCACTGTAGTTTTGATTTCACTGTTTTGGACATAATTCCTATTCAAACAATGTTAAAGTACTATTTCACTGTGTTTTAATTTTCACGGTTTTGTGCCACCAGCGAAATAAGCAAAAATAAGAGTACAGCGAAATTAAAAGCAATTTACAGCATGATATGGCTTATTTTTGTCACATCTGCCTTGCGTTCAGCAGACAAAATGTTTGCAAACATTCTGTACATAACTTTCCTTTGTTTGAATGCAAGTGCTCGCAAGTGTTCTGGTACACTAAACACATCCTAGCTTTTGGTTTAGGATGCTACACATCGAGCAGAGAATGAATATCTAGGTCATATTGATCTAATTTCATGCTCCAGTGATTTTACTTTACATTTTGCATTCTGATGGATTAGCTTTAGTCATTTTGACCCAGTTAGTCAAAGAGATGAATATTGAATTGTATGAATATCATAGTCACTCTACTTTATATTTCACACTTTCGATGATCTGTGCCAATGTGAGATACAGCGCTTTATGGAGCCCTAGTAACTGCTGAGAAGTACAGGTGATCTATTTGGTGCTCAATCTAATTCACCTTTGACCTATGTGATTTACCTTTGACCTATGTGATTTATTTGGTGCGCAAATCTAATTCACCTTTGACCTAGGTTACGTAGTCAGTCCAAAAACATGCAGTATTGATGAAAAATGGCATCATAAACCACAGAATGAAGTAGTAAAGAGGACACAGAGGCAATGCAACACAACCTACAGGAATCAAAACGATATTGGAATGCTTGAAATTAACTCATTCCCATTTAGAGTAAGACTGAGTCAATAGCTTTCCATGGTGCGTGCTGGGTGCATTGTGTTCAACCTGTGCCAAGGAAGGCTATTGAGCTACAGCGGGCCATCATAAATGGTCTTACAAATCGCAGCAAAAATATTTTCTAGTACAGTAAAACCTGTGTTGCGAGATCCCTCCTTTGGAGACCACTTGCCTTTTGTGGCCACTTTTCTTGTGCAAGAAACACATTTTAATCATAATTTACCTCTTTTGGGAGATCACTAGCAGAACTTGACCAGTGACCACCCAAAATAGCCCCAGGAGACCACTTATTTAGCTACAAATACCCCATTTATATAAGTAAAATCCAACAATTTTGTACAAGATTAGGGTGGCCTGCATGATAGTGATTCTTCAGAATCTTAGTGCAGGTCTCCCGGTTTAAACATGAGTATATTGTACTATGTATATTACTGATGTACTGAAGTTTTAGACCAAATAAAGCTTTCAACAACAACAAAAACATTTTGATATCATGGGTTTACAAAAACTAAATATGTTTATGATATCAATAAATAAATAAACATCTGACTGCCAGATGTAATAGATGCAGAGACATACAAGTATGATTCTAAATTATGGATGGAAATTCAAACTAAAGGTTAAATGTTGGCTAGGTGGCACAAGTCAACCCTCCTTTGGGAGACCACCTGCTTTATGTGACCACTTTTGGGTATGTCCCAGGGTGGTCTCTCAAAACAGGTTTTACTGTAATGCTAGAGAAATTTAAGTAAAAATGTTAAGGAATCGGTGGGCACTGTTGGGTGATTTGATAGGGGAAACGGTTAACTTTTTGCCTTGTTCTACCACCTCTGTGTTCTAATCCAGATGAATCAACCAATAGAGGTGAAAACAAACTTTGACAATTCATGAATAACACTAATAAAATGTCATGACACAATAACCAATCCCAAGGAATGCCATGGAATAAATACAAGCATGGCCACCTCCAGGAATGGTGGAATGGGTACCAGTATATTGATTATATGTACTGGACTTTGTACATGTAGGACTAACATACTACAGTGGATGTGTAAGCAGCCCGTATCATCAAATAGATTAATATATGTTCAGCAAGATTTCAGTCAACAAACAGTAGTTTATTGCAGTCTGTCCCTGTTGAATGTGGGACTCATAAAACTGGAAAAAGAGATAATACAAAGCTTTATCTTAAAACCTTTTCAACTTGAATTAAGACTGAGTCAATAGCTTTCCTTGCTAAGGAAAGCTATTGACCTGGGGCATGTGATTTTGATAGGCCTCATCTACAATTCTCCGTCAAATTGATTTTCTGTACCATTGAAATTCATCGAAAACACTGAAGCAGACAACATCTGATTACCTGCCAGTTTTGGCCAGTTTTAGGGGGGAAAGGGTCAAGTTGCAGCTTTACCTGTTAAATGAGTGAAGATATTTCTGTGACTTAACACTGGGACACCAGCCCACATTGACCACAAGCAAAAAGGCATGCAGCCCAGTCAGCAGACTTCACAATGAGGGCAGGCAGCAGGTGTATAACAACTGTAGGCTAGCTGTGTAAGGAGGTCAGTCTTCAGTCATTATGACAGCAGATTTGATTTCATACACAAGTTTTTCTTCAACATTTTCATTCATTATTCAAATTGAAAAAAGAAAAAAAGAAAATGGTGTAAATACGCATATTTAAAAGAATGTGGTCTTATTCAAAAACAAAGTTTTGGTGTCTTTGAATTACAAGCTTTTAAAGCTGAGAAGACGCTACCTCATTCAAATATCAATGATTGTGTGATTTTGAATGACTTTCTTGACAAAATTACACCAAACTATCAAAATCTGAGACCCATTTCTCTCATTGACACTCACCAATGAGCTAAATTGCTTCAAAATAATCTGCCTGCATTTCAGTTCTATTCTTTCCTATTTCAAAGAGCCAATGAATTTATAGGGCTAGACAGGGTTACCACAAGATCACACAGATTCTGGCGTTGAGCAATTTCTTGCCCGACTTCTCAGTTGGTGGATGACCAGTTGACAATGCTACCGGTGCCTTGTTCATCCAGTTGATCTGTCATATGAGTCGTACTTAACCTAATTTTTGAAGACAGAAAAGCATAGGTTCCAGGCTCCAGATTTAGACAAAAATGGTCCTTGAGGTATGTCTGACCCTGCTGCTGTAGCTGTCACTGTGTTATTACAGTTCGGCTGTTTTTGTTACTTTTCCACATATTTATCTATCAAATTATATGTCATTATGTTCCTTCAGACATGCAGTTTTGTAAATATATACTTTACACTCATTCTGTGCAAAGTTTAATGATAATGGTAAGCTTGCTGTCTTTTATACTGACAAAGAAGTAGCCTGATATCTGCCAACAGTCCCCTGCCCTCTAGAATGCTCATTAGATGAGTAAACCTAGCAATTATAAGGACCATTTTAAGCTCGCGCTTGGAAACTTAGACCGTTGACATTTACATTTGCTGAGAGGCAGCAATGTGGAAAAATTGAAGCAATATGTTTTGCATTTGTTGGAGCTAAAATGTATCTTGTATTATCATGGTACATGTACTTGATTCATATCGTGTCATTTAACTTCGTGTATAGGGTCCGATTAATTTGAAACCATGGGCGTGTGTGTGTGTGTGTGTGTGTGTGCATGTATGTATGAGTAATCACAACAACTGCATACCAGAGCCATGTTTCCTTACATAAACAACCTGTGTACTTACAACTACCCAACACACTGCCCTCTACAGTGGGTCAAATGGCAAACTTTTAATGCATGTAATATACATATGTTAGAATAAATGTATAATAGTGAATGTTTTTGATACACATTTATATATTTCACAAATCGTTTATTTCATGATATCGTGGTATGCACATAAGTAATTTTGTACTATATATGTGGCTGATCCCAGCATGTGTTACAAGCCAGTGTTAGTGCAGCTACATGTATATGACAAATGGACAGAGGTAATTTATTAGTTCATAATAAAAGTTTATGATGTTTCTTTATTCTGTCTCATGCAAGTGAGTAAACATAATGCTATATACTTTTGTTATAGGCCTCCCTATGTGGTGTTGTGTGTGCCAAATCAGCTTTGATATTTTCAACTTGAGGTATGTTTTCTTGTATGCAATTAATTGCATACCAAAATGCAAATTGTTTATGTAAAATATATTTGGCAGATTTTTAAAGATGTATTAACTTATCACATACATGTGCCAACACTGTAGCAACTGGATGATTTTCCATGGAATAATTTGAATTATGGTGACTTATCTTACCTTTACCCTGTACATACCTATAAACGGCTATAAAACATGACCAATATTGAACTGCCGTCAGTAAAGATAAAGTCTATGGATTTGATGCAGACTTACCGATAAATGTGATTCAGGGTCCATATAGTTAAAGCCTGACCTCCCACCTCACCTATACAGTGCTAGTCTTTTTTTTCAAATATGATAAAAAACATTGAAGTTATCCTACAATGTTAAAAAAATGAACACTTTCAGTGAAAACATGGATCAGAATGGCCCATTGGCCTTGTCTTTGACCTCTGTGCGATCCCATATTTTAAACACAAATGTATTTTTCAATATGCTACCCAGGGCCGTAACCTTGGGGTCCGATTGGTCCGATTGGTCAGACCAACATTTAGGTCACCAAAACTATACAGAAATTTGCTTAGAATTTCCAAATTTCTGAACTTGGCCTAACCAACTTTCAACTGAAGGCTACAGTACTGCTACCAATACACATATCATAGAGAGTAACTCTGTTCAATAAATGTATTACTATGTGAGATTTTATTTCAAAGTATGAGCCAAAATTTGAACAAGATGTGCTCGGTCATGATCTTGTTGACAGGCTGATAAAGTGTATTTGTTCCCCCCCCCCCCCCAAGACATACCTTTCCAAAGTCTCTAAGGGGTAAAGTGATAGCTGCTCTGGCCACTAAGCTCTTTTCTCCCAGCATTCCTAACTGACCACTTGAGCCAAGCCACTCTGTGACCACAGTATATACCATCTGCAGCCAATGAAGGCAAAGCCAAGGACTATGCCAATGATATTCAGAGAAAGTATGTCCTACAGCCAATCAAGGCAGGGCTGAGCATTCAGCCAATAACATTCACAGATTGCATTCATGTCAGCAAATCAATCCATAGCCAAGTATTTGGCCAATTTGAGCCAAACTAATTAAGAAATTTGGCACTGGGAATTAAAAGATATAATGTGTGACCCACAGATGGGCTCTTGTTTATTCTGGCAAACTTGCACAAGAGGCAAATTGCACTTGACCAAGTAATTCTGATACATGTAGTTAAAAACATGACTGAATAGGAGATTTTCATATTTAACTGCGGTTCTGCTCACTTCCTGTGTTGCCAGGGCAACAGACTGATGCTTCCACCATGATCAGGGCAGATTTGTATTATATACTACATTAACATCCACAAATAACACCTTTTCAACCAAAAGAAAGCCAATTTCTAATCAATTTGGGCATCTTTTATGTTTCAAATATATGTTTATACATTTTCTTCAGATTATTCTGTGTTCATTTAGTTTATTTTATTGAGAAAATACTTTCGACCATGCTAAAATACATAGATCTGCCCTGATGCAGGTGGCTCCCTCTTTTGCTCAATAGGTGTTAGAGTAGGACCACATTCAAATGTGAATACATCCTATTGGAGACTGACCTTAAAAGAGTTCCAAGAAGTAATGTGTACCATCTTCCCCCCCAGATTTAGTCTCATTCGAATGTCTAGAGAACAAATGACTTTACCTAAACAGATTAACACCTGATGCCTATTGTATTTGTCATGGTGACCAGACTGGGGGTCAAAGTTCACCTAAAATGTTGGCTTATCTCAAGTATAACACCAGGCACTCCACTCTGATGAATACCAGTTGCTTCCATTTGTGACCACAAGGGGGCCTTCCATCATTTTCCAAGACCGCATTGTGCACTCAATTGCCCCCCACTGCTTCCTCAGGTGTTGTCACTGACTTCAGTGGAATGTATGGTTGTTGGCAGGGCATACCATGCAAGGGATTATGGGATCTTTATGCGGTATTTGGGAATGCGTGTGGATGTCTGTGGGCCAATAAATCACCAGTTCACAACCACAACTGTTGCGCAGAAAAAAAAACAAAAAACAAAAAACAAAAACAAAAAAAACATACACAGTGACACAAACAATAGGTTTTAGTTGTCCCATTTCTCAGGAGAGGCTTACAAACATATGTAATGTTTTCTTGTCCATATGGTCTATTTTGCACAGCCTTTCCACAGCAACAACCCACTACAGCACATATGTCTGTATGCACACATGTAGTACAATCTCCAATTAAGATCACCTCTGTAAAGAGACCATTTCTACATGAGACAGCCAGTTTACAGTCCCATTCTTCATCCTTAATTGAAATACATCATTGTCAATGATCATCATTAATTTACAAGTGTTTAAAATGGCTTATGTATGTATAGTAAATATGTATACTTTTTCTTCATGAAAACCTGTTATAAAGATCGTGTCACTATAATTGTGTTTGATATTGTATAGTCTGAAGTAATATTTCGCTCTTTAAGTGCCAAATTTTGGACTGAGTCAACAGCTTTTTGCAGCACACATTGGGCACATTGCACCCAATGCACTCTGAGAAAAGCTGTTGAGTGGGATATTTTCTCTTGAACTAGAGGCATGCTGGTACTTGACTAAAAGGTCTTTTTACCAGGAATACGAATCTGAGATCCTAATGACAATTCAGACTAGTCTCACTTTAGTAGATCAACTTTAGATGTGATTGGCACTGAAAGAGTTAACTGTTCTGCCTGCTTTGTTGTTTGTCTTGGCTCTACCAGGTATCCATTGATGGTTGTCCCTGCTCTTTCACCTGTACATCAGTGGCCTCATCATGGATTGTGGACCTCTCCCAAAAATAAAAGTGATGCAGAACAATGTGTCAATTCCAAAGTTTTAACTCTTTTCCTTCCTGAAACTTGTTATAACAGACTTGTGTTTTAACCCTTTCCCTTGAACATGATAAAAGAGGCTCGTGGTTTGACCCTTCCTTTCCAGGCAACAGTTGTGTGTGTAACTGATACACAGACAATGGCCTTGACAGTACCCATCGGGCCTGGAGGGGTAAAAAACAAGAGGCCCATGGGCCTATAATGCTGTGCTGACATATAATCTGATGACCATCACAAAAATACACTTATTTCCTGAAATACATTCCTTCCTTGACCCTGGAGAAATTAGTCAAGGTCATCCATATGATGCAAGATCAAACTTCCACTTGAACACACATTTGTGGTACATTTGGTATCTTTCTCCTTACGTTTTATGAACATATCGAATTAAGTGTCCTCTTCTTAAGTGTTTAATGGCCTTGAAAATTACATCAAGGTCACACAACATATTACAAAATTGACCACTGCCCTAATGCCTATTTAGTGTAAGTTTTGCAGTTCCATCTCAATTTATCATGTCATGGACATCACAATAAAATCATTTTCTGATATGGATTCCCATGCAACCGTGGAAAAGGAGGTCAAGGTTACCTATATTATTCAATATCCAACTTCTATACATGATACATGTGTGGTACATTTGGTTTTGTTAGCCTTCACATTTCTTACCATGTAAAACTAAGTGTTGCTTACTATGTCCTTAATGGCCTTGAAAAATACATCAAGGTCACCCAAAAGTTTTCTTAAGTTTGATCATTGGCCTAATGCATATTTGGTGTAGGTTTATAGATTCCATCTCAATTTATAATCCAAATAATGAATTACATGTACTTTTAATACCTATGATGCTATAGTTCCACTATAAACCAGCAGCGGTGCCACCATGATCGTGGCTCCATACATCATAGACTTTGTCTCCTAAATATGATACTCTAATGGTATGTTGATATATGTGCCCAAGTTCAGACATAATGGCCGGATCAAAACACCATTTCTTATTATGTATTTCCTCCATGACCTTGACAAAGTTGGTCAAGGTCACCTATATTATGCAATATCAAGCCTCTATATATTATATACATTTGTGGCACAGTTTGGTATTGCCAGACTTCTTATTTCTCAAAATGTAGAATTTAGCACCCTTTACTTATTGACCTTGAAAATTAGGTCAAGGTCATTCAATTTTTTTTTTTAAATTTGGCTATTGGCCACATGCATATACAGCGTACATTTAGAAGCTGCATCTTGCATGTAGTTCATTATCAACATAGTTGAATTTAATGAACTTTTTGCAGGCTGTAATGCTAGTTTCACTTTCTATACCACCAGTGGTGCCGCCATGACCCCACATGTCAGAGACTTTTGTCTGTATAATCTTTCTGTAATGGTATGCTGATATCTTTTCACCAGTTCAGATGTAGTGACCGTAACAAAAAAATAATTTCCTGAAATGTATTCCCTGTGTGACCTTGAGAAAGTAGATCAAGGTCATCCATATTATGTAAAATATCACTTGTACATATATATATATACGTTTGTGATACATTTGGTATCAGTAGCTTTATTTTTTCTCAACATAATGAATTTAATGTCTTCTCAACATCTTTTGGTCCATATCTTTTATA
Organism: Hermodice carunculata; assembly: GCA_964020975.1. Taxonomy (NCBI): domain Eukaryota; kingdom Metazoa; phylum Annelida; class Polychaeta; order Eunicida; family Amphinomidae; genus Hermodice; species Hermodice carunculata. The sequence goes on from OZ026624.1 coordinate 30,272,390, forward strand.
AAAGTGTGGGGGCTGCCACCAAATTTTGGCGCTTTTTCGTCTTTTTGCATGATCAACATTCCTACCCAGTTTTGAGATGATTTATGAAAACATTTTTAAAAAACAGCAAACTTCTTCCTTCTTGGCCCAAATATTACACAATACTATGGGTTGAGCCACCAACACTGAATTCAACCTAGATTTTCACACCCTTTTTAAATTCCTGAAACATATATGGGGCTAGCATGAAAAGTGTTGACAGTATCGCATTCACAAGCAAAAGTTTACAAATGGATGGACGGACGAACTAACGGAGTGATGGGCAGACAGACATAAGTGATTGCATAAGCTCCGCAACCTATGGTCACCAGAGCTAATAAAAAACCATCTACATTACCCCACTCCTTCTGTGATGAGGATGATGATGATAATGCTGTATTTTCCGCTCCATGTGATACGATATACAAAGGATACAGCAGCAGGACAGAGCACTGTAGGCCTCAAAGAGCTGTACAGCGATGTCCATCCTCCGCGTCTCGTTGGTGGTGTGGTTGTTGGTGGCAGCAATAATGGCTAGTCTTGGCAACACGACTACAACAAACAAGAGCAAACACGGTTGTAGTCACTTACTTAACGCACTACGATGAAGCATTCTGAACAGCAAAAACATAATATGTAGATCATCATGTACATGTAGGTGAGCAATGTAACAAGCCAAGTGAACTGTAGAGCACTGCAGGCATGAGGAATGAATGAACAGATGAGTGCAAAATGAAAAAATGAATGAATCAAAGAATGATTTATCTTTCGTAAACATCCATCATCATCATCATCATCATCATCATCATCATCATCATCATCATCATCATCATCATCATCATCATCATCATCATCATCATCATCATCATCATAAATTGCATCCATTATGGCAAGGATCTCAGAGACAGCTAAGCTTCTCCTTGCTTGGTAACATTTGCAATACATTGAGCACTGAATAATTCAGTATACTAGTCCCTCTTTTGGGAGACCACCTGCCTTTTGTGACCATTTTGATCATGCAAAAGCACCTTCTAATGATAATTTACCTCTATTGGGAGACCACCTGCAGAACCTGACCAGCGACCAACCCAAAATGACCCCAAGAGACCACTTATCTGTCCAGAAAGTCCCCATTTCAGACAAGTAAAACCTAGCTATTTTGTACAAGATTGGTAAAATTTGTCCTTGGGAAAAAAGCACATAAGGTGATATTTACACAGGCGCTTATCCTTCTTGTAGCAACATTTCATATTTTCTGGTTTCAACTGTATCCTTACTAAACATGTATCTGACAACAAACTGACCAGTGACAAACTCTGGTTTACAATTTACATTGGGCTGGTGTTTCTGGTAAAAAAAAATCTGACATCACATTGATAACACACTCACAGTATATTCTGTCATTCCTGGCAAATAACTGGTAGTTATGCCAGTGCCTTTTCAGTATCTGACACTGCACTGACACCTACCTAACTGACAACAGTCTGACAACCGACATTCATCTGGATTTTAATGAAATTCCACTTGGTGTCAGTTGATTTGCTGTGACTTTGACAACTGCAACTCTATACGGGCAAACTGATATATAGCTAGTTAGTAACTGTAAAACAACTGACACCATGCTGTCAGTGTGTTACCAGGCCTGACAATTAGCTGGCAATGCACTGATATGGCACTGACAAAACTCTGGAATACGACTGACAAAAAACAGAAAGGACTTAGTGATTTAGTAAAGGTAGTCATGCTTTATGTCAAGAACAAAATATTATTAAATGTTAGCTTGATTGGTTTAAACTCACTATACTTTTGGGATAACAACAAGAGATTGTCATGAAAAACTTGTTATCTGCTGGTGGTTGGTCAGTATGAGAACCTACTCTGTTAGTATAAGATCTTACTCAGTCACTGATAATTTACTCAGTCACTATGAGAACTTATTCAGTCAGTGTGAGAACTTTCTAAGTCACAGTGAGAACTATTAAACTTCGTTATTATAAGAAATAACTCAGCCATTATGAGAACTTAAACTCAGTCATTATGAGAAATTATTCAATCATTATGAGAAATTACAAGTCTCTACAAGAACTTTTATGTCACTATGAGAATGTGCAAAGTCACAATGAGAACTTACTCAGTCATTATGAGAAATAAGTCACTGTGAAAACTAAGCCAGCACAAAAATTTTGTTGCAATGAGATCTTCCTCAGTTACTAGCCCTGAATGACCTGTGACAGGACATATCCCCGGATGGTGTACATGTAATATAATTTCCACTCCACAGCTTGAGATTCCATTTCTTTATTATGACAACCTAAATATTTGATGGACACCTTTCAAGATATGGCCCATCAGCTCTACTCAAAGCATACATCACTTTTCTTTACCTTCAATATTCAACACTTTTCACCTCAAATTGTCACCTGAGCACAAGGCTGTAAATTGTCACCTGCTTCAATGTTTTGACTTTAATTTCATGTCAACCGAAAACACTTTGCTTGGGAATGTACATCAGATCCCCATCATAATGACACGTCCAACATCCAGAGCTTCACTTTTCTTTTCTGGTGCAGGTTGGCTACAATGTAACAAACCAGCACCATGGAAAGCTACTGACCCAGCTGTATTCAGACATGGAAAGCTACTGACCTAGCTGTATTCAGACATGGAAAGCTACTGACCCAGCTGTATTCAGACATGGAAAGCTATTGACCCAGCCATATTCAGACATGGAAAGCTATTGACCCAGCCATATTCAGAAATGGAAAGCTACTAACCCAGCCATATTCAGACATGGAAAGCTACTGACCCAGTCATATTCAGACATGGAAAGCTACTGACCCAGTCATATTCTGACATGGAAAGCTATTGACCCAGCCGTATTCAGACATGGAAAGCTACTGACCCAGCCGTATTCAGACATGGAAAGCTATTGACTTGGTCTTATCTGGACACGGAAAGCTATAGACCTTGCTTAATTTGTATATGCAAAGCTATTGACCTGGTCTTATTCAAACATGGAAAGCTATCGACCAGGCATTATTTGGAGATAGAAAGGGGTCGCCCTAGAGCAGAGTCTAGATTTGCCATCATAATTCCTGGTTGGTATTAAATCTGGAATAAGAAAGTTTATGAAATTTCCCTGAGATTCCGTGATGAGGAAGTGTGATGACCTGCATAACCTTAACATACATGTATTAGACAGTCAAGTTCATATACATGTACATGTATATCCAAAGACTGAAGCCAGCTGATGAATATACTGTTATATTCATGACATAAGTCCACCAAGCTGCCACACCATACATATGTACGTGTAATTGTGTAATCTTACACATTAAATGCTCATCAAAGGCATCAATTTGCTCCCTTACATTACTCTAAAAGCTTTCTGAGGTCAGGATAGTTCATACATGCATGAATGCAAACCCACCATATGAACATTATACTGTACAAACATTGCATGAAGTCTACATCATCAAAGCATGTTTTGCTGCCACTGACATCTCCCTTGGAAAGTGCGATCAGCAGAATCACATTACCAAACAGCACTAGCTACTTTGGCTAACGTTTCAGTCAAAATAGTTACCTTCAGAGTTGCTTAGTGCATTAATTTTTTAAACATAACAAGTATGGCAACTTCTGTTGGTGTGGCTAGTGCTTCATGGCTGCTTGAAGCACATACCTGATCACAGTGTGTATTAATACAACCTAAAACTGGGTCAGATAAACTTGTCATGTCATGCTGGGGACCATGCCCTATCACTCAGTTGTACTACATACATGTATGCATCCGCCTTGCTGTTATTGTTTGTTATTACTTTGGAGGCTTTAAAACTATGTTATATTATTTATGTGCTACTTTAATGTATTTAGTTATAGCAATTTTTCCCTTCTTGAGGGGTGAGGGGCAGGTTTGAAAGAAACCAATAAACAAAATATTTGCCAAATTTCAAGAACTATTTCTTGTGCATTGATTTTACCATTTTGCTTCCCTGAGTCTTGGGTGACTGCTGCCTGTTCTTGTTACATGTACTTCAAAACCCCCACAGGAAGACGACCCTGAGCTCATGAAGAAAAAAAATACCTTTTTCATAATAAATATTGTTGCATGTATATACTTTTATTAATACACCCCAAAGCAGTGGTGCGCAACACAGAAGACCTCAAAAATTTTTTAAAAATAATGCGCAATATCACATTACAACAGTCTGGTCAGTACTTTTGAGGATGACACAATGAACAGATATGCTATTGTGTGCCTTCCCCCCTTGAATTAAGAATGAGTCAACAGTTTTCCTTAGCATGGGTTGGGCACTAAATGCCCAACCCATGCCAGTATAAATTGTTGACCTGAAGCATTTAATATTGTTAGGTCTCATCTACAAATCTCTGTCACATTGAATTTCACTACTGTTGAAATTGGGGGCAAAACACTGAAGCAGAGGGCATTTGATCACAAGCCAGTTTTGGCCAGTTTAAGGGAGAAAGGGTTACAGTAAACAGGTAATTAATTGTATAAATGTAAATATAAGTATTGAATGTCATGGATTGGGAGCATATGGTCTTCATGAAGAGACAGGCAGTCCTCTGAATACATGTTGTGTTTGCCACAAGGAGCTAACACTCATTATAGCATGTACAGAGGGCAGCTATCTCTTTATTCCAACCTTAAACTCCCAATTTGCATGTTCAATTTCTACACTGAAAAAAAAATTGCTCTCTTTCTCTACCTATGTAAAACAGAGTGACTTCCATTTCATCTACACATGTCCACAAGATTCATATGCACTGGACTGCTCCATGAATCCATGGCCCCATGGATATATGCAGAGATTACATCAAAAATAATGTGATGGCTGGCATAACAACGTTCCCTTTGCACCGATACAGCAGACTGTATGACTGAACCAAGACCCATATAAAGCTGTTAACTATAGGCACAGAGCTTGAAGGTCTATACATCACTGGACAGTAGGAATTTTTATGACCCACTGTTGCAAAATAATAATAATAATAATAATAATAATAATAATGATAATAATAATAATAATGATAATAATAATAATAATGATAATAATAATAATAATAATAATAATAATAATAATAATAATAATAATGATAATAATAATAATAATAATAATAATAATAATAATAATAATAATAATAATAATAATAATAATAATAATAATAATAATAATAATAATAATAATGGCAATGATACTTAAATTGATAATGATAATAATATTCATAACAATAACAATAATAATAACAACAACAATAATGGTTGCATATTAAAACAAAAGGCCTAATGCTTTGCTGACTACCATCACCAAAAAATCATTTTCTGAAATGAGTCAATCCATGACCTTGAAAATTTAATCAAGGTTAGCTCTAATATGCAATATCAAACTTAAACATGATACGCACAAGCCAGATTTGATTAACTCCTATGTCCTCCCATTAAATTTGCTAAGAGAGATTAACCAGATAGGTTTATATACATACAAGAGAATAGTTGAAATATATAATCAACCATTATAATGAAAGGTGTCACCTAGCAAACTGTCATACTTGCAGACAAACTTAATATGTGAATGTTTACAAATTATTGTTCATAACAAATTTAATTTGGAACCCAACAAGTTTGTCAACAAACACTGTTTACTAACTCTTGTCATTTGTATGAAATGAAACACAACTCTTTTGACCCTGGAACATCCCAATATATTTACATGCACATACATTATTTTAACCTCTGTGGCCATAAGTCAGTATTTTTCTGTTGAATTGGAAAGGTGACTATCCTGAAAGTGGCTATACAAGCCTTAAGGATAGTCTCCTCAACAGTAGCAGTACTGCTACATGTATATAGTTTCAATGGAATGTATTATCTTCATAATACATACATTGTATACTGTGTTGTAGGAATAAATGAATCTTGAATCTTGAATCACATTTGGGGTACATTTGGCATCATTTGCCTTATTCTTTATCAAGATATTGAAATAAATGCCTTTTTCTTAAGTGTTTAATGACCTTGAAAATAGGTCAAGGTCACAAAATCATTGGGTCACGGTGACCCAAAAAGTTGGTCATCAAGAAAAAAATTTATATACCCCAATATACATGTACTCACATGCAATTTTGATCAAGAGGCTCAGCTCTCTTTGCCATTGATGTCCAAAGTACACCCTACCATTACAAAAATAGGTCAAGGTCACTGATCTTATATAAACATACAGTGAAACCTCTTGACCTCTTCTACAATTCCACCAAATTTAAGTCCAACTTTCACTCCTGACTTGAGACAGGCAGTCACCCACAAAAGGCAACTGGTGGTTTTAAACCGGTCCTCTCAACCTTTGAAATATTCTTCATTAAATACAGACTATAGTGTTTCCAATATGTACAGGCCCAACCACTCAAAATCCAAAGTTTATTACTTCTGCAAAAGATAAGGGGGAATTGGTAGGCCTATCACTATTTTGTTTCTTTTGACCAGTTCGTCAGCTGAGTTTATAGCAAAAGTAGAAAGTAGGCCTAGGTATATCGTTTTTGTGATATCTATGAATCTGGAACATTATGTAATTAATAAGTTAAGTGATTGAATCACTGTTACAGAGTATCAAATGCAAGGAGCAGACTTCTACAAGTCCCTAGCTCACTAAACAATTGAAGTTCTACAGATGGATGTCTCTAGCATGATACACTTTTGTAGAAAAACATCACCCATATTCATAAATATCAAACCCAACAATGACAGCAAAGAGATTCCGGAGTTACCAAAGCATCAACATTCATCTTCCAATACCAATGTGAAGAAACAACTTTCACTCCTGACTTGAGACAGGCAGTCACCCACAAAAGGCAACTGAAACCAGTCCTCTCATTGGACGGAAGAAAGGATGGACAGACATGAGTGACCGCACAAGCTCTGCAACCTTAGGTCAGCAGAGCTAACAATTAAGTGGCAGACGATAACATACATGTTATAAACAGTCCACTCAATTGACAATACAGTTGGCTGTACACAGATCACAGCAGGGGCAGGACATGTACAATGCATGCTGTCAAAACTAATTGTCAGGCCACGTGTTTAGACAACATTGTCTATGAGAAGTCCCATCTGCCTACATCAACTTTAGATATAATATTAAACTTTTTTTGGAGTGAAAAAACACTTTATCAGGCAGGCAGATCTAAAATTTCTTACAAGGGTGAGGAAAGGCAAGGGCTAAATATGCAAGTGGGGAGAGGCAATTCAGGAGGAGCTGGGGAGCGGGGTGGGGGGTGAGGGGATGCTGCGATGTATAAATAAAAGGGGTGGGCAAGCAGTCACATGCAGGCAGATGAAGCTTTATTGGATGGGGGGGGGGGAGGCTCAGGGGGCATGCTTCCTGGGAAATTTTGAAATTGCACAAGTCAAATCATGTATTTTGGGTCCAAAATACATGTAAGCATCTGTTCACTTTTTCCTCCACAACAAAAGTTTGAGAACAATTTCTCAGCATACTGGAAAAGGAAGTGGGAACTTGCAGGGAACTGCTGTATGTCAGTAATGGGAGGGTGCCACGTGGGAGTAAGTATTGTTTTACATGTAAAGTACAGACTTCTTGCTCCGAGTTTTAAGGAACTTCATTATAATTGTACTTGCATGACATAAGGGCTGAGTTAATATATGCATGCAAACCCAGGTCGAAAAAAAAATGTAAGGAAACAGTAAGAAATTTGCAAGAAATTTTAATGTAAGGAAATGAGCCTATTCCTTAGTACATATTCTTTGCATGTTAGATATGTAGGATTGTGTAAGGAAATAAAGGGAACCTCTACGAAATTGTGACGCAATTTAAGAAAATGTCTGAATGTTGTACGACATATGTACGCAACTTGTAAGCCAAGGTAAGGAACAACTTTTTAAAAATTGTGACACAACTCAAGGAAATGTTTGAATTACGTTCGAAACTTGTAAGCGATCGTAAGGAACAATTTTTAAAAAGCGTGAAAAAAAAAATATTCCTTATGTTTGCTTACAAGTTTTGTACATGTTTCTTACAAAATTCAGACATTTCCTTAAATTGTGTCACAATTTCTCCCAGATTCCCTGTATTCCATTACACAATGCAGCATATTGAACATGCAAGAATATGTAAAGAATAGGCTCATTTCCTTACATTTACAATTTCTTAAAACTTTTTTACTGTTTCCTTACATTTTTTTTGACCTGGGAACAACATTGTATTTCACTAAGTCCTATGTGAGGTAATGTATTCCTGATTTTGTTAGTTTCATTTAATGAGATTTTATCTATTTATTTATTTCATGGTTTTTTTTTTTTGGTTTTTTTTTATTTTTTGCCTTACCATAAATGCAGTTCTTCAGTTTATATGGCATTCTTCTGTCCCCACATATGCAATCAATAAAGGTCTGACAAACTTACAAGTAAGATCCATTTGGCATGATTAGCATGGACACCCAGGTACAAGTATATGCCCTTCTACAGGTCAAACATACATATATATATCAGGGATTCAGAGCTCCAAGTATTACATGTTACACGTCGACTGGCTTTAATATTCCAAAGTGTGTATCGAGTCAGCTAATCATCACAAAAAGCAACTTGGACGAAACAAAAAGCTTTTAAAAGCTGTACGGGACACAGGACAACGAGGACCAAGCCTGGACGTGCCTGTAATCTGCATACGTGGCACATCACTCCCCACACATAACAAAATATCAGTCCCATACAAGGCTCAGCCAGTGCATTTTCATCAAGCCCTCATTACAATGCCACTTGAATACATTCAGGAATTTCGCGGGAATAATTGAACTGTCATTGCATCTGAGAATTTATGGCACCACGAGGTCGTGGAGTCGGGACAGAAATTTGGGAAACTGTAGGCAAAATGAAAACGTGTGTTAACCCTTTACCCTTTCGCTGACCAAGGCCGGGCCGGTCATGTGTCGTCTGTTTCTATGCTTTGGACTAATTTCAACAGTAATGAAAAACAATGTGAATGAACTGTAGATGAGACCTATCAAGATAAAGTGACCCATGTCAACAGCCTACCATCACATGTTGGGAGCCTGGACAGGTTGGGAGCTTAGACTCCAATGCATGACTCCTGTATTTGACCATATACAGTGAAACCTCCCTGTATCGAACATCCTTGGAACTGGAAAAAAGTGTTCAGTATGGTGAGGTGTTTGGTATAGGGAGGTTTGATAGCATTGAAAGAATATATTTGGGACCAAGAAATAATGTTCAGTATAGAGAGGTGTTCGGTATATGGAGGTGTTCAGTTAGAGAGGTTTTACTGTAATACGATGGCATACTAACATACAGCTCATACAAGAAAGGCCCGGAAACCCTTATCATCGGGTCCACCTACATAATTCTATACTATAATTGAATTACATTCAAAATACAGGTCTAGAATGGATTTACATACTATTAACATGCATAGATATATTTGATACTCCTAAATTATTCTTGTCCTTTAATGATAGGCATATCGTGCATATGTTACAAATTACCACAGATTTCTGATTAAGGATGCAGGACTGGTCATAAGTTTTCCACATTTTGACCTTTATATTACACAATACTACAGGTGGTGCTACCAATATTGATGGCCACATAGATTTTCATGCACTTGATAAGTCTTCAACATAGTCTATATATCCTATAAATTTGGCAAGTCTATAATACAATCATTTTTCTATATATGGAATTTTATATCTTATTTTGAGAGAAAAACTACAGTCTGGTTCATACAATAATGAAGTCATTCACTATGGCTGTTTAAATCATACCTTTATAACAGATAATTGCTTACATGAGCATTTCATGGCACCACACAGACTTACAAGCGGACAATCTACGTGTCCAACTAATGGAACAGAACTTGCCATCTGTGAAACTCAGTCCCTGACATGCTCAAACAGAACTCTATCATTGCTTCAGCTGCCAGGAATGCAACTGGGACAGGACTTGCAAGGCAATGACAAAACCACTGACTTTACATATACACATGTACATGTATAGGCTAGGCATGTAGTCTTCCAATTCCTTTTGTCATTTTTGTTATTGTTGAAGAATTTGATCATCCAATTTACATGATAAAACTCGAATTTAGTCTGTGTTTGGGAGTTCAACCAAAAACCATATTCCATGCTAGCAGTGTTTTTGTTAACCCCAAATGAGGGATTCTCATCCTTTTAAAACCTGAAATACCCTTTGAGCAAATTCTAAAGGGTCACAAGCCTTGTTTATTTACATGTAAAATTGCTGAAAATCTGGTCTTCTGCCCTGAATTTTCCTTCTTGTGACCCCCTGAAAAATTCCTGATGGAAACACTGATCCTAGTCAATGAAATGGGACACACCAGCAATGACAATGTACTGCAATTAACATGTACATGTACGTGAAATCAAAAGTGCATGCCGATTTTTGATTGTACCTCAGATGTGACACATTATGACTATATGGCCAGCGTAAATAAAGATAACACGTGATCAGCATAGAAAATAGGCCTTTAGGGCATATATAGTTGTGTTTTTTTGTTTTTTTTCAGTAAATACCCAGTAAAACATAGATTAAATAAAATCTCAAATGGGCAGGAGTGAAATGCATGTACAGTGTTTCCTGCCATTTGAGAGCTCATTTGTTGGTACCATTCACTTGCAACCTGTGGTCATTAGTAAATGTTACCACAAAATTTAATGCGCTCTCTTAATTTGTGACAGGAAAATGCCATATTTCACTCCACCCATGTGAGATCCTACATATCTACCATGTAGGGAGTAAGTTTAAGGGCATTTCCCTAACAGCATAACGGTGCATGTTACTTTTCTGTGCCAGCACACTGGGAAGCCTCTTATTTGTTGTACTTGGTAACAGAACAATGACCAGGTCATCAAGGGCCCCACAAGCATCGTATTTATATAGTCATGTGACTTTTCCTGGAGACCATATGGCACAATGACTTTGAACTCTGACCTCCATGTGACCTTGACTTTTGACCTTAAAGTCACTCATAATACTTCTGTGCAGTGTTACCTTTATATTTTTTTTCTAAGTTTACTGAACTTTTGAGAAATCCTTACGCATAATGCATAGAATACATTTTACCAAATGGCACAATGACCTTGACCTCTGACCTCAAGGTCACCTTTGAAGGATCAAACTTGAGGTCTACCTGGATACATAAAGTGGTCAAGTTTGATGAATTTCTATTGCATAATTCAGAAGAAACCAATTTTCTTTGCAGTGCCCCCATGACCTTGACCTTTGACCTCAACGTCACCTATAAGTGTTCCTCACTAAAGTGTTACCTCTATTGATGTTTGAATCAAGTATGATGAATTTCTATCAAATTCTTCTACATACTGCATGGAACACATTTTTCAAACAGCCCCATGACCTTGATCTTCGACCTCAAGATCACCCGTGACAAAACAGCAGTGAACCCACCATTAGATACATAAACTGTCTAAATATAATGAACTTCTAGAGATATTGCACACAAACAGAGTTATATTGCTATGCCCTTGTGACCTTGACCTTTGACCACACAATATATACACACACACACACAAATATAAACATATGCACACACAGACACACACACAAACACAAATGCACCGGGCATGCTGGTAAATCAATGGCTGCAGTGGCTCACACAATACCAAAAACAAGAGACCCATGGGCCTCGTGCTCAGCTGTAATGTAAATTGAGGAACTGAAGTCCCTGGCATGGAACCTAACCACACTTGGCAGCTTGGTACTAGAATTGAAACTTTTTCTATTTTAGATCAATACTAAATCATGACTCACAGATCAGTGTGCTTAACTACTGACAGAGCTGATAAAAACAAAGACCAGTACGGCTACTGATCATGATTTACGTAGAGTAAAGCCAAAAAAAAAAGTCATTTTCCAAAGGAAGACGACTATGTTGTACAAGTGGACCCTAGCAACCTCTAAGTCTGGTCTTTGTGTGTACTTTAGTCATGTCACTGCTTCAACTGACTCATACACGTATAGCTGTACTTCATTGATATTTTCAAAACACCTGTGAAACACACATATATAAAATGTCATTTCTATGCACTGTCTGTTTATGCAAACTTCAAAAATATTGAATGTGTCTGTAAATTAAGCTGTCCAGACATTTCAGGAGTATCCTGGGACCACATGCACCCACACATTTACATATTTTAATTTGGACTTTCAATATCTGGCATTGGCATTACATCTGTAAATCATATTTACCTGCATCATACCAGACATTCAGCTATCAATATGAATACCAATACAGTACATATATATCTGTGTAATATCATCAGTATAAACAGGCCCAAAGGACTAATAAGGTCCTGTACAAAGAACCTCATATAATGTATCGTGCATACATGTATATGTGTGTTAGAAACAGAACAAAATAAATAAATAAGTAAATAAATAAATAAGTAAATACAGTGGAACCTCATTAATATGGACCTCATTAATCCATGTCTCACTAATCTGAACATTTCACTGGGGTACAAAGGTATTCAGATTGACGAGGTTCCACTGTAAATACATATCCACTTATTGCCCTCATATATAATTTAAAGTTTGTGGACGGCAAAAGATACCACATTGTTATGCATCTTCTCAGTTCCATACATGTCATCTCTGTCAACATCACAACATCAAATCTAAAATTTGCAGACATCAAAAGACATCAGAAGTTTATGTGTTGTGACTCAATTATGGTGCACGCACACCCCTATACTATGAAGTGTTCACACATCAAATTTGGTAGGTGTTGGTACTATGGTACAGGAAATATGGCCCAGACAAGCCTTGATGGATGGATGGATGGAAGGGCAGACTGACGGCAGGACAAGGTGCAAACCTATATTCCTCAGTGGGTGAATAACTATATGCTGCATTGATTTTCAATGAAGCTGATAATTTTGTTGTTGTAATAACGTGTGATTATTGAGTCTAAGTTGATCCTACCACGCAGGAATACAGGACTGGTCTAAAATACACTTTGTTGTAAGTTTGGGATGATGGATATCAAGAGTGAAATGGGCCTCTGGTCAAGAGGTACACAGTATAGGGACAAAAATCACAGACCATGAAAGAGTTTATTCTGTTGTGTTACATATGAGTCACTCAGCAAACTTTCTTTGTTATTTCAAGTCAAACCACCACACTTTTTTTATAAAAAAATGGAAACGAAAATTGTCCAAGTTAAACTACAAAGTGCCGAGGTCACTGGCACTTCAAATATATTGGTTGGGGGACAGATATATTTCAGATAAACTATGGACAAGGTGAGCTCTATGAAAATTACACTCTGCCCAAAATAAAAGAAATTGGACTTCGAGGAGTATAAAATATATATACCGGTACATACTATAACACTGCATATATATACATACTATATACAGTATAATGTACATCCATACCATAACACTGTGTATATATATACATACTATATACATGTAAAGTATAATGTACATACATACCATAACACTGTGTATATATATACATACTATATAAAGTATAATGTACATCCATACCATAACGCTGTGTATATATATACATACTATATACATATAAAGTATAATGTACATACATACCATAACACTGCGTATATATACATACTATATAAAGTATAATGTACATCCATACCATAACACTGTGTATATATATACATACTATATAAAGTATAATGTACATCCATACTATAACACTGTGTATATATATACATATACATACTATATAAAGTATAATGTACATCCATACCATAACACTGTGTATATATATACATACTATATACATATAAAGTATAATGTACATACATACCATAACACTGTGTATATATATACATGTACATACTATATACATGTAAATTATAATGTACATACATACCGTAACACTGTATATGTATACAACCTATATGATGTATAATGTACATACATACCATAACACTGTGTATATGTACACACTATATAATGTACATACATACTATAACACTGTGTATATGTACACACTATATAATGTACATACATACTATAACACTGTGTATATTATGCACAAACTACATGTATAATGCTGTGTCTTTATAGAATATAAACACTGTACATACTAGTATGTTGGGCATCTATAATACGCAAGTAAGCAAGTAAAAACTTTATTTTACGAGGGTGACCTGGCAAGCAAAAGCTAATCTTTCCCAGGGCCCTCAAATGAATAAACATACTGTCCAGTTTTTAACAGGACTATATAATGCTCCTTGCTTCCAGCTACCCATTTTGTCTTGGTTTGCATAATTTTACAGAGACTAGTTGAACAAGTTATCAAAAGGCAAGAGACTGTACAAGTGCACAGGCTACAGTGATGTTCATTTGGATTGATCCAAAGAGGCGTTCAGATGCAGCGTCCAGTGGCACACAAACGCAGGAGTAAAGTACCTTTGCCTCAGTGCCGTAAGACAGCACCACCCCGGCACACCACCTGGCCACACAGCACAGAGAGCCCGGGTTGTTGCTTGCTCAATGTACCCACAACACTCCAAATGGAAAATTGGTAATTATGAAGTAGAAGGGAAGTGGCGAGGCAGACGGTCGTGTCATCGCCATTCATTACCCGTCACAATGAAGCCACACAACTTGTCAATCAATTATCATCAAGCACATGGTAGGACTACCAGCACTGTGCACTGCTGGCTGCCAGTAACACCAACTGTTACTGTGTTGTCTTTATGTAACTGCATGGAGACAAGCTGGGCTTAGGGCCTCGTCTACTACAGGTGTCGTAACAATGAACAAGTGATAACATCGGGGAAACCCTCAGTACCTCACACTATGGGGGACGGATTTGCTTTGCTAATGCCTGGATTTTGTTTTAACCGAGTGACAGATTTTGCATGCTACTTTTGGATACCCACCCAAAGCCTGACGGATATGGCCGTGAACGGAGACAGTGGTGCCGTAGCCCACAACTCTGTACAGCCCTATTCATATGAGGCAGAGCCTTCCTTTTACAGTGTGTATGCGGACAGCAACACATCAGGTGAGAGTTGGCACTTTACTATCAGCCCAGATATCCTCATTTATTTTCCCGAATTCATCATCCCATTCCTGACCTTCCGTTTCCTCTGATCGGCTAAAATTTGAAAATTAAAGTAAATGAAAAAAGAAACTTGAAGGAGGCTTCTTTTGGCACTTGTTAAACAAAAATGTCTAGTGAAGTATGAGATTCAATTTAAGTCAGTTCAATTTCAGTCAGTTTAGCATTAAAAAGTATGGAATGGAGCTTACAAAGGAACTGTATGCTTATATATAAATCAACAGGGACTTAACCAATTGAAGGCATGATCGAGTATGAGTGTGTGCAACAAGTGTTAAAGCTACGTCTGGTACAATACACACAGCAAGTATCGATTGTCCTATATGATACATACTGTAAGTATCAAATATTTCTTAAAATACATCTATATACATACTGTAAGTGTCAAGTTTTCTACATGATAAATACTGAAAAGTGTTCCATATGATGTACACGTATGCTGCAAATATGCAGCGTTTTGCACATGACACTTCCTACAAGGATAAAGTGTCCCACATGATACACACTGCAAGTATCAATTGTCCTATGTGATACACATTGCAAGTATCAATTGTCCTATGTGATACACACTGCAAGTATCAATTGTCCTATGTGATACACACTGCAAGTATCAATTGTCCTATGTGATACACACTGCAAGTATCAAGTGCCCCACATGATACACACTGCAAGTATCAATTGTCCTATGTGATACACACTGCAAGTATCAAGTGTCCTATGTGATACACACTGCAAGTATCAAGTGTCCTACATGATACACATTGCGAGTATCAGTTGTCCTATGTGATACACACTGCAAGTATCAAGTGTCCTATGTGATACACACTGCAAGTATCAAGTGTCCTATGTGATACACACTGCAAGTATCAAGTGTCCTATGTGATACACACTGCAAGTATCAAGTGTCCTATGTGATACACACTGTAAGTATTAAGTGTCCTACTTGTTCCATGCTACAAGTGTCAAGTGGCCCACATGATACACACTGTATCAAGCATCTTACATGATACGCACTGCAAGTATCAAGTGTCCTATATGATACATATTGCAAGTATTTAGTGTCCTACATGATGCACACCGCAAATATCAAGCGTCTTACAAGAGACACACTGCAAGTATCAAGTATCCTACATGATACAGACTATAAGTATCAAATGCCCAACAGGACACATACTGCAAGTATCAAATGTCCTATATGTATATGATACATACTTAAAGTATCAAGTGTCTAACAAGATACACACTGTAACTAAGGGCAAGAGGGATTTATATAGGGCCTTGCCCTGTTCCCCAATTGTTTCCTTACGGAAATAAAAATATGTTTAAACCAAGTATCAAGTGTTGTACATGATACAGACTATAAACATCGAATGTCCGACAGGATACATATACTGTAGATATCAAGTGTCCAATATGATACATAATTTAAGTATCAAAAGTCCAATATGATACATAATTTAAGTATCAAGGGTCCAATATGATGCGTGCCACAAGTATCAACCATTTCACACACGTCACATACCGGTATGAAGTGCCCTACATTATACATAATGCAAATGTCAACAGAGTCAAAGGCACACCTTGCAAGTATCAATGTATTTCCATCATCTCAGCATGAAGTACAGCCTTTATGCACACATCAACTTTTGCACCATGACCCACATATATACCCATGGGAAGTATCCACAGACATTCTTTGCCCTGACATGAACTGCAAGTATCCTCCACACACATGATATTTGATATCAATAAACTAGTTTTTTTCACCTATAGGAACAAGCACTGCAATCATACGTTAAGCTTTCTCAGCATTTGTGTTCCACAGGGATCAATGCTATCTTGGCTAATACCTTTTAACCCTTAAAGTGCTGATTTAAGATTGAGTCAACAGCTTTCCTGGGGGCACTTTGCGTGCATTAGTGCTCCCAGGAAAGCTGTTGACTAAGACTACTTTTTGCTTTAAACTAGGCTTGCTGCTTGAGTAAAAGGTATCTTCATGAGAATTTTGAATCTTTTAACCATTCTATGTTTAACAGTAATGAGAAAACGACTATAGAAGTGATTAGCACTTTAAGGGTTAATATATGGTACCTGTTAGTTGATTCACTTATAATAACCATTGTTGCACACTGTAGCCACAGCCATTAATCATTAACCATTTGCCCTCTTTACCTAACCAAAACTGGCTGGTGTCCTTGTGTCATCTGCTTCAAGATGTTTGACTAATCTTCACAGTAATGAAGAGCAACTTGAGTGAGAATTACAGATGGGACCTACATGTGGCAAGATAACATGCCTTGGGTCAGCAGCTTTCTGTGGCATGGGCTGGGTTCAAACACCAAGGAGAGCTATTGACTCAGGCTAAAGTTAAAGGAGAAAGGGTTAATACACCTTGTTGTCATCAGGAGCATGCATTAATGCCCAACACAAGTCCTGCCATTTTTTTAACATCTCCATCAAAAGATCATGTACTTAAAAAAAAAAGAATAAATCCAAAATTCGAAGAAATCCTTGGAATGGGGGGAGGGGGTCAAACATCAAATCATATCACCAATTTGCTGGAAAACAAGAAGTCCATGGTAATACTCTGCTGACATATGATATGATGACCATCACCAAAAAAGTTCTCTTTGCCATTGACATCCTAGCTACACCCTGCCATTATAAAATCACCTCTTCCAACTTTACAGGTCTGGTGACCTATGAAAAATAAGTCAAGGTCAATTATATTAAATAACATATTAGCTTTGTACATGGTCTATATATCCTATAAATTTGACATGTCTGATTCAATTACTTTCAAAATGTGAAATTCCACATCTTTCAAGACATTTTGATACATAATTTACGTCAAAGTACAGGTGGCATCACTGGTAGTATATGCAACCCAGATTTTGACCTCTTCCATAATCCCACTAAATTTCATGAAGATCCATACAAGATTAAAGATGCTGAACTGGTCAAAAGATTTTCACATTTTGACCCATATATCATATAATAGTGTAGGGTGGCACCACCAACACTGAAGTCAACAGATTTTCAAAAACCTCAGAAGTCTTATGTGGCCTAACTGAAAAAATTGTGGGATGCAGCGCATTCACAAGATTTTCACATCATGATCCCTACATTCAAACTGGCCAATTGACCTTGCTTTTTAACTACGATTAGAGAATTGTACAAATTCAAAATGCGTGCCTCACTTCCAGCTTTCCATACATGGTCTGTTTGTTCAAATCGGGTTATAACTTTTAAAGTTATTGAATAAAAACAATATATATACATATATACATTTTATGTGTGGGACTCGAACCTGTAACCTTCGGCACCCATAGCTAGCTGAAATGGCAAATGCACATATTCACTCGACCAAATCCCCATTCTTAAAAAGAATGGTTCAATGGAGGTAGTTATGTGCGAGTGCCATATCAACACGGTTATGCAGTATATGTACTGAGTTGGCATCTATTTCCAGAATCGGGGACCTAAATCCACCAGCATTAAGGAAATGCCGAAAATATATATTTCATGTTCTGAACGAGCGGGACTCGAACCTGCAACCTTCGGCACCTGTAGCCTAGCTGAAATGGGAAACGCACATATCAATATATATATATATATATATATATATATATATATATATATATATATATATATAAATTATATACTGAGAGGGTAGCCCAGTTAGTACATGGAGGCACTAATCTTCCCTGGGGCCCTCTTAGTACAGACAGGTAAATACATCCAGCTAAATGACATACAGAAATTATAGGTGGATACACAATGTCCAACATATGTTAAAGATTATGTTCAATATGCGGGCTGAAAGTTTTCTTTTAAATGTTACCAAACTACTCGAGTCCTTCAATTAACTGGGACAAGAGCCAAACTCCATAATCATTGGGTCACAGTGACCCAAAAAAAGTGGGCCAGCGAGTAGAGTTTTAGTTACAATGTGCTCAAGTGCAATTTTGATCTGGAGGCTCAATTCTCTTTGCTATTCATGTGCATGTCCAAGCTACACTCTGCCATTACAAAACCACATCCTCCAAGTTTACAGGCCTGGTGACCTAAAGGCTCACCCACATCATTTAGGATCATCTGAAAGCCTTGTACTTTAATATGCCTTCGGGAAAAAGATTTTCACCCCTTGTGTCTGCTTAATGACCCCATGTCCCAGCTCATTTAAGCAAATTATCGCAAACACATTGGCCCAGTTACTACTTTTAATCGAACAAAAGTTTCCTGATTCACATTTGTGCACAACCTGTTCTGGAGAGACCCCGAAACTGGGACAGTGTGGTTTCTGGACTGTTGAAAGCAGCAGATGTGTGGACATCTGAATGTCCATGGGTCATTCTTTTGGTTTTCAGCAGCCAAACAGAACAATGCCACCTGTCAATCATACTTAACAGCCTGTCACATGGCTACAGGTAGCAACCGCCCATGGCAAAAGGAGAGTGGTATCACAGTGGCATTGCAAAATCAGGCGGCATGCCAAAAGTATGTTTGTGGGCAGGGAAAAGATGCAAACATGCTAACATATCATGGCCTTAGTGATTTACTTTATAGTTATCTTGCTTTGTTTTGCGTTCTAATGAATAGAGACTATAAATGTTCACGAGGAGCGGGAATCGTCAGATGATGGGAAAATTGAAACGTCAAACTTTTGAGGATGGATAACAGAAACACTAAACCAAACATAAAAAATCACAGGATTGCTTTTTGTTGCCAATATGTCAGGATTAAGATGCAAGTGTAACTATGATTTTACCACAAATAATTAGTGACTTATATCAACATTTATGGGTGGGATGCTTTGCGGTCAACTTTCAACTGCTTATTCAACAATTTACATCACAGACATCCCAAATACGGGACATATAAATTCTTTGGAGTATGACGATTACACACATGTATGATATGTTAGCCTAATGCAAATACATTTTGAGCTAGGATTGATTAAAGTGGGATTTATTTTTGATGTCTTACCTGTCGTTAAGAACTAGGAGTCTCTAGGAGTGTTCCTGTGTAATATCAAGCAATTTGGTGAGCATTTTTGAAGACTTTTTAAGCTTTGCCCCAAAAAAGAACAAAAAAAAAAATCATAAAAAATAGACAAATCATTGGAGTGTGACTATTTGAACAAACTTGGTAGAGACCTACCCACCACCCATCCCAACCAAGTTTGAAGTCAATCTGGCTGGTGGTTTTGGAGAAGAAGACTAGTTGAAAATGTGAATTGTGGACGGACAGACGATGGACGAAGGATCATCCTATAAGCTTAGCTAACTGACAAGTCAGCTGAGCTAAAAAATATGTGGGTTTGGAATTGGGGCGGGGGGGTGGAGGTAATCATATTTCATTAGGGGTTTTTTGTATGTTCGAAAGGTTTTTCACATATGATCTCTGAGTCTCGCCTCATCTTTTTTCCACATGATCAATAGTTGCATGCACAACTTTGACATTGTGATTTATCACTGCATAATAAATACAAACTGTCCATTTACTTGCTAACTTATTTCACTGGTTTTTATGGATGTGTGGAAATGTTTTTCAAACATTAACCCTGCGTATCACCTTATTTATTCCACATGATCAATGCTTTAGTTGCATGCCCCACCTTGACACTGTGATTGATCACTGCATCATAAACACAAACTGTCCATTCACTTGTTGGAACACTCTACAGACATCTGTTTTTGAAACACAAGAAGGCTGTGTGAACAGCCATTCCTCAGTTGACCTTGACATTTAACCCATAGGAAGTGCCATCCTGGTCTTGGTTTATCCAGAAATAGTACGTGCGGTTGACCGTTACTTCAGTAGCTGATGAGCCTTGTCATAGGCGAAACCGGTCCTACTACTGATCCTCCTAGGATCCCAACTTGACTTTGCTTTTTAGCCTGGCCGAGTGAAACACTTTATCCAGAAAGGCTTCTGTGAAATTTCAAAGCAATTGGCCAAGTGATTTTATAGATTTTTTAAAGATTTTGCCCCCCCCCCCAAAAAAAAAACATACAAAAGAGCTGTGTGAACAGTCCATGCTCAACTGAACTAGACATTTGTAACACCAGTGTCCGTGTGACCTTGGGATAGGGTCAAGTTCACCCCAAGTACTGTACAAGTCTGATCTTCAAAGATGAACAATGACAAAGTTTCAGTGTCCCCAGAAGTGTCCAGTAATTTTGA
Source organism: Hermodice carunculata (assembly GCA_964020975.1). Classification (NCBI taxonomy): domain Eukaryota; kingdom Metazoa; phylum Annelida; class Polychaeta; order Eunicida; family Amphinomidae; genus Hermodice; species Hermodice carunculata. Next base: position 30,293,727 of record OZ026624.1, read on the forward strand.
TGCAATTGGCATGGCAGTTCTGGGGAAAAAAATGCTTAGACTTTCCCAAAAATTCATAACAAAAATCAAAAATGACTAGAGCATGACCATTTAAACATACTTGGTTGAGACCCACCAAAGATACATGCCCACCATGTTTGAAGTGTATCTGGCTGACAGTTCTGGAAAGGACGTCATAAATGTGAATAATCTGACAGGGTTTTTTGGGTTTTGTTTTTCTTTGTTTTCTGTTTTTTTTTTTTTTTTTTGTGAGCAGTTGAAAATAAAGAAAACCCACCAAATTTCAGAAGGGTCCTCCATTTGCTCAAATTAGGTCATGGTGACACCAAAATCTAATCAGTTCATCTTGGCATGCTAGATGAGCATGAGCATACTGCCAGATTTGAGCAAAATACATTGGACCATTCTGGAGTTATTGCGGTAATGAGCCCTAACCTAGCATTTGCTCAAATTAGGTCATGGTGACACCAAAATCTAATTAGTTCATCTTGCCAAGTAAGGTAAGCATATTGCCAAATTTGAGCAAGATACATGGAGGCATACTGTAGATATCTCAGTAATGGGCATGTGCTCATCGGGACAGACTGATGGACAACCCAAAAACAGAAAGGGTTCCCCCTATGCAGCAGACCCTTAAAAAAGTCATAAAAAAATCCAAAAATCACTGGAACAGGAGCATTTAAACAAATTTAGTGGAGACCCACCCAAGGTCAACCTGTCATTGTTTAAAAGACAAAAAAATACCTAAACAAAGCAGTTGAAATGACTGTAATCCTACAGTTGCCAAGGATCACTGGTCAACACTGTGTATAATTCTGATCGTTCTGGGCATGAGCCCCTAACTGTGGCACTTCTCAAGGTCACTCTTCTTTCTGTATATATTATATATCTACTATACTTTCCCTAAATGAATGTTTCGGCAGTTTGACGATGACTGATGTAGCAGGGCGGCTGGGTCAAAGGTTTGTTCTATCTTGAAATGCTCCATTCCCAATGATGGGTGTGCCACCTCAATCCTGTCTCATGCATGAAGACACACACTCGCTGCTCCCTCCGAACATTTACATCACAAGAGTTTCTTCCTCTGACCCTTGCTTTCTTGGTTGGTCCATAGTTGCTTCCATTTACATGCCTGTTGCCCTAATTTAGGCAAATTTGCCAAGGTCATGGAATAACTTGATGGCTTCACATCCGCTGATGGCACGTGGTGGCATGCCTTTGATGTTGTTTTGTGTCTTGGAAGCACAGAGTACGTACCTCATCAGCAGGTTAGGAAGGTCACATCTGGCATCTTAACAGTCTTGCCATTTCTGGTCACATGACCTACAAATTGGTTATGCAAGGCATTTTCCATCTGGAAAATATATCATTTCCGGACTTTTCTTGGCATAAAGATATCATGGCAAAAACATGAAAATTTAAAGTCTAACAGGCACATAACATAATTTGGCCTGGGTCTACATTTTGCATCATTCTACTCTCTGTGGTAACTCCAGATTTGGGGGTAAAAAAAATTTATGACTACAATTAAAATTGTTCCCATTTACATTTTGCTTCAAGTATGACCTCACTGAAATTTTGCCCCCCCCCCCCCCCCCATCCCCCCATGTCAATTTTACATTAAATCTAAAGGGTCCATGCATATGACAAATCATTTCCTCATATTCCTGAGAAGGTATATGAACATTTATGGCATCCTTTCCTACGGGAAAGTTTAAATTTGAATTTAGCAGCTATTTTTTTTTATGTATATTTGTGCATATACTAGTTCACATAAACCCTTGTCTTGTTCCATTATAAGCCAAAACTTGTTATACAGTATGTACTTTTGTATTTGCTGATGTTTGCCATTCATCCATTCTTTAAATTCAAGTGTTACATGTATAGACAACACAGCAAAACAGTGGTAGTTTTACAGGCCACTTGCAAATTAACCTTTTCAGTGCCAAATTTTGGACTGAGTCAATAGCTTTTCTTGCCACACATTGGGCGCAATGCCCAATGCCTGCCCAGAAAAGCTGTTGACCTGGGGTATTCTCTCTGGAACAATAGGCATGCTGGTACTTGAATGAAAGGTCTTTTTACGAGGAATACAAATCTGGGATCCTAATGATAATTCAAACTTGTCTGACTTAAGTAGATGGACTTCATATGTGAATGGCACTGAAAGAGTTAAGTAAATTCTATGACCAAGCCAGCTCTAGTACATCTCCACCAAGTTCATTGAGGATCTGGCGAATCGTTTTTTCAGAAAACTATCATGAATGTATTTACACTGGGATTTCTATATAATCAATGCTAATTTGTATTTCTATTTGCTCTATTATTATCATCTTAAAATGCACTACATAACAAGAAATGATAGTAGTGCCAACTGTGCCACCCAGTGGACAAATTTGGCTAAGACTAAGTCATGGTATATAATTCAAAAGTTTCTACAAAATCCAGTCTTTCCTTATCAAAAATAAAAAAATAATAAAGAAAAAGACTAAAACACAAAAATATTATACTGAAAATACAAAAACTTGGAAGATTCACCTGTTGAAAAAGGTACGGTGTACGGATATTAACAGTTCTTCATGACTTTGAAGCCTTTGGCTGGGAAGTCCAGAGAAGAGGCCTTCTCAACATTTTTTTAAACATGATGAAAAAAAAAAAAAAAAACCACAATTAATTCAAAATCAAAGGACTGCGATTGACATGTGTTGAACAAATTTCAATAGTAGAGATGTTTTCAAGCTGCATTCCTGACAGGTTTGAAGAGAATATGCCAACAATTTTTGGGAGCATGCTGAAAATGAATTGACAAAAAAAGAGGAGCTCAAAATTAGAAGACAGAGTACTTCATATTGGCACAACTGATTTAAAAAAAGTGGAACACAGCAGATAAAAGCAAAGAACATAATAACTGGAGGTTAAAAAAAGCAAGCATTTATAAACAAAATATGAAAGATAAGGTGGGTATATGGTGACATAGAGACACATAACAGTGTATAAACGCAGCAATAAGGCTTAGCATTCTTATTGCTGGGACACACAACGTACATTTAACTCATTTCACCCTGATAGAAGACTGAGTCAACAGCTTTCCTTGGCGCGCTCTGGGCGCATTGCGCCCAGAGCGCGCCAAGGAAAGCTGTTGACCATGGGCATATAATTTGGAATGATCTTCCATGCAAGTTTCATCCAAAATATTGAAAAATAATCCCTAAATTAGTAAAATACAATTAGCAGACGACATTTAGATATTAGCGGGAAAAAGCGTCATCAGGGTGGAATGAGTTAAGCACCGAGTGACTCAGCAACCCATACAAGGCAGGTAACAAGACTGTTATAGCCAGCTGGCTCAGTATAAGTCCAATGTAGGGTGTCCTATGGGGTCACTTCTCTTTAAGGTTCCTGTACTGATGCTTACTAGTGATCGAGGCAGTAACTTTTAACAGTTTCATGTGCAAATGGAGTGTCTAGGAATGAATCATGTGGCCATTCCTCTGAGCATGCTGTGTCAAAGGTCACTAAACTGTCAACAATAGCAGATATATATATACAGTAAAAGTCATTTTTCATGTTTCTGTCTCAATGTACACAGATAAACCTTATACATGCAGGTTGGAGTCAAGACCACTGAACACACAAGCTTTTTTTTTTTTTTTCACTTGCTGCCTAATACAGAACAAATTCAACACCAAATACTCCTGAAAACTGTTAGACATCAAACTTTACAATCTAGGAAGGTAATTCTACAGAACCAACAGAAGTTAGAGTTTGACACAAACAAACTTTATTTTTTCCAGACCAAGAAAAATCTGATGTAGTACTATCACCCAGCAGCACAAAGCACCAGCCAATAACACAGGCAACATACAGACACAATCAGTGTCTCCTAGACAGTGCAAAAAACTGAGGACGCAAGGGGGTGATAACATGACAAGCAATTATACCCCTAGAGGAGTGTTGGTTACTGTCTAGGGCAACATATATATCATGAAAAACGTGGAAAGTAGAGAATCTGACAAGCCTGAGAGTGAGTTACTATTTTCCTCTCATGAAGGATTGTTGTTAGTGGGCAAAATTAGCAGTGACTTTTCCCACCAACCACGCTCCCAAGTGAGAGAAAAATATCAACTCACTGTCTAGCCATGTAAGATTTTGTTTATTCCATGTTTTTTTGGACATTCATTTAAATTAATTTGCCCTATGCCTACCTTCAATGCAGACCTGGTGTGCTGTGTTTATGTTTGTCGTAGTTATAGTTGACGTCACATGTGAGGTTCAGTCAAACATTCCTCACGTACATTTGATTTTGTCTGTATGCTAATGCACTACATCACTGATGTAACAATGTTTAGGTCATGTGATCTACAGTGAGTTATTACTTTTGAATTTTACTCCAGAAAACAATAACTTAACACTCAAACATAGAATAAAAGTACAAATTGCGCTGGGACAGACTCTCTGTGTCTGTCTGTCTGTCTGTCTGTCTGTCTGTCTGTCTGTCTGTCTGTCTGTCTCTGTCTCTCACTCTTTTTCTGTGTGTCTTTCTGTTCCCCCCCTCCCCCAGTGACTTCATCAATGGTTAGATTACCATACCAAAACTTTATGCTACTAATGTCTCTAAAAACTGGAACAAGCACTCTGTATTATACCGTTAATTTCTCCCAATAATAGCCCCCTACTCTAACATTTACCTCTTTCGGTGGCACATTTTGGATCCAGTTAACAACTTTCCTTGGCATGCTTTAGGTGTAATAACCCAAAGCTCACAAAGAAAGCTGTTGACCTGCCAGGTCACCTGAACTATTGCATTCTATGTAACTACAGGCATGCTGGCTCTTGATGTTCTTTTACACAGAACACCAATCTGGCACCCTTAATATAATTCAGAGCAGTTCATGATAAGTACATGTAGTTCCACTTACGTCATAGTCTGTACTGAAAGAGTTAAAGAAGTGACCCAACCTGACCTTGGAATCTAAAGGATCAAAAATCAGACCAAAATGATTAATATTTTCACAGTATTCATAGCAGTAATTTTGTTAGCACTGTAGGTGTCTGACAGGGAGGACTGTAGTATGTTATATAATCCCCAGCACAACACTCACCCCCCTCACCCCCCCCCCCCCATCTGCTTATCATGGATTGCACAGATGGAGACTACTACCACATGCTAATGAGATAGGCTACAGACAGTGCTCTATACACATGTTCAATTGTACAGGATCAGGTCCAAGTGAAAGGTCTATTTTGTACACACAATGAAGAAATATCTGTGACAGGTGAGTCAACCCCCAGACCCCAGCTCACTGTGTCATGTAAACTGATCGTACACGAGAGACAAGGGCCAACTAACACACTATCAGATGAATTAACACAAGATCAGATTAATTAGCATATTATCAAATTAATTCAAATAAGCAACTATGGCAGCAAGAATAAAGAGGCGTGGCTGTCGTACTGCATAAATATACATGTATACTGCCTAGCTTTTTCACACAATGTTACTTCATTTCTATTGGTCTTTGTTTATTTGTTGTTATACATGTGACCACACCATGTACCTTGGTGCATGTCGATAAAGTTTGATTTGTAAATACACAAAAGGATCCACAGTGGATCCAGGTCAGCATTTAAAGTAGGCCTACGGCATATTTTCGGCAATGAAGACCCACTGAAATAAAACATTTTTGTAACAAAAGCTTAGATGGATGGGGCTTGAGTTACAATTTTTCTCTCACTCACAACTGCTGATGGTGGGGAAAATCACGCGTGACCTTTAGTCACTTGCAACTTTCCCCTCTAACAGCGATCCCCTTGGGACAGAAAAATGCTAACTCACCCTCAGCCATATAAGATTCTATTTTTATTATCCTGTACTGGTCATTATTCAGTGCATCCATTGGTTTAAATGCATGAGATAATTCTCTGTGTCCATTTTATCCCTAGTAGTATTTTAGCCCTGCCCATATCCCGTATTTATTTTGAACGCTCCCTCCTCCAGGTAATGTCCAACCCATTTCAGGGTCTAAAATTCAATGTCAATATCTCAGCAATGGTCATGATTAACATGGTAAATATACGTACGTGTCCTCAACTGCAAGTGAGTTGGGAATGCACTGCGATCGACAGATATCGCCACACAGCGACAAGTAATGTATAAAAAAACAAACTGGTAGTAGTGAAACTGGTATGCATCACAGCTTTTGTGCTATTTCTCGAAAACTACTCGATGAAAAAAGTGCATTCTTGAAGCATTTAAATCTGTACATAATAAACTTTAAAAACAATTCAGATTTTTTTTTTTTTAAATGAATCTGTTCTCTTGTGAGAGATGCTCAAATTTGCTGCTCCGCTTATTTTTTTATGTTGGTACAAAAAACAAGATCCATTTTTTTTAACCAATAACTTTCATATGGATCAAAATGAAAAAAAATGGCCGATACATTTTTGCAGATAAGACTTTAATGTTCAGCTCAGTCTTACCAGAAGTTTAAAAAAGCAAGCAATAAAAACTGGAGTAATATTGCTGCAAGGTTGAGCTTATTGCTGCCATCATCATTCCCAGTAAGCTGCCTTCAAAGGGCACGGTAGACCTTCGAACATGGACAAACAGGCATGGAATTAGTTTGGAGCGGCCGAACATGATTATTTTTTGGTGATAGACAGTTCTGTATGTGTCTGTCTACACTGCAGACTGTCAAAAGTTTGCACAGGTTCAGTGACCGGTAAACATGACATCAAAAGTGAATTTTGACCGATGCGCGTCCTGTCAATGGCAGTGGACTTCACCTAATGTCCGATGGCTCTTAAGTCTTGGTAACTGACGTGTGTAAGCAGCTCAACAAGTGTCAACCTGTATGTTGGAGGAAAGTTTACTTCTTGGTTTACATCTATGTTCTACTTACGCATTTTTGATGGCGTTTTTCTGACACAAAGATTCAAACTGCCCTCTAATAATTTCACATTGAACCTGAGGCATAGTCGCACATTATCCTGCTATAAATATTCAGATGTAGTAACTGTGTGTCGAACTACCCAATCATTCGCAATGAAGTCTCCAATACTTGGCTAACAGACACAATTTCGCCATTGTGCACATGCTCAGCCATACATTCGTAAAGGTGGCTATATCTTTTCTCATTTTTTGTTCTTTATAACTGAGTTGGCCATTTTAAATTTTGTCCAAGAGTACATAACAGATAAGTCTTATCAAAAAGGAAAAGAAGGAAAAAACAAAATGCCTGGAAAAAAGCCAGATTGGGTTGGATATTACCACGATAGAGCAGGTTCCTTATTGGCAGAAATATTGCAAGTGGTTTTTGTACGTATCTTTTTGCTTGCTAACATATTTAAGGATACAAGAAAATCTCCCACTCAAAATATCTGTATCACATTCAGCTTCATGGGACAAAAATCTTTTCGGTGGAGATTTTCCTGTCTTCTGTAAACAGACTAGTGGCAATTGATATTCTTAGCTGAAGATTTCCTGACACAATTTTCATTCAAAAGCTTTCTGCTCCTTTATAGCTGCTTATAGTCAGTACATTTTGCATTGCCTGATAAGACATGTGATATCAGTGAATTTTGCATTGCCTGACAAAGCATGCTATATCAGCGGTTTTTGCATCGACAAATCACACTATGTCAGTGGTTTTTGCACCGCCTGACAATCCATGCTACATTAGTGGTTTTTGCATTGCCTGATATGTCATGCTATATCAATGGTTATTGCATTGCCTGCATGACAAGTCATGGTATATCACTGGTTTTGCCATTGCCTAAATAGGCATGCTCCAGCTGTCTCAGTAGCTACTACAATGGTCCCTGTTATATTCAGCCACTGCCATGAGACGTCACCTGCTCTTTATGGCCACAAAAGTCAATGTCTTTGTTACTTACCTGCAGTGCAGGTCACCTGCCGTATGTGGCCACCTTTTTGCGCTATTAAGGATGGCCACATATAACAGGTGTCAATGTATACAGCCACCTTTACCACACAATGCAAACACAATGATTTCAGGCCACATTCATGTTTGCACTAGTTTTTTTTTTTATTTCATTCAGAATTGAACCATTTGGAGCATTTTTTTTATTCTTTGGTGGATTTTCTGTTGTACACATAGTTCAGTGTGATGAACAATCTTTTTTGCATAAATATTGGCAGACTTTTCATCAATTGTGCAGCACAGTTCTGCTGCAATGCTGACAACACTTATTTGAATATACAATTCTCTTGATAAATATATGAGTCAAACATGTCATCTAATGATTGATGGACTGAGAGAGTGTCTCCACGGTGAATATACCATATCATCATCCACCAGTTTAGATCTTGGATATCCCTACCCCATTGAGTTGGGGGGAAAAAGAGAGGGAGGCACAGTCCACCGGGATTACTCTCCTCTCCAGCAGCAAGGGGGAATGGGACCTCCTGGTCTGATAGTTATAGCACAGTTAGCATACTTGCTGTCATATACTAAAGTATAAATTGCTCATGCTTAGTTCCCCTGCCGTCACTTTGTAGAGCAGACAGGCACAGCAGAGTTATGTCCACAATGGCTTCTTCATCACGTCATTTTTATCTCTATATGAAACGCTCCTTATAAATATTATCATCTGCCACGTGTCCACAATGGGTTCAGATTCCCAAGTCAGAAAATACATATTGACAAAGAATAAACTACATGCAAAGAGAGTCTTCCACCCACCCATCCACCCCCACCCTCCTGGCTACTGTGTGTCATGACCCAAGGCACACAACATGTCACATGCAGTGGACAGATCATGCGAACGCGTCAGGATTAAAGGCTGCATGCAGACTGTAGAGCATGGACCCAGGGTTGACGGTCAGACCATATGCATGGCAAACATTACTGGGGTCTTTGTTACTTCATAGTACATGTACATTAATGTAACAGTAATGAGAGCAACCACTAGCTGCTGGTCTCTCCTGAGCCCTACAGGTGACCAAACATGTTCAACATGCAATCTTCATAAATCTCAGATTAGTACTATTTTATTTTTATTCGTTTATCTTTCCCCCATCTTGGGTTCCCAGTCACCAGGCACTTACCTGGTTTACATAATATGTACGCCCTAATAATTATATGCAAATCGACTGGAAAAGCACCACTTGTCTTCATAGAATGACTTACTTGAACATGTGCAGAAATATATTTTCTTGGCCTCAGAACCATTCTATGTACTTCATTTCTAATTTGTCAAAGGAGTCCCAGATGAGCCCTGGTATGATTATATGGTTAACACCGGTATTTCGCCAATTGCTGGTCTCATTTGGCCTGTTTTAAAATGGGTACAAAATCTTGTTACTGCCGCCAGCGACATGGAATGAAAATGAAAATACAGTAGTCCCTCTTTTGAGAAACCACTTCTTAAGTTTGAAACACCACCTGCTTTTTGTGACCACATTCACCAGGTCTTGAAGTCCATCTTTTCCGTGTTATTCTACCTCCAATGAAAGACCACCTGCTTTATGTGACTACTTTACAACCTGCCCCAGGGGTGGTCTCTGTAGAGTTAATATATAAATATGGCAACAATATTGGACAAAGTATCATGAATTACAAAAAATTTCTGGCTTCAATTACTCTTGAGGATATCGCAGCAAATCAAAATTGTGACTGTATGTCTAATAGTAAATATTCTAATTTTGTTGATGCACACCACAAACATGTATTTACAGGTAACTTGGATATAATACAAAATTCAGGTTTAAAAGAAATAATGAAAAAAGGTACAAAATTTCGGATATGTCCCAAGTTGAATATTGACAGTATTTTTCAGGATACATGTGATGCACTCGACTCCTACTGTATGAAATGGGCAAAGAAAGAAAAAATGGAATTTCAGAAATTTGAAGGATGGTTATCAAACTTGAAAAGAGTCTTTAGAAATAGAATTTATCGTTACAAATCCCACATTAAGAATTTCAATACGGTTAATCTAAAACAGCCTAAAGTTTCTAAAGCAGTCAAAGAACTACAGGACAGATTTGTAGTCACTAACATAGATAAGGCAGGTAACAATTTTGGGATCATCTGCAAAAAATATTATCTGGATGTTTTGAAAAAGGAACTTGGTATAAACAATATTTCAGACATAAGAGGAAATGACGTTTATAAATTACACAAACAATCCATTGATAATTTGATTGATGCACATAAAGATGAGATGAAAAGGAATTTTAATATCAAAATTTCTGAAGAGGACTCCTCTATTCCACTTTTGTTCTGGATACCCAAATTACATAAAAACCCTTTTAAATCTAGATTCATAGCTGGTGCTTCAAAATGTACTACAAAGCAATTATCAAAAGAAGTAACATTGTGTTTGACTGCAATTAGGAATCATTTTCGTAAATACTGTAATGCAATTTCTAGAAACTGTGAAATAAATGTTTTTGGAGTATTAACAATTCTTCCGAGTTTGTATCTAAAATCAAAGATGTAAAGGCAAATAATATCAAATGTTTTGATTTTTCTACACTGTACACAAATCTACCCATAGATGAAGTCAAAAGTTCACTTTCAGAATTAATTAGCAAAATGTTTAAACATAATGGTAAACCATACATAAATATTAATTCATATACAAAGAAAGCATACTGGTCACACAATAAATATTCAAAAAGTAACGTTAAATCTTACACTGTTGAAACTTTGATAGATGCTATAAAATTTCTCTTGGATAATACTTTTGTTCAATGCGGACCACTGGTTTTTCAACAAATAAAAGGCATTCCAATGGGTAGCAACTGCTCCCCTTTACTGGCAGATTTATATTTAACCTGGCTTGAATTTAAGTATATGAATAAATTGATGAAAAAGGACTTTCAAATGGCTACAAAATTATCAAACAACGCAAGATATATTGATGACATTGCTTGTGTAAATGTACAAAATTTCAGTGAAATTGCTAAAGAAATTTACCCAAAAGATATCCCTTTGGAGGGTAACAATTCAGATGGTTTCAGAGATGTGTTTTTGGACTTGGATGTTCAGGTCACTAATGACAGGTTTTGTATTAAAGTCTATCACAAAATAGATGAGTTTAACTTTGAAGTGGTTAATTATCCTTTCCCGGACAGTAATATTTCCGATACTATTGGATATAATACATTTTTGTCACAAATTTTGAGATTTGGTCGTATTTGTTCTAAATTTCAGGACTTTGCATCAAGAACCAAATTTATTTACAATAAACTTGAGTCAAGAGGATTCAAAGGTGTACTTTTGATCAAATATTTCTACAAATTTTGCTGTAAATATCCCGAGATGGTTAGAAAGTTTGGCTTCAATAATTTTAGAGATTTTAGACTTGCCTGTTTTGTTACTTAATTTCATCTTTTGACACCATTATGTTTAAACGTTCCACCTTTCGGACATTTTAGGCTAGCTTGTTTTCTGTTAGGTAAACCCCCAGGGGCTACAGGTAGCAAGAAGCGGCCTACGACAGTTACAAGCTTGCCTAATTGTACTTGATATGTGGTTAATATTTTCATTGCATTCTTTTGACATAAATACAAAAGACTTCCATTCTTTTCTGACTTGCCCTATAATTCTACTGTTAACATCCAAAGATTATTAGAAAGTCTGGCTACAATAATCTACAGTTTTTAGACTTGTCTGTTTTGCTACTTAACTTTATCTTTTGGCATCTTTCTGTTTTAATATTCACTATCAGACATTTTAGGCTTACATGTTTTCTGTTAGGTAAACCCCCAGGGGCTACAGGTAGCAAGAAGCGGCCTACGACAGTTGCATGTTTGCCTAATTGTACTTAAAATCCTGTTAAGAAAAATTGTTTTGATAGCATGTTTTTGGCATAAATGCTAATGACTTCCATTCTTTTCTGACATGCCTAAATGCACATTTACTCACTATTAAAAAATTACTCAAAATTGACAGTATTTTCTCAAGTGTTACAAACCTGACACATTAAGTTGACACATTGACTCAGGGTTGGCAGTTAAATAGAGCTTAATTGTTTGAGGAGTAGGTGTCATCATGGAGTTTGTTTTACATCTCTGGTACAGGATGTACATTGTTGCAGTCCTTGTTAGGATTTTCCTTGGTCTGTACAGGTGGTCTAACTGTTTATTTTACAATCACTGGGACTGAATATAATGCCCCAGCTTGTTTCCACTTCAGTTAAACATTGGCGGATGGTTTAACTAGGAAAAGCTGTCCAGCTAGAAAGGGTACATTTTGGTTCAGGGGTAAGTCAAATTGTTCTTATCTGAACCTGTACTATGAAACTTTGGTAATTATGGTTTGTTTGACAGGTATTCTTCTTTGATATGAAGCTCTGCATTTACAAGCAAAACTTCACATATTTAGCTAATTCATCAATTGCCACGTTCATATTTATTCATTATTATGTGGGTTGTCTTTGCTGAATATTTAGCTTAGGCAAGGAGCCGCTACTCAGAGAGACGTGTACGGGTAAAAGGCTCCGAAACATGTTGAGTAGTTACCCGCTGAAGACCCTTTAATTTATTTGGGCTGATACAGCCTATGTCAAAATTTTACAGAGGAACGTGTGCAATATAGACAATAGTAATTCCATATATATACAGGTTAGACAGGGACAGGTTAGCTTATGGAGAGTAAAGAGTTCGAACTGCGGAATAGGATATTGACTACTAGGAATTGGTTCTGGGCAAAAAGACACAAATACAATATGTCAGACATAACTCTGTCAAATCATATTAATGTTTGGCATATGATAACTCCAACATAAAACTATTTTGATGTGATAATTTGGTTTTTCTGGAGTATATAAATGGGGCTGCATCATGCAAACAGTTGTATAATTTTTGTTGTCTGTTTACTTCACAACATTAGCGGGTTCTTCATGAATCAATGATGGCTCAAGGGTGGGATGTAGGCCTCGGTCCTCACCATGCATAATGTATTCAACTTTGAACTGTCTTTCCGAGTTTGTGGTTAATGTGAGTAATGAAGTTGTTTTTTCTTTTCTTTTTTTTTTTCAAATTCTGAAAAAAAAGCCTTGGTAAAAAGTTCTGTTTTTGCAACCTAGATGAATACACAAATCTCACAATATCAAAGGGAATAGACACTGTGTTGCAGTCCTTTTTATTTTATCATTACTCTTTAAGGTAAAAAGAAAACATTGAGAATTACATCTTACTTAATGGGAGGGCAGTGTCCATTACCTCCACATCCATTTTCAATATTGCCACAGGTAGAACAGAATTTTTCTATTACCTGGTAATTTATTTTATTTAATATTCAAAGAGCAAAAGGAAAACAGGTACAATAACAGTCAGTAAACTATCCCAACAAATCTTTATACATGGTCACTGAAAAGTAAACATTATCGATTGTTAAGTTGATCATATTTTTTTTTAGTCAAAATGGGCCAGTGATCAATTTTAATCTATACACAACAGTCACGACTTTAAAAAAAATTATACACATTAAACTTTTACCTTTCAACTTTGAACATCAGGCCACAGAAAAATTATTTGCGATTCCAGATTTTATTTTTGATAAAAATTTTACTTACATTTAGTTCAACACCTTACCATAATTTGAGTAAATACGTTCTACAAATAATTTAGGTCAATTTTTTTTCTCTCCGCTGTTAATTACACCACCCTTACCCCCCTAGGGTCAAGCCCTTTTGGACAGGGTTAGAAGCAAAACCAGAACAATGCGTAACAAACTTTGGGTCCAGCCTAATATTTGTACTTGTACTGTTATGGTCATCATCCAGTCTGTCTTCTTAGCGACTCCAGTGCTGGCAAAACAAGCTGCCGATCACCTCCAGTTAAAGCAACCCAGACTGTACAGTATGGCCCCATTCCACTGTATATCTGTTCACATTCCATATCCCTGTTGTAACATATCTATACCTTTCTGGCTGTATGTCTCTGATTGCATCCTATATTCTAATTGAGATGACTAGGAACATAAGGTTTGAATAATCAAAGCAGGGCCTGAGTTCCCTGTAACATGATCAAAGTGGGGCAATGATTCGTCACAATACAATTAAAGATGGCCCATGTTTCATTGTAATCAAATTAAGGTCGCGCTATGATTTATTACAATACGATATATGAACATCCAAGTAGAGCTATTTGTCATAAGAAGATGCTGAATTGCCTCTACTGTCATTTATACTTACCAGCTCCTCACCAGTCAGAGCTAAATGGTCGGTGCACCTGCTTACTATAAACAGTTTACATGTCCATAGTATTTGTCCATTGCACATTTATGGCCACACAGCAGATCTTGTGCAACACTACATGTAGCATAGTAGCCTTTCAGCCAAACCAATCCCAGGTAAAACAGATCATCGTGTGCTTGCAGAGCAAACAAACATGTCACAGGGAAGTTACCCCCTGCAGCAGAGCAAACTCACTTGTCACAGTAAAGTAGCTCTGAAGTAGAGCAAAACATGTCACAGTGAAGTAGCTCAGTAGCAAAGCAAAGTTTTATGTCATAGTAAGTAGCCCTGCAGGAGTCAAGTAGGATGTGACAGTGAAGTAGCCCCACAGCAGAGCAGAGTAGCATGTGTCATAGTAAAGTAGCCCTGCAGCAGAGCAGAGTAGCATGTGTCATAGTCAAGTAGCCCTGCAGCAGAGCAAAGTAGCATGTCATATTGAAGTGGCCCTGCAGCAGAGCAAAGTGGCATGTCATACTGAAGTAGCCCTGCAGCAGGGCAAAGTGGCATGTGTCATGGTGAAAGTAGCACTGCTGCAGAACAAAGTGGCATGTGGCATAGTGAAGTAGCCCTGTAGCAGAGCAAAGTGGCATGTGTTATAGTAAAGTAGCCCTAAAGAGCAGAACAGAAACCTGACAGTAGAAGCACCCTGCCATGTACACACAAGGTGTTTGTCACAGCCACTTCCGTGGACATTTAGTTGACTCCACAGCACAGTGCAGACAAGTGTTCAGGCAGATTGAGCAACAAGACATCACAGCAACCTTCCTGCATAGCACAGTGGCACTGCAGAAGAGCATATAAGAACTGAAGCACCTAAATATGGCTTAATTTCAATGCAATACATTTCTGCAGTGACTACAGACAGCAGTACAACAGTCTGAAACAAACTCTGTGTAGCCTGGCAGCCCTGAAGTTGTAATCCTTGTTATCATGCTCATGTTGTAATCATGCTTATCATGCTGTTGTTGTGGTTATGGTTATTAAGCTGATGTTGCAATCATGGCTATCATGCTGAAATTGTAATCATGGTTAAGCTGATCTTGTAATCATGGTTATGCTGAAGTTGTAATCATGGTCATCGTGCTGAAGTTGTAATCATGGTTATCTTGGTGATGTTGTAATCATGGTTATTCTGCTGAAGTTGTAATCATGCTTATCTTGGTGATGTTGTAATCATGGTTATTCAGCTGAAGTTGTAATCATGGTTACCATGTTGTATTTAACCTGCAACAGCTTAGTCACTCACTCTGCTGCTCAGGGAAGAACCCACACAATGCCCTTCTGTTCTGCAGCACAGTGCAGCACTCATGCAGCATTTTACAGCCATCCTGCAGCAATCTGCAGTACCCTGTGCAGCTTCAATAAACCCACCACACCAGTGACAAAAGACTCCATACATTCCTGACAATTTACAACAAAGATGTCAGAAACAGCAGAAACTGTACAGAACTAACAAGCATGGACACCAAATGCACAGTGTTCAACAAACACCAAGCACGGACTCCAAATGCACAGTGTTCAACAAACACCAAGCATGGCCTCCAAATGCACAGTGTTCAACAAACACCAAGCATGGACACTAAATGCACAGTGTTCAACAAACACCAAGCATGGACACTAAATGCACAGTGTTCAACAAACACCAAGCATGGACACTAAATGCACAGTGTTCAACAAACACCAAGCATGGACACTAAATGCACAGTGTTCAACAAACACCAAGCATGGACACTAAATGCACAGTGTTCAACAAACACCAAGCATGGACACTAAATGCGCAGTGTTCAACAAACACCAAGCATGGACACTAAATGCACAGTGTTCAACAAACACCAAGCATGGCCTCCAAATGCACAGTGTTCAACAAACACCAAGCACGGACTCCAAATGCACAGTGTTCAACAAACATCAAGCATGGCCTCCAAATGCAAGAGTTTTGTTTATATAAGCTACTTGAGTTTAAACCACTTATATGACTGACAAGTCACTAACACACTTCTGACAAGTCACTACTCTACTGATAAGTCCTTACACAGCTGTGGCAAGTCCCCAATTTCAGTAGAAAAGTCCACTGTGTATCACTGTAATACGCTGGAAAGAATTGCAAGAAAAGGACTTAGTGGTTGTGTGCAATGTACGCACAGAGGGGTGAACTATGAAGTACAAAGCAAATCACTTGTCTAAAGCCATTCAGTCTAGCCACACTGATTGCCTGTCAAGTGTTCTTTACATTGCTCAAGATCTGCTAGCCGCTGAATCAAGCTGTAGACAGCGGTGATGTAAAACCTGGTCTTCTAGTCTTCCTGCTGATTGAATCAACCTATCATCAACTTATTACTGTGCAAGAATCAAAGAAAAATCGAGTTTTACAGGAAGTCAACTTCCACATTGGCGCTGTGTGGATGACGGTTAACTCTGATTATCATTGACACTTATCTGCATTATGCGCAGGGTACAGTGCAAGGATCAGGCTTAATGGATGGCCGCTATGTGTAAAAACAGCTTCACTAGTCTATTGCTTCATTGCACAACTTAATCACCACATGAATTAATGTATAAATTATGATTCGTTTTCACAGCCTATGCTGCAACGCCTGTTGATGCCACGGTCAGTCGTCATATTTGTCTGGCACTTAAAGACAAGTGGCACATATGTTTGTACTAGCAATATAAGCCTGTGGCAAACGTCACTCCCCAGGGGATCCTCAGATTTATCTTGACTGAGAATATATGCTGAGCGAAGCCTTGGGTCAGAGGCTGTTAGACTATTAGTGGATGATGGGATGACAGGCTTGATGATAGGCTGACTGTAGGAGATCGCATCAAGAAACTGGGTGAACCCCATACCCTAAGTATCTGTTGCAGGACTGGACGTCTTTTATACAATGTCATCCGTCAAACAAAATATTTATTTTCTCACAACTATTAACAATGATGCTCAAAGAGCTATCATAACATATATTGAGGCACGAGGGCATTCATGTTCACGTTGGCATTCACCTCACTTGATCAACTTCTTACACAGCCATCTGCAATGTCTTCAATAAGTTCCATTTGACATTTCATAAAATTTCATATTCTCAGCCGACACCTCAAACTTGATCATGTGTCATGTGCATCTGCAGTATCTCTGATGTTCCCACTACACGGAAGCTTGTTAAGGCCTGACAGATGCCTACTCTCATCATTTCCTTCAATAACCTGGTAAGCTAAACATACTCTGTCAATTTACATACAAATTGACAGGTAATAGGTGGATATAAATTAAACTTGTACCAAAAAGTCCCCATTCCCCACTTACTTAATAGAGACAGACTCATAAGCTGGGCCTGTGTTTTCCCATTTGAGTTTCCATATGGATTTACAAACTGTAATTTTAAAATGTTTTATCCCATAATTGCACCTACATATATTAGATTTACATTAAGGGACCGATTCTGGAAATTGTTTCTTGTTGACTTTGTGACATTCCGATGATGTGACTGGTACTTACTGATCTGTGTCTTGCTAATGGGTAGAAACGTGCTGCATATCAAACTGCAATATTCAGGCTTTCCTCATAAATTGACCACCATTTATCCTACACACATATGTGAAATCTAAGATTACAATTAACTCCCTGAAAATGTTTTAAAATGAGATTTCAAAATTGGAATAGAGAACACATTGAGTTTCAACATGTTTTAAGCTCTGCTGGCATTAATATATTCATCTGTCATGCATGCACATCCCAAGTGCACTGAAGAAAGATTTTGGATGATGCAGTGCCTTCATTATTCAAATGTCTTGTTCTTGTGACACCTTATCACAAAACAAATCAGTAAAAATTATGCGATGAATACAAATAGATTTGCATGTGCTCAGGGTCAAAACACAATTATTCTGTGTGAAGTAACACACAAGTCCTATATATATATATATATATATATATATATATATATATATATGCAAACATCAAACTTCTAGGATCAATTTAACTCTTTGAAAGCCACAGTAATTTTTGTTGACACACATTCTCTCAGACAAGTTAGTTTTCTATCCATGCGATTTTAGTAATATTTGGTACTTCGAGGAAAAACATAGTGCAAAAGAACAGGGTAACACTTAAGGGGCTATATGATGGGCATAAACATCGCAGAATTTTGGGGTCAGTGTCTCAGTGTCACATAAAAATGCTAAATCTAATTACAGTGAGGTGGAATGTACCTTCTACAATATATTTTTGGCACTTTTATGGTTGATAATGGGCAAAATAGTGCAACAACTGGTAAAACTGCACTGCTGTGCACCCTCCATAAGACCTCTGGAATATAACTTCCAGTCAACATTGACTCTTTGGTATCATTGGAAAGTTCAGAACTTAGACATCTACACCAGTATGTAGATATCCCACTGCTTAAACTTGACTGTTGTGTGGTTTATCAATGTCAAACATCACTGTATCAAAGATAACCGATGTTCAAATGATCCTTTCCATTGGTTAAAGGTGAAGCAGTGAGATTGTCATACGAGTTACTTGACCAATGAATGCTGCTGATGATAGTCACATGGACCAATAGGAGTACAGTGATTGCTCGGAGCATCACTTCCTCCTAGGACTTCAGTCCAGGTCTCCACAACAGGTCATTCATGGTAGCATGGATGCTAGTCATCATCTGAGACTTCATGCCATTAAAGTGTGAAAACTCATATTTTCCGCAGATTAAGACTCAGAAAGTTCCTATGATGCTTTCTGTTACAATTGCAACAGGTACAAAAGGAAGTCCACCCTCCATTCAGTACCAAGGAAGGCAAAGCCTGCTCCCTCAACTCCATTTGAACAGTTGATGAATCGCTTTTGCCAAACATATCAGTTTTACCTGCAATAAATCTAACAGCCAATCATAAATAACTTGTAAAATAAGCAAGATAATAATATTTGCTGCTGCGGAAATCTATCAAGTGGTCACAGTCATTTCAAACACATTACTGCACAATAAACCTGTGCCAACGTAGAGATGTATAAACCATGACTTATGCCACAACTTGTGCTCTGAACCCCAAATGGTTAGCACGGCATATGCTGCACGAGGCGTTTGAAGCGTTAAATATACATGTATAGCTGAAATATTCATGTTATATATAACTATACAATTCCGCTAGCTCACGGCAAAAGTGACCAGTAATAGAGGAAATATCACCTGCCAAGGAAGGACAAGATAAAGACTCCTGGGGGCATCTCATTTAAGCCACAAGCTTAACCTGCAGAAACCTGATGCCAAAGTATCTGCATGGAACTTTTCCCCATTAAAAATTACCAGAAATGGTCCACTGTCATAAATCTTGTCTGCATCTTTAATATGAAAATTGATGTAGGTGACCCTCAATCTTGCCTGCATCCTTAATATCAATATAGATACAGGTGACAGGTCAGCAGCTTTTCTCAGCACCCTCTGGGTACATGGCACCTTCTGGGTACTGCATCCTCTGGGTACTGCACCCTCTGGGTACAGCACCCTCTGGGTACATGGCACCCTCTGGGTACAACAACCTCTGGGTACATGGCACCCTCTGGGTACATGGCACCCTCTGGGTACATGGCACCCTCTGGGTACTGCACCCTCTGGGTACAGCACCCTCTGGGTACAACACCCTCTGGGTACTGCACCCTCTGAGTACAACACCCTCTGGGTACATGGCACCCTCTGGGTACTGCACCCTCTGGGTACAGCACCCTCTCGGTACATTGCACCAGCAGTGCATGCATGAAAGCTGCTCACAGGTTTAACCCTTTCCTGTTCAAATCGTCCTTTAGTGCCTGGATGTTCACTGTCATCTGCCTTAACATTTTACTTAAATTCTCCACACATGAGCTCCCTAGTACCAGACTTTCTGGGAACTCTCTAGTGCTAGAGGTAGGAAAACCACAAAAATATTCAATTCCGGGAAGAAAGAACAACAAGTTTGTACATGCAAATGTACCTCCATATACATCAAAATTAACTAGAACAGACTGATTTTCCTACAGAAAATCAAATGTCTCCCGGTGGAACACTTGCGTCTCTGAATAAGCTACAGGTGATAACAAATTACAAATGACCAAGTTTGCTTGAAAATTACAATCCTATTTTAGCTCTCACCTAGATACATTGCTCTAGCAATTTTCATCAAGCTCTTCAAGACTTATTGCAGAGAAACCATTTTCACACAAATGATCCTGTGACCTTGAAAATTAGGTCAAGGTCACCCAAATACAATCTCAACCTTGGTCTTACCTTGATACATAATCCTACCAAGTTTCATCAAATTCCATCAAGTTCTTCATGACTTATCAAACGGAAACCAATTTCACATTAGTGACCCTATGACCTTGAGAATTCGCTCAAGGTCATCCAAATACAATCCCAATCTAGGTCTTGCCTAGATACATAATCCTACCAAGTTTCATCAAATTCCATCAAGTTCTTCAAGACTTATTGCACGGAAACCAATTTCACATAAGTGACCCTGTGACCTTGAGAATTGGCTCAAGGTCATCCAAATACAATCCAACCTAGGTCTTGCCTAGATACATTATCCTACCAAGTTTCATCAAATTCCATCTAGTTCTTCATGACTTATCAAACGGAAACCAATTTCACATAAGTGACCCTGTGACCTTGAGAAGTCACTCAAGGTCACCCAAATACAATCCCAACCTAGGTCTTGCCTAGATACATAATCCTACCAAGTTTCATCAAATTCCATCACGTTCTTCAAGACTTATCGCATGGAAACCAATTTCACATAAGTGACCCTGTGACCTTGAGAATTCGCTCAAGGTCATCCAAATACAATCTCAACCTAGGTCTTGCCTAGATACATACTCCTACCAAGTTTCATCAAATTCCATCAAGTTCTTCATGACTTATCAAACGGAAACCAATTTCACATAAGTGACCCTGTGACCTTGAAAATTAGGTCAAGGTCACCCAAATACAATCCCGACCTAGGTCTTGCCTAGATACATAATCCTACCAAGTTTCATCAAATTCTGTCAAGTCCTTCAAGACTTATCGCACGGAAACCAAGTGTTGAAGAACCTGAACAACAACAACAACAACAACAACAACAACAACAACAACAAGAAGCGGAAGAAACGGGCACTAAAACAATATGTCCCCCTGCTTCCACCGGCAGGCATAACTTGTATTGTCACAAAAGATGTGATAAATGACTAATAATTGATAAATTTATAGATATCAAGGTTAGAAACAGGTTTAAAGAAAATACAAACATGCACCTGCAACACAAGAGAGTACTGGTGTTAAGGATATTTGTTCCCCCAAATATTCAGCGAATGTTGGTTCCCCTGGGGGAACGAATATTCGTTCCTACCCACGAAAATTTGTTCCCGGGAACAGTTTTCACTTGCATGTCCATTAATAATGGCCTCGTCATTTTTGGTAAGATCTATGTCTTTCATTTCAGTATAATCTCCAGTATTGGCTGTAGCCACAAAAGTTGGGTGGTGCAGGGTGCACTATGTCAGTTGTTGGTGCCATGATTGTCGCTGCAGTCAGTTTTCCTTGTTTGTATACTTTTGTTGCCCTGGTAACTTGTGTTCTGCCATTGGGGTCGCGTACTTCTTTTCTTTCTGTATGTCCCATTTTCTGGGCTTTTACTTAAATCATTTCTGTTGAGACTTTCAGTCTCACAGGGCCCCACTTTAATGCTATCTGCCAAGTGTTTGTCTCTAAGCACAGTATCAACATCAGTGTCATTTACCCAGATCTGATAAGACTTCCAATCCTGCTTTTTTGTTAATTGTTGAATCACTACATCATTTTCATGCTTTACACAGATATTCTGGAGGATCATTTTTAGATGCGATGATGTACATGGAGCAATACCACGGACATATGTAATGTGCTTTTTGGCCACAGCTTTCATTGGGTTATATTAGATAGTGTTGCCACTTGTTGGACTGTACTCTTACATGAGCCTCTTGATCATATGTAGAACCCAGGACAAATAAGTTTACAGCAACATGTTTTTGGGTGCACATATTTTCTATACCCCTTTTTTGTCTGCAATCTTGTTACGTGTATTACACAAAGACTCTTTCTTCTGAATTTTACCCAGGGTTTTTATTTTTGTGTAAGTGGGTGGCCATTGATAGTCTCCATCAGTTTCACCTAAGCTTGAAGAAAAATGATTGTCCTCTGAGGTATCTGAATCACCCCCTTCATTTTGGCTGCCTTTGCTAATGTAGTGTCACCATGTACTGGAGTTAGGGAAGGAGTAACCTGAGTTGTTTGTGGCAAAGTTACCTCGACAATATCTTCAGTATTTTCCTTTGCATTCTCTGAACAGCCCTTTATTTTATTTTATTTTATTTTATTTTATTTTATTTCATTTTATTTTATCTTATTTTATTTTCAAGTCAGTTTGATGGTTGGTTTAAATCTTGTACCATGGACTTGAAAAATACGTTAATACCAAATGTAACAAACGTTACTAAGGGCACGCTGCCCTTAGGTATATAAGGCACCACACGCTACCGTTACACACAGTCCCTGAAGAACCCAAGTCGGGCGAAACGCGTCAGACTTTTATTAAAATCATAGTTTGATTTTAACACTTTTAGCCGTCTAGTACTTGCCAGGTCGTGTTTATTAGCCCTTTATTTTTGCTTTCAAGCACTTCACTTCTGTTTTTAGTGTTTGATTTCTTTCTCTGCGGCAGTTATACTCCCAACCAGATTTGTCTTTTCTTTT
This sequence comes from Hermodice carunculata, assembly GCA_964020975.1. Classification (NCBI taxonomy): domain Eukaryota; kingdom Metazoa; phylum Annelida; class Polychaeta; order Eunicida; family Amphinomidae; genus Hermodice; species Hermodice carunculata. Next base: position 30,316,676 of record OZ026624.1, read on the forward strand.
TGTAGATTACCTGTTCTCTTGGTAAGGTTAGCATTCCGAGTACTGTCAACATCTCTGCTATTTCAGTTGTATTAGTCACTCTACAGCAACGGTAGTTGGGTCATAGCTGCTTAAAAACTGTATTCTTGCATGGAATCACTTTCCCAATTTCCTTACAAGGAATTCTGTTTACCAGACTAAACCCATGGTAATACACATCCGGCACAATATGATGTGTCACTTGTCTGTTAACTGATCTTTTTTTCTCTGAATTGTGGGAATTGTTCCAGGGTGAGCTCAATTAAGGACTCGCGTAATACATTTAGAGTGTCAGTTATTGTTAAGTTGGGCCTGAATATCAGCTGCATTATGCTGGAATATTCTGTCCAAATTGTTCTGGAAGAATTCAGTATATTCATCCTTGTTGGAAGCGATTAGATCCTTCGGTCCAGTAAGCCGTCTTACTCACTGTCTGTCTTATCTCCTGGGGGAGGCATATCGCTGGAATGTGTTAGGGTGGTTATCAAACGCTGTGGTCGAAGACAGTAACAATGCCACTTAGCCAGTCCTGTTACACTACAGGAACACTGATATTGTAGCCTAGGTGTCCATGCAAACTTCAGATTTTTTCCTTAAGAGACTCTACAATTATGCTTGGTGAGAACGTCTTCATAAAACACATCAATAAGATGATCCACACCAATGTCAAGAGCCAACACAGTGCACATGAACCCATTCCTGGTTAGAGTATGACGGAGTCATAGCTTCCCTTGGCTGTGCCCAGCCTGCACCAAGGAAAGCTATTGACCTAGGGGGTGCTGTTATGAATGGTATTACATACAAATCTCAGTAACAATGTTTTCTAGTAGTGAGCACACTTGCGCCCCCTAATGCTAAATTGTCCAGTGTGAGAGAATATTTGTTATACTTACCTTAGTTTCTGTATGAATCGAGAAAGAACAGTGTCAAAGAAAAGACACTGATATGTGAAACATTATACAGGCTACGAACAGTCCTCTGATGTTATCCACGAAAGACTTGTTAATTGTGACATACTATATCTTTGTAAGACGTGGCTCAGACCAGAGGACAATGGCATTATTCCCACATCAGTTAGTAGCTTTATGCAGAATAGCGGAAATGACAGTATCAATATACATGGACATGCTTCTCTAATCTGCCATGGGAGGTGTTGGCCTGGAGTATAGAGATAGACCATACTGTGGAGTATTGTTAATATGCAGTCGCACAGATGGATTGTCATTACGAGAATGTGAAACTCCCAATGAACAAATGCCAGCTATTAAAATTGATGAGGATTCCTGTGAAACTATCAAAGTAATTGTCTGTGTGTCTCTACCATTCTACCAATATGGAACTAAAGAGCAGACAGAACTCTTTATAGAGTCTACAGTTTCTTTACAGTCCATTTACTGATAACTGTTCTATGCTTGTACCTGTCCATCTAACGGGAGGAGATTTTACTTACAACTACCTAGATGTCTACATCTGAATGCAAAACTGGTAGAAACAACAAGGCTGAATTTTCCCCCCACAGTAGCATCCTATGCAACCTACAGCAGGCTAATGGGTACATCACTGCAGATTGTATGTCCAGCCAAAGTATGGATTCCAAATCTGTGGAAAGTTGTAAAATTGTGCCTCTGGATAGTGATAATGTAAGCGATCATCTCTGCATATGGACTGAACTCAGAATAACAATTTCACTCTGTTCTGGTTCCAAGTGCTCGGGGGAAAAAAAATTAAAAGATATCAATCTGTCTAACATAGAAGGTGATTCAGACGATACTATGCAAGAAAAAATCGACGGTTAAATGGCAGCAATAAAGGACTGTATTCACAAATCTGCCAAGGAGGCTGGCTGCATTCAGATAAAATATTGAAAACCTAAATCCTACTGGTCACCTCAGCTCTCACAACTTTGAGATAAAAAGAGATTCTGGTAGCACCTGTGCACTGTCAATGGGAGCCTCGAAAAGGTGTTGTGTATGAACACTACACAAGTGTCCAATAGCTGTTCAGAAGGACTTCCAGAAGCTCAATAATGACACCTCCAGATGTGATCATGTGCGCCTGATCACTTTGTTCAGGGACAAAAAGTTCAATACCTTCTGGAGTGTCCCAAGATGTAAAAAACGCACTAAAATAAACTCAAGTCTGAAGGCAGACGCCTTTGCCTTCCATTACAAAACAGTAATGCATGATGACGACAATCTGACAACAGAGCAGATCTATGGAAATAAAACATGGTGTGGACAGTATTTACAGTATGGCCAATATAAAAACACAGATGTGTCATTTACTACAATGGACACTAAGGTAGAGGTCATGGAAAATTTGATTGACTCCATGAAATATAACTTTTCACCAGGATATGATGGCGTCACAGCCCAGCATCTGAAGTTTGGAAAACCTGACCTTCTATGCAAACATTTCATCGCTCTATTCTATGGCTCTTGTTGGCAGTGTTGTTCCACCGCTATTTTCTAGTGGAGTTCTAGTACCTGTACTGAAAAAGCCAGCACTGAACCCAAATATTCCCCAACATTATCGACCCATCACAGTCAGGTCCATCCATGCTAAGTTAATTGAGACAGTCATACTCCCAGATCTCGATATCTGTCAAACACATGCACTTTGGTTTCAGGGTAAAGAGTACTTCATTTGGGTGTTCCCTAGCTGCTCGGGGATGTAGCTGCACACTATACAATGCTAATGGCTCTCCTGTACATCTCTGCTCTCTGTATGCCAAGAAATGTTTTGATTATGTGTAGCACAACGCACTCCTGTATACATTACATGATGTCCTATCCACTGGGCACTGGTGCTTTGTACATCACTGTTACAACTCACTATTGGGTGTCATCAAATGGGGTGACAAATACAGTTTTTCCTTTAATATCACCAGGGGGATGTGGCAAGGTAGCTGCCTCTCCCCTGTCATTTTTAACTCTTTAAGTGCCATATTTTGGACTGAGTCAACAGCTTTTCTCGGCATGCGTTAGGTGCAATGCACCCAATGTGTGCTGAGAAAAGCTGTTGACCTGGGGTATTCTCTCTGGAACTATAGGCATGCTGGTACTTGCATGAAAGGTCTTTTTACATGGAATACAAATCAGGGATCCTAATGATAATTCAGTCTAGTTTGACTTAAGTAAATAGACTTTAGCCGTGATTGCCACTGAAAGAGTTAATATATTTCTAAATGATCTGTTGAAAGAGTTAGCTCATCACAATATGGTTTACACATCGACCAACATGTCATTAACTCTTTCGTGTTTGCTGACGACATGATGCTGGTTAGCTCAATAGTACCAGATCTTCAAACACTGATTGATCTACGTTCTGCTTATGCATGTAAATAGAGATTTAATTTTGAATTGCCAAGACCAATTGCATGGTGATTGGTTCTCCCATACTGCAAGACTTCCCTACATGGAAATTAAATGACGTTACTATTAAAAATGTGTCTGGTATGGAAATTCTGGGGACAGTGTTTAACTATGCTGGAAGCAGCCAAGACCATTTGCAGAAGCGGATCCAGAATTGTAAGGGTGTTTTCTACAGTTACAACAACATTAGCATGTGTTACCCTGGCTTTGATACTGCTGTTAAGGACATTTAAGACACCAAAAACCTTTGCACGGCCGATTTTGAAATTTTAACGGTTTGTACAAGACGAATGTCCTTTCTATTAGTTGTCAAAATTTTGAGCTTCTAACTAAAGTAGAAATATGAGAAAAACGCCAAAAGCCACACAGGCATGTGGATATCCGAACGTCCATGTGTCATTCTTTTGGTTTTCATCCGCCTAACGGAACAATGCCACCCATCAATCATACTTAACAACCTGTCACGTAGCTGCAGGTAGCAACAGCCCATGGCAAAAAGAGAGTGGTATCAGGGCGGCAATGCGAAATAAGGCAGTATGCCGAAAGTGTTTGTGGTCAGGGAAAAGATGCAAACATGCTAACATATCATAGCCTTAGTGGTTTACTTTATAGTTATCTTGCTTGTTTTGCGAGCTAATGATGGGAGACTTTAAATGTTCAAGAGGAGCAGGAATCGTCAGACGATGTCCCTTCAAACTTTAAAGGCCGTGCCGCTATGGATTACCTCAGTGGTCCTTCACACCAAAGACAGGTGGGGAAAAAACTGACACCCTGATCAACAATACCCACGTACATAATAATACTTTATCGGAACCCAAGGATGAGGAAATAAAAGTACAAATAAACACATCGAAAAAAGCATAAACGTGAACAGCAGAGAAAACACACAAAATAGCGTTACAAAGCTCAGGTTGGAAAGAGAAATGAAACTCATTGAGAAAACAACTACAAAATAATGACAAACTAACTAAGTAAAGTGTAAAGACAAGTCTAACAAGCTAACTACATAAAGTATACAGATAGGAGACAAGTAAATATAATAAAACACTATCCCTAAAAACGGGATGAAGAGGTAGGGCGCCGGCGGATGACCAAACCCGCCATCCGTGCACAGACCACGAGCGGCCGCAGGCCGCCCCACCGAAGCAAGGCAACACAACTTTCGTTGCCAGGCTTGATGTCAAGGGGCCGGAAGGACCGCCTCCATGATGTCACACTTTGAAACCAGATTGTCGATGTCGCCGTTTGACAGATCGCTGAATAATGTTTTCCGTAATTCAAAGGCCCTTTTATTCATGTGAGTGGCCAAGAATTGATTGACAACCTCCCGAAATGTTCAGGGACGATGTTTACTACGTTTTGTACAAATATCAGCTCAACTTGAGCAAATGGTATTGTTTCAGAGGCAAATGATCAACATCAAAGGCCTTTGAAGCTTGTTTTCTCAAAAAGGATATTAGGACGAGAACTCCACCTAAGAATGGTTATTCCAAGAAAACGGCTGGGCGAAATTTAATCCGGTTAACGGCTTTTGATTCATTAATGTCTGAACTGCAAAAGCAATTCAGCGATTTTCTAAATTTTGCTTCGTTCTTTTTCTATGAAATGAAGAAAATGAACATCCTGAAAATCAAAGGGAAAATTGAGACGTCAAACTTTGAGGATGGATAACAGAAAAACGAAACCAAACATAAAAAATCGCAGGATTGTTTTTTGTTGCCAATATGTCAGGATTAAAATCCAAGTATAATTATGATTTTATCACAAATAATTAGTGACTTATATCGACATTTATGGGGTGGATGCTTTGCGGTCAACTTTCAATTGTTTATTCAACAATTAACATTACAGACACCTAAATAAAGGACATAAAAATTCTTTGGAGTATGACGAGTACACACATATATGATATGTTGTCCTAACGCAAATACATTTTGAGCCAGGATTGACTAAAGTGGGATTTATTTTTGGTGTCTTACCTGTCCTTAAGACAGATCTATGGTCTTCCATTTGCGTACTTGTGCTATCGTTTGGGAGCAAGTGCTTGCAACTGAGCAGAACAGATATAAAAAGCCTGAATAGGACCCAAGGCTCTCTTCACAGGACATTTTCTTGGACTAGGCAACAGATCCCATCAAAGCAATTTAATTCAGGCTCGAAATTTACCACCTCAGTGTGGAAGAGTTTCTGCAATGGCAAAACTTATCTCTATATTACAGAATTTTCAAGGTGAAGTCTCCCTTGCGTACACTTGCCACAAGCTTGCTAACTAAGTACATGTGCATAGCCACTGGGACATGCTGTGTAGGAACACTTGTTTTCACACTTGATCCAGTATAGATACTCATCTGTTAAGTGTGCTTTCTCTCCACCTCTGAAATCATACAGTGCTTTCCTCCCCGGTGCTAACAGACTGGTTGACACTCTGCAACATCTTATTTGTTCAGATTTGCATTTTAAGCCTTGCTCTACCTGCAGAGCATGTGCTTACAATACTTTTAATAAAGGCATTTTAATTCATTTTATCACTTGACTGCGGATGTATTGTATATATGTATATTTCTCCCTTGTGGAGGTTTTAATAAAATAAATAAATCAAAAAAAAAAAAAAAATGAAATGCTTGCTGCAGCCTAGGTGGCAGCACAAGATCCCTGTTAGTATGAATACCTCCTATTCTTGCTGCAGCCTAGGTGGCAGCACAAGATCCCTGTTAGTATGAATACCTCCTATTCTTGCTGCAGCCTAGGTGGCAGCACAAGATCCCTGTTAGTATGAATACCTCCTATTCTTGCTGCAGCCTAGGTGGCAGCACAAGATCCCTGTTAGTATGAATACCTCCTATTCTTGCTGCAGCCTAGGTGGCAGCACAAGATCCCTGTTAGTATGAATACCTCCTATTCTAATAATGTCTCCTTTTTATAAACTGGTTTTCTCATATAAGTACACATAACACTATTCTATTTGCAAGCTCTAGCTAATTATGTCAATCAGCTGGAGGGCACAGTATGCAGATTACCTTGTTCTTCAAATTACACTGCTATCGCCTCAGAAGATGATCACATATATGACAAAAAATGAGCAGAAATATGCTCAAAGTGATACCCTAATACCTTAACAATCCACTGATCAATGGATAAAATCTGTTAAGTTTCTGTCAACCCTTCTTTAGTTATGACAGAGAAACCGATCTATCGAAGGAAGACAATATTAACAATCATGTGAAGACAATGAAGATTAAATGAAAGATATTGAGACCCAAATTACTGTTTCCCTCCAGAAGGGAGACAAAATTAACAGATTTTTCTTTGTCGAAATCTGATCATGTAAATTGATAGCTGCTATATTTAAATGCAGAAACAATGACAAATGTCAATTAATCACTGCTCTCTCACTGAGAACATGAAAAATGTGAAATTAATTTAATAATGGCTTCTCTCTCACCTGCTGTCAAAAATCTCATAAGATGGGGGCTGGGAGGGTGGCCCTGTTCATCATTCTGTTTTCACAGTCCACAAGTTTTCATTTTGCAGATACCAAGTCTCATTTCATATACGTCTGGCACGGACTGTCAACACCCATAACAGTATGCAGTTAAATTCATACTAAGATATAAATTTTGAACCATGATGACAAGAAAAATATCCCTTGCCTCTCCCCCCCCCCCTCTCTGCAGCACATTCTGTGTCATGTTCCATATTCATACTTGTACATCTCATATTCTTTTCTGTCATAGGCTGTCATATCTCTGAGCTAATCTTTGAAGAAAACACAGATCAGGTTTCCAATATCTGCGTTATCATCCACACAAAAATCAGGCTTCTTGCTGTTATTTCTAAGTGGTCTGTGTTTATTGGATATATTCCTTCTATTGCAGTATCTGTGCAGCTGTGCTATACAGCAGTTAAACTCTTGCGGCTTGATGTCTTGCAACATCAGAAGCCTGACAAATTGTGTAAATGGACACCTTGCCATTTGTAACGGCATCTCGTCTCATGAAGATTCTGTGTTTATTGTATTTATCGTACTGTTTTGCTTGCGAGATGCTAGCTCTCAGACAGGTACTGTGTTCTATCCCTACTTAATCTGGCCATTAAGCACCTCAAACATTCCCATTACTTTATTCAATACCATTCCCTATCTGATTCACCAGAATAAAGATGAGGATGGCATAATCAAATTCTCCACAGAATGGGCTTTCTTTCAAATAATGACATGTCTAGGTTAATGCAGTGGCTTTTGCATTGCCTGAGAAGTCACGCTGTACCTCAACTTCCAGTAACTGCATCATGAATGACTAGGCAATGCAAAAAACTACATCAAGGCCTTTGGCAATGCAGCAGGGAAGCGCTTTAAGTGGCCAAAACTGGCTGGATGACAAATAGCATCTGCCTCAATGCACTTTACTGAATTTCATCAAACATTAACAACATTTCAAATACAAAATGTACATTCAACACAAAAAGCCTGCATACATGGATGCTAGGGTCTGCTGGCATGGATCGGAGCAAAGCCCACAACCTGCCCCCAACAGAAAGCTGTTGACTGGGTCTCTACCCGGGGAGGAGGAATTAGTGGGGGATAAGTTCCAACTGAAAATTTTATGTGTTCACTTTAATTCCAAAGAGAGTAGTGGCGTTTTTACCATCACCATGATAGAATAAGCCTCATGGCTGCTGTCTCTGATAATGGATAGCAGATTACAGACCGAAGTGATGTGCAGTACATCACCACAAAAAAAAAAACTTTCTCTCTTGAACCCACTGAGTACTATGCTGCCCGCTTTCCCTGCCATAGTCTGGATGCATGATTATATTATGCCTTGGCTGGCCACGCAGCATGACGTGATGCGACAAGGTATATACAGGTATTTACCATAAAGACATGTCGACGTATTACCACCATAAATCTGCAACACATTTGATCAGAGGACAAACAAACCAATGTAACGATTATACCTCAAATATAAAATAACTAAATTCAATCAAATTGATATATTTTCTTTTTCTCCTCTTGGAAATTTAAATACACATCCATTAAGTTTGGGTTCAATCACACTTCAGTTCCTGTAATTGTAAATGTTCCTGTGGTAAGTACACAGACATGTATAACATGCAGATACGATTTTCGTCAGTCAGAGCAGGCAAAATGCCATATACTGCATGTACGTACTGTGCAGGTGAAAGAAAAAAGCACTAGAAGAAAGACTATAAATACAAAGCAGTCAACCATTCATGGGTGATCGATGCTGGCTCCACCACTTATTTGTACCATCAGCACATTTACTAAACAAAAATAATTCAAGTTTTCCCCGATTCCCAAAATCAAGTCTGAATTACGATCAACAACAAACTATTGCATGGGAAACTTAACTGTGCCTCACGATGGCTCAGTTTGAAGATCTACATGTAGTCTGCCAGTGGGCGCTTTCATCTCATTCTCAACACATGAACCTGCAACTTGCATCACATCCACTCATGAGTATTGACCAGATTTTGTTCATGCATCACTAATTTGTTCATTTAATCAGAAAGAGTGATCTAAAAACCATCATTTCAATGCCACACTTTCAAGACTAGCCTAGTAAGTAACAAGAAAAAAAAAATATGTGCGGGTGTTTTTTCTTGCCGGTTTCAATATGCCACCATCTGGTGTCCAAAATGTCAGCTTTGGAAGCAAGCTGCCATGGAATGGAATCCACAGGCCCCAATTTGCATATCAAAACAAAGAAATAATCAGAGTTAAGCTGTTTATGCACCAGGATTTGCTCAAAAAGAGTGCAAGCAAAGTAGGTCAACATTTTGGGGGGGGGAGAAAATGTCACGTGTGGTTGTGTAGTGTATTTTGAAGACTCTTTTGATGAATGCTTGTAACATATCACCCAAGTATCTAATTTCCAAGATCAATGATGCTTTAAAACAGGCAAACAGGAGACCAGTAAAAAATGTTTTCATCTCTTTACCTCTGTACAACGCGCAACAGGACTTTACGCCAATAAATTTGGTTCTAAATGTGCGCATTAACTGCAGGGAATTAGGGTTCTCCTCTGGAGACTGAGGCAATGAATTTTTATTTTTGACCAAGTCACTTCAATTAACCTTCTGGACACTGAGTGACTAGCTTTCCTTGGCTCACTCTGGGCACATTGCGCCTACAGTGTGCCCGAGAAAGCTGTCACCTGATGGAACATTATTCTTGACAATACAAAATGAAAAAAAAAAAAAGAAGCAGAAAACACTTTCAACACCAAACATTTGCTCATATATTTCAAGACAAACAACTTTCATTCCACACATATATGACTCCATGAACTCTCACTGACAGTCTTGACCTCTTTAGGGCTAAATTTTCTCATACAACTAAACATTACTATGTGAAACCTCTCGGCCATATGAAAGATCACCAGTGCTTCTTGAGTAACATGATAAAGATTTGTTTTTTTGTTTTTTTTTTGAAAATCTGCAATGTTCAAGACAAAATTCTAGTATGATAGTTTTGACCAAGGAGGCCACACACACACACACACACAGGCTCCTTGGTTTGATCAAGCAAAAAGTAAGGACTGTGGGGAGCTGTGTGACTAGCTGGCTCGGCTTCTTGTGAAACTTGTCAGGCACAAAAACAGTTATCCCCTGATACTGCATTTGCCTCACCATGTGAGAACATTCTCACACGCAGGATGCGGTGTAAACAAAGGACGTTGCAAACAGCGGGAGTATTGGAGAGGCACGACATCATAGAGTGAACAAGGTGTTTGCTCATTGGTTCACATGTACTTGAAGACAGGTGATTCTGGACATGTGAATTACATGTGATTAGTGAATATTAGGGTTTGCAGGGCGCAAGAAATATTCCATCTTGTGTCATTAGATGTGCTATTCCCCTATTCACCTCCCCATTTGTATGAGCAAGACAAGGGGTATTTAATTAATAACTCATCTCTGCATTGAGATATTGGATCCCACTGATATTATTTGGTTTTGCTTCTCAATGTGTATTTTGCCACAGTGGTTAATAAAACCTCGGTGGGTTCAAATCTGATAGGTGGAGAAAATAAATGTGAATTATCTTCTAATTACGTGTGCAGTAATTTCTGAGGAGGATAAGTCTGTGTATTCTCTAACAGTGCATCCCTTTACCTTCAATGAGAGGGAAAAAAAAAAAAAACATCTGGCACATCTCCGCCAACTTAACTCATTCTTTATGATGGTAAAGGCCTGGTACTGGCTTAGGCATAATTGTCGGGCAATGCAAAAACCACTGACTTTATGCAAAGCTTCTTGGCACTTGAATTGAGCTGTTTGTGAGACCATAAATACATGTACATAATCTCAAGCTAGCAGGTTGGAAACACAAATTGGTGGGGGTTTTTTTTGGTTTTCTCCTTTCTAGCTCATTTTTTTACTTTTATGGCATTGGTTAGCTTGATATATTACCTATCCATTGTTAACACTTGCTATCTAAGTTGTAAAGTTTACTACAAAAGAAAATATAAGTGTGATTTGCCAACTCTGCAGTCAGCATGCATTAAATTTGTTTACAAATAGTGCTAAGCAAACTGAAACAAAGCCTGCCAATCAAGTACAAGTGATGACATGGTGTAATTCAGGTGCCTTCACTGCCCCAATCTCGTTAACAGCCATCCGCATCAGTGTCTATTTCAATGATATTACAGTATACTATATTTCTATACTTCACAAATAATTCTAAGCTTCTGATTGGTTAATGAAGCACTTAACATTTTTATCGGCCACTATAGGCGGCCAATACTGCATCAGATGAGGGAAGCCGCGCCTTGGGGGGAAATACTACACCTGCACATGTGCATACTGCCAGAAATCCTTTTCACAGCATCCGATTTGATAATAGCAGCATCATTTTCACCCAAATTTGGGGTCCAATAAGATTTTTACATAGGGGTGATTTGAATTTATGTGCTTAACTTTTCCTATATCCGTACACATGCATTTTTACAAGGTGAGCTTCATTGTACAACATTTCTGACGTGTGTAAAGCGGGTTCAATAGTAAACATGTGCCAAATGCCAGATACCCATTCTGTTCATTGAGCATTCCCCTTTGTGTTTAAGGGTTTTATGGTTAAAAATGAAGTCCCATGAACTTGGAAATTTATCTTCACCTTGAGGACAATTTTCTTTTCAAAGGAGACTTGTTTTATGTGTCACGCTTGGAAAAATAATGTTACCTGCTAACTACCACGAGGGTGCGGTACATGCTGCCCCTGATGCATTCTTTTGGTGTTTATTTATTTGGTTGATTCAATAAAATGTGATCAATTTGAAAAATTGGGTTTATTCTGAGATCTTCAGTATCGTAAAAAATGATTTACACTGCCCTTGGACCCAGGTAACATAAAAAAATTTTATCCTTCGACCTGGGAATGTCAACCGTCAGCTTCACCTTGGGTTGACATTTCTGTCTTCAGGTTCACAACTCTTAATGTTATCTGGGTCCAAGAGGACAATTTATACATTATGATACGACAGTATATCATTCGAAAACGCATGTCTGCAATGTTATAATGGAACTTAGATCCCTACAATGAATTGACCATGTGCTGTGTGCATTTCACTGTGTCAGTGATGGAGACTGTGTACTGCTCTCAAGATCAAAAAAAAAAGAAAAAAATTGAACTATTACACATTGGTAGTGGCAATAGGCCCTGACTGTGAAACCAGCTTCTCTGAGCTTTGGTTTCAAATCCCCATTCAAACCTGATGAAAGATTTCCTCATATTGTTCACGAAACTTGAAGTTGAAATAAAACCAAGTGATGCAAAAAGAAGTCTGGATTTTGACAGTAACACAACCAACAAGTATCTGTTTACTACCAGCTTCAGATTGCGACTATCACGATGACCCATAACATGGCCAGATTGGAAAAAAGCATTCTCACAAGTTATATGTACAAATCTGAACATGCAGGTACTGACAATTATAGACCTACTCTGTGCCACAAATGTGTTGTACGTACATATCAAATTGATCAGCATCGTTGCTGCTTAAATCACTCCGTGCTTTATTTTAACTGTGAGACATTATCAGAAATCCCTAATTTACTATTTTATGATTGCATGCATCATCAACTTAATACCAAATATGATAGTGTTTGGAGTACTGGGCATTTCAGCGCATATTTGTGGGACAGAGATAATGCCTTAACCAAGGCAAGGACAAACCAGCAACAGAGTGTATGCTCCCAGGAGGGGTTCGCAACCTGCAGCTTGAATCATGGCTACTTTCTACATTTCAACTACCTTACATGAAAAAATACAAAATAAAGTATTGCCATTAATGAGTTAAAACAATCTCCAATTTTAATGATCAGTCCCTGTAGTCTCCATTAGTGGTACATCAATACATTCATCATCTGTAAGAGTCGTCAACTCACACCATATGCTGACACTGCCACCCCAAAGCCTGCACTGAAGGTCGAGGCGACACATTGGATAAGGATGTGGTAATAACTACATGTATATAGTGCTATCCATTACCACGCTGTATTGTGAGACCTGACACAAGAACCATGCCAAAGCTAGTTAACTACATGTACCGTGATGATGACCATTGAAGGCATGCCACTATGCAATAGTTCCTATCTCAAAAGAACTGTCTCTTACGAGACCACAGGTCCAAAACCTATTATTTCACCTGTCATGTGACACCCTTTTGTGTGACAGCAAGGGTCATCTATTCAGACAGGAACTCTAAGACTACCCACACAGTGAGAAATTAATTTGTCTGCTGGACTTATCCAGCAGGCTTTTTTTTTTTCTTTTTTTTTTTAGCTGACTCCTCCAAGTCTTGAGCTGTTGTACTCTATTGCTAACATAGTGCACCCCCCCCCCCATATGGCCATACCAAGTGAACCAGAAATGTGGGCTTGCTTGATGGATGAGGTCTCCTGAGAAGGAAAATAAAATGAAAATAAAAAACTTGTTACATGGAAAAGTGGCCTCTACAGACAGGGTGGCTCCTAATAGGGGGTCTTGTAAAAGAGGGTCCACTGCACCAGGCATTTAAAGGCCTAGTTCAACAAGGAAATGAGCATTAAATTGAGTCTGAGTTGGTGAGCATGAATTTGAGCCAGAGCTACTGAGCATGGAATTGAGCTGGAGCTGTTGAGCACGGAATTGAGCTAGAGTTGTTGAGCATAGAATTGAGCTAGAGCTGGTGAGCATGGAGTTGAGCTACAATTGGTGAGCACAGAATTGAGCCTGGTTGGTGAGCATGGAATTGAACTAGAGCAGGTGAGCATGGAGTTGAGCTAGAGCTGGTAAGCATGGAATTGAGCCAGCTGGTGAGCATGGACTTGAGGCAGAGCTGATGCAGTCACCTTATGATGGCATCACTGTTTAAGAGTCATACTGGCAGCCAATATACAATCATCTTCTTTCACTTTTATTTTCATTTTACAGCTCTCTGCAAAGATGAGACTAGAACAGCTTGAGTGTAAAGGTGTGAAAGTTCAATGTATGCATGTCTGACAACACAAGTATATTTTAAGGGTTTCAAAATTTTCTACTATCTACAAAAATAAGATGCTGATACTATCTTTTGAACCCAGTGGACTAGTTTTCCTGCACATTACAAGTATTCATGCACTTTTACCCTCAGGTGGTTTCTGTAAACATGTCACTTTTGCATGGGCTATAAAGCCTATTAGCTCTTCATACCACTTTTCTGTGCAGGACAGCTGTCCAAACAGATGCTTGCCACTGGGTGTATGCTATCCATGATGCAACCCAACTCAGCCACATGTTGCCAGAAGTAGAGTAGCTGCTCTCCTATTGGCACTCAGAGTGACCCACGCCTGTGTCATCATTTAATTACTCTCAAGCACATAGAAGTCCAGTCTAGGCTCAAAACACATACAATTCTGCACACTCGAAATTATCAGAAATTTCAGAAAGCCAGCTAAAACATGTCACTTTGTCATGATGCTGTATTGATGTAATTTGATACAATTCCTGTCATTCACAGAGAGAGAGAGAGAGAGAGAGAGAGAGGGAGGGAGGGAGGGAGGGAGGGAGGGAGGGAGGGAGAGAGAGAGAGAGAGAGACATCCATCACAAAAACCATTTTAAGATCTAAATAACTCTACAATGATTAAAAATATCAGTGAGCAATACATAAAACCTCATTAACGGAGTATTGTCTTGTTGTTTACAAACACAATCCACCCTGGGGTAATGGTACCTTAGTACCCCATATATGGCATACCACACTCCTCCATATAAGCATCCAGGGCACTTATAAAATGACCAATGTAATAAGACTTTTCTTCATACCTGTATTTTTCAGGTAATTAATTTTTTATTCTTCAGCTTTCCTGTGATGTAGGGGGCCTTATTAGAAAAGGGGGTGTTATTGGGAGGACCATAGCACTTGTCTTCTACCTCCATCCCAAAATTGTATTTGTGTCTTTTTGTAAAGAACCACTTCTCAGTAGTCATTACCCTATTCTGCAGTCCAAAGTCTTTACTCTCCATAAGCTAACCTGTCACTGTCTTACCTATAATATACATATGGAAATACTCTTGTCCATATTGCACACTTTCCTATCTAGAATTTGGTCTTAGGCTGTATAAGCCCAAATAAATTAAAGGGTCTTCAGTGGGTAACTACTCAGAATATGTTTTCGGAGCCTACACCCGTACATGTCTCTCTGAGTAGCGGCTCCTTGTACATCTAAGCTAAATATTCAGCAAAGACAACCCACATAATACTGAATAAATATGAACGTGGCAAATGATGAATTAGCTAAATATGTGAAGTTTTGCTTATAAATGCACAGCTTCATTATAAAAGAAGGATACTTGTCAAAGAAAACATAGTTACTAGATTTTTATAGTACAGGCTCAGATCAGAACAATTTGGCTTACCCCTGAACTAGTATGTACCCTTTCTAACTGGATAGCTATAATATCCTAGTTAAACCACCTGCCAGTGTAAAATGAAACTTGATCATACAGTGGTCCTTCTCTTGTAAGGACCCTCTTAACAGAGACTACCCCTCTACAAAGGCCACTTTTGCATGCAACAAGTACCTGTATGGGATTTTTATTATATCTTACCCTTCATGAGAGGCCACCCCTCTTATAAGGCCACATTTTTGGTGTGTTTTTGGTTGCCTTTTGAGAGGGGGACCACTGTACCTCCTAAATGGCAAATGTTTCCAAAATACAATGTAGTCACTTTTTCATGCCAACAACAAACTGTAGAAATTAAGGGAGGAAATCATGCATTTCCTCCCTGTCTACCCTAAATCTCACCAGGTTTAAACTTTTTAGCCAAAATCCGTTATATCATAGAGTTAATATTTTTGACAGAATAGCAGAAATTCCTCAAATAGGAGTCAAAACTACATCTGTATAGTAGCTGTCATTTCACACATAAGGTCATTCAACTTTTAAGGTGAGATTTTCAAAGCAATTGATACAAACGCAGGGAGCAAATCCACTGCTGAAGTGATAGAGTAGAAGTTCGTGGGATGTAGCTGTCCTAATTATCAGGCTGTATATCATGTTATGAAACACTCTTACATCCAGGGACAGCATCAATTAATTCTAATAACAATGTGCATGTGCTTTAAGCTACTGGAAGCCATGCATAAGAAATATGACACTGACTGCCGATCACCTGGGATTTTTTTTTGATGTAAGGGGTCATCATCTATCCCATGATGTGACACATGATTGTCCGACATGCATTTCTGATTGACATACAGCAAAGAAAAAATAATCACCAGGTCACCAGTTGTCACAGTACATGTACATGGGATCTGTCCAGCTTTCTATCAAGTTGTGTCTCAATCCACTACTGTATTCTACACTTGCCAGTCAGGTCTTATGGTGGTGTAATGCAATCTTGGCTCTTACAATGTCATTCTTAAAGCTGTTTCTGACAATTTCCAGGAAACCATAGAGGTATTTTCTTTCAAAAAAAAAAGAGTCAATCAATATCAACCTGTACCCTGGATAACATTAAAGATAGTGCCAGGCACTGGTTTAATTACCAGGAGTCTACAGGATACAAGCCTAGTTGAAAGCCACAGCATGTAATCAGCTTGAGAACATTTCCTCTGCTGGGAACAGATTTATTTACAAATACTACTTTGCACAGATGTACATTTTTAGGTTAAATTTTCCTCATATGTGTAGGTGAAGTGCTTCTAACCCACTCACATTTTGGAAATATTACCTTGATGTTAATCTCCATACTTATTGTTAAATAAAATGACTGACATACAATAAACCCATATTCCCAAAAGAAAAGGCTTGCCAAGTTTTCTGTTTGCCAAAGGACAGCTTCAATGCATGGATCACAAATAGACTAAAGATTCTGCATATGAGTTGATCTTGATGTTTTTGAATCGAGACAAACAAATGGTGAAAGTTACGGCATGTTTCTACCATACATAAAACACCAGTGAAACCATGAATGGTGTTCCCAGGCAAACGAGCAGCACTCTTTCACCATTCAATCATTACAAGGTTCTGCATTATCACTCAAAAGGGAGTAAACATATTCAAATAAGCATTTCCATGTGACAAAATATGACTTCTAGACGTGTATTCTGTACCTGAGATGTCACTTCCTTCTCAACTTCCTTGTGATCAGACTGTGACTTGGGTTAACTAAATAAATCCTTCTGGTAAATTCCTCATTCTTCGCCCTTTGGACAACATGGTCACCAAAATGCAAGTTGAGTCACAGCACACGTCAGATAATAATGACCCATTGATGGCAGGTCGTTTTTTTTGGACATGGCTGAAAATGTATGCACCAAATGGGCATCACAGTTTCTTCATCCTAGACTTGAAGCTTCACGTTACAGCATCCGTACCTGTTCAGAGGGAGTTTGTGGCTTGTTTTGGAACCTATTTTCAATGTGTTGCAGCATCTGCTGACTCAGAAATATGAATGGAAAAAAAAATGACTGGCTCAGTGGTACATGTATACAAGATTCCCAGTGATATCAACAAACATCAACATATATATAAATATTCACCAACTTTTCATCAAATTATCTATGTTAAATAGAAAGCCTTATACTCCCAAACTGGGATACAAAATTGTGCTTTTTGTTAATGTATTTCTCACTGAAAGGTGGGAGTATGCCATCTGGTGTATTGGAAAAAAAATTAAAATTGCCAAATGCAGGTCTGACTTAATACTGCAAAATGCCGTCAGACACTTTACCATGGCAGGAATGCAATTCCAGTCAAGCAACCCTCATAACATTGTCATACTGTGAGAGAGTGTGCCTCTGACAGGCAGGGAGTAAGAGCATACCATCTGGGCTAGGGGCTAGGAAAACATTAAGATCACAATTCCACTGCCAGGGAGTGACAGGTGTGTTCTCTCTCTCTCTCTCTCTCTCTCTCTCTCTCTCTCTCTCTCTCTCTCTCTCTCTCTCTCTCTCTCTCTCTCTCTCTCTCTCTCTCTCTCCTCTCTGTCTCTCTCTCTCTCTCTCTCTCTCTCTCTCTCTCTCTCTCTCTCTCTCTCTCTCTCTCTCTCTCTCAGCATCTGCAAAAAAAATCGAGCCAGATTTTCTTTTGTTATTAGCAAGTCAGACAATGGGATACCATATCACCCACCCACACGCACGCACACACACACACACACACACACACACACACACACACACACACACACACACACAATGTATGTAAAGTCATGACTTTTAAATTTAAATTGTACATATAAGTTTTTTAGGGAGGGGTGCAGGTTAGGTGCAGAAGGCTCATCCAATTGATTTGCAAAGTGTACATTGCCATATTTAGATGTATACAGTGTTGCCAACCCTCCTGGATTCCTCAGGAGACTACTGGAATTTTATGCTGAAAATACTTGAAAAAGTGTGGATTTTTGACAATTTTGAGTCACCTCCCGGAATTTCATCAATATTTCCCTTCTATAGTTCATATTAATTTATCAACCTCCCGTAATTTTACTTTTTATCTCCCGGATTTTAAGTTTGGCAGGTTGGCAACACTGTGTATATGTGCCAAACAACCATTTCCTGTAATGCAATATTAATCTAGAGTTATGCAAAGCAGCTTGTCCAAAAGTAAAATTACCTAGTTTGCAGTGCACCCTTCAAAATTATAGTTGCTGAACCTCCTGCTCTGTCCATGTAGCACGCAATAAGCTATATTAAGCTATATTAACTGATTCCTACTTAATTGCAATATGACACTACTCTGGTAATAATTAAGTGATCTGCAAAGTAATCATGATTATATAACAGGATATGCATGCCTTCAAAGTGTACAGTCATCAATTCTTTTTGCTTTGGTCAAATTCCTGCAAAACATTTTACACAATGTATAGCTCTACTGTGTATACTGTGGCTTAATTCTCATGCCCTTGATATCACAGTTAACCCATAGGGCCATAACATCATCGTACATTCAACATTTTTTCACATTTTAAATTAACTGAAAGTGTCTGTGGTGATGTCAACGTTGTCTGTTTTTTTTTGTTTTTTTTTTTGTGGTCCATAGTTGTGTGTCGTGTCATCCACAGCCATCTTTGTCATCCTTTACCTGCAAAGCTCGGTCAGCAGAGTGAAGTCACAGACCCAGCTCTCACAGCATTTTACACACCTCCCGTCTTTTCTCCAGTTGAAAGCTTCCTAATATTAATTAAAAAGTAGGTCTGTGGTTTATGAGATGGGAAAATCATAATGAAATTGCCACACACAGTTGGGTATTTGAAACATCAATACAGAAAAAAAAAACAACTGATGTATGGTCTGCGACATATCCCGCCAGCCAAATTGACACCAGACTGGATTATATTAAGAGAATGAGTCTCATAAACCACCACTCTCAGGATAATACCAACATTACATGGTCTCACTCTGATTTATCATTAAAGAACAGTCAATTATTCAACTTTTTATTAATTTAGAAAAAAATCGCACCGTCAAACAGGAAAAAAAAAAAAAAAGAAATGACATACAGAAGGTTCACTTTCTGGAGTTATAATCAGACAGCAATTAACTTTGGAAGAGCGGCTCATAGCAGTGGCTTTGTGCACTAAAACAGAAACACCAATTGCGTGGTCAACGTAAATGTCATGACACAAGGCCTTCACGTTAGTGTCCAAGACATCTGTTCTGATATACAGTAGACCCTGTCTAAAGACATCCAGGCCATACCACCAACCTATTAAAATTATCTTTTTAAAAATTATTTTGCTGAGTAGATTTCATGTTATTCATCCCTCCTATGATAGAACACATATCTTGGTTAACTACAGTTCTGGGGCGCCCTCAGGGTGGTCTCTCTACACAGACTTCTTTGTGCAGTGGTCCCCTCTAAAAAGGCCACTCCAAGTACAGTGAAACCTGTTTTGAGAGACCATCCCCAAGGGCAAGCTTAAAAGTGGTCACATAAAGCAGGTGGTCTCTCAATGGAGGTGCAATAACATGGGAAACATGGCAAAAGGGACTTTGGAAATATGGTCTTAACAGGCAGGTGGTCTTTCATTACAATGGTCTCTCAAAACGGGTTTCACTGTATACCAGAAATGTGGTCTTATGAGAGCGGTGTCCTCTATTGCGGGGATAAAATAAAAATAGCCTACTTGATACACGAAGTGGCCCCTGTAGAGGAGGGGGGGGGGCTCTTGTTAGGAGGTGGGACCTTACAAGTGGGGGACCACTGTAATCACTAATATAAAAGTTATAAAAAAGACATCGGCATCTGAAGCAATGGTCTGTTTTTCTATTGGCCCACAGTAGAATCTGAGTATCACGATTGACTGATCAATTGATTTTTGTCCCCCTTTTTTATGTTTGTGTTCTACAGGTTGTGACACCATTACATGTATATAAGATACCTTACTGGTTAATTGGACTGATACTAACACGCAATATTCAGCAACCGCGAGTCTGCATGATACAACATGCTAATTAGACTGGTGACAGCTTGAGGTTTGAGTGAATGTGTTGTGCTCCAAAGCATTCTGCAGACTGAAATACATGTAGCCCAACTGATACGTACCTTAGATAATTTCAAATATAAAAGAAACATTGTTAGTTCGGACAATGTAATAGAGTAATGACAAGTAGGAAGTGGTCCTGGACATAAAAGACACAAATACAATTATATAATTCTTGCACGTCTGGTGACTCTGAATCTGGCCAAGTCCTACATATACATGTTTTATTGCACTAGCTGCATTACTAGCTATTGGCCTAGCTGCATTACTGAAGCATATTGATCAACAACTGTAGCAGTATGCTCGGATTCCTTGAATACCATTTTTTTTTCATTAAAAAGTGTAGATAAAAAATGTCAAAGTTCCACTCCAAAGCTCTGAGGTAACTGGCAATTCAAATATGTCAGGAGGATAGATTTAAAATATGTCCGCACTGGGCAGGTAAATTTCAAATGTACCCCAGATTATGCGAACTTCTATGGAATATAGACTACACCCCAAGCAACAGAAATTGGCATCATATATATAGACAGATAATTCAAAAGCAACATTCTTCCACTACAGTGCTCCAAAAATAAAAGGTGCAATGAACACATTAATATTTCCCATCACCTGCCAAGACGCAGTTTTTCACCTAATCTGGGCAATCAAGGGACAGTATTTCTGTCCACCTCTGAATTTGCACTTGCCCCTTTGGCAAAAGCTCATCAAGTCTACCAAGTCTGTTTAAACAACAAAATGGGTGCATTCAGACAGTACACATTCAAAGGTCTTGCAAAACAGAATTATAACAGATCATTCCTTCGTTTAATTTCACAGGAACGATGTTTGTTCTACATGTACTTAAATTTGCAGCTGCCTTAAAGGTTTTGACTGCAGCATTACGGCACTGCTGGTTACATTACACACAATCATGCTAGCCAGGACTAGTTTTTCATTTCACCAATTTAACTGCTTTCTGTTGCAGGGTCAGAGAACCAGAGCATGGACTTTTACCCTTATGGTGACGAAGACTACGGGGATTATTCTGTGCCAGCTGAGCGTACCATAGCAAACATATTCTACATGTACGTGTCTCCGTTCATGCTGGCCGTTGGTATCCTGTGTAACCTGTGTTCAGTCATTGTCATGCGGCGCCTCAATGGCGACTGTGGCTCCACCTGCCTGTACCTGGCCATCCTGGCAACCATGGACATCCTTATCCTGTGTGTCCGCTGTGGTAATGACTGGCTGGCCAAAGTGGCAGGCATTGACATCTCTAACATGTTGATGGTTCACTCACGTAGTGTGTGTAAAGTCTATCCTTTCGTCTTCAACTTCTGCGTCCACTTCTCACGCTGGCTTATCATTGCCATTGCAACTGAAGTTCTGGCAACAACTTGGCGCCCCGCGCTGGCGTCACGCTGGTGCCGGCCCGAGCGCAGCAAGGCTGTTATCCTATTGCTTGTTCTCTTATTGGTCCTCATTAACGTACACTACTTCTGGACATTTGAGCTGATGGAGAAAAAACAATATGAAACGAAAGGGTACTACTGTAAATTTGTAGATGGTGGCACCAATTTTGGGTACAGTAGAGAGTTTCAGGAGACTGTCTGGCCAATCATGGAGCTGTGCATTGGTGAGGTATTGCCCTATGTGACTGTCATTTTTGTTGGGATTTGCCTGCTGTGCCACCAGATTTTCAATTGCAGGAAGGCTGCATCACTGCAGATAGGCAGAGCTGTAGATCCGCCAATGGTGGTCCAACTGCGCAGCACTGTCCTTGTACTCTGTTTGTTTTATCTACTACTCATGTTGCCTAAATTTGGTTACTTCATTCTAATGTACATAGTGGCCACGCAAGAACTGTATAATATATCTGACAACTTTGAGGACCAGGGGGCGCTGGCACACGTTGTGTGCTCCATGCTGGAGTACACCTTCTTCAGTTTCAAATTCTTCGTTTATTGCTGCACATCATGCACTTTCTGGGCAGAATTTAAAAAACTGATTCGTTGTAAACACTGGCAACAAAAGAAGCCCACAATGCACAATCATAGACACCACTCCTCGCAGCGCCCCCTGATGACACCGAGGACAAAGTCAAACTCTAATAATATAGAATATGCCAATGAGGAGACGCTTTATACCTCCTTGTAGCAAATACTTAGCCAATAGAGACTGTGGATATAGTTAAAACCGTTTTGTAACTAAATAACACCAAGATGGACTGGTTTTCATCGAAATGTATACCTAATGCCAGCGATGATATGATCTATACCAGCATCTGGGACCAGATAAAACCAATGAGTTATGACGTCTGAAAGGTCAAGGCAGATATGGCCAGCACAAATTGTATGCAGAAAGTGGTAGTGTGGATATGCAGTGTATTATATTTGGATCATGCCAATGAGGATATAATTACAGCATTGGAGAGCTACTTTGGTATACGTCATACTTCCATAAGTATCACTATCCAAAAAAAGAAATGGCTTCTATATCTATCTGATATCATAATCCAGATAATGTGAAAAGGAGGTTACAATTTACACCAGCATAAATATTGCTATAATACCAAATATGATATGATCTACACCAGTATTTAAATCCAGATATGGTCAGACAGGATATGATCTGCAACAGAGTATAAATCCAGATAATGCAAGAGAGGACACGATCTGCACCAGCATGTAAATCCAGATGAAGTAAGAGAGGATATCAGCTATCCTAGCATGTTAATCCAGACAATGCATATTATAAAGAGGATATGATCTATACCAGTATGTAAATCCAGATAATGCAAGAGAGGATATGATCTACACTTGCATGTAAATCCAGATAATGCAAGAGAGGATATGATCTACATTTGCATGTAAATCCAGATAATGCAAGAGAGGATATGATCTACACTTGCATGTAAATCCAGATAATGCAAGAGAGGATGTGATCTGCACCAGCATGTAAATCTAGATTAAACACATGAGAGGATATGATCTACTCCAGCATATCAATCCAGATAGTGTGAAAGATGATATGATTTACAGTAGCATTCATCAGAAGACCAGTGAGAAAGTGAGTTTAGTATAACTGGATATTAGCAATGAGAATATGATTGTTACTAGCATGTTATCATGTAAGAATAGTGGTTTTATACCACATCATTAAGAACAATACTAGCAATTTACCATTAGGAATAGTGGTTTTTATATCATGAATCATGAATAATGAGAATATGATATACACCAGCAGGTACATATAAATAATGCCAGAGAGGACATGATTTTCACCATGTGCCAGCATGAATCCAGGTAATGCCAGAGTGAGTATGATCTACACCAACACATAAATCCAGACAGGAATACTCTGCACCATATGTAAATCCAGATATTGCAATAGAGGATATGATTTATACTACCATTTATTACAAGACCACTGAGGAAGTGAGTTAATATGACCACATAATGGTAATGAGGATATATATATGATTATCATTGGCATGTTATCATGCAAGAATAGTGGTTTTTGCACCACAGCATCATGAGCATTTCATCATGAATAATACTGGTTTTGTATCCCAACAAAAACATGAAGAATAGTGGTTTTTACATCATATTATGTATTTAACCAGGAAGAAAATGGTTCACACCAGCCAGTTTCACCAGATAACGATGGTGCATAAATACATCATGGTTTATACCTGCAGTTACTTATCAACTACACAACACGTAACCATGCATATGTCGACAAGTACTGCTTCTGAATGGTGACTGGTAACAGATAATGCCACCAAGAAACTGTTCCAGACCAGGATCAGAACCACAACATGATGCTAAAGTCGTCATGGATTAACTCCAAGTATGAGCTGATACCCATAACATCACCACAATGTGCTTATAGATGCCAAACTGGTGAAGATATCTATTCTAGTCTAAAACAAAATTCAAACAAGACATGTTTGTAAAACATAGATGCCCCCCTAGCTATCATCATTATGTTTGCCTTCATTACCCTGTTAATACCTGTAGTACTAAATGGGAGAGTCATGTCCTTGGGAAGTGGATGCAGAGACTGAATTCACTAAAGTGGCCTTGTGACCTTCAAAATTTGGTCAAAGTCACCCTTCTTTGAAGCTGAACTAGCCCTAATGGAAGACTATAAACATCGACAAAATAAAAGCTCTGACTCAAAAAAGTCTGCAGTTAAGCAGAAACCAAATTCAGTAATGTGGTTATGTGACGTTGCGAATTGACTCAAAGTCACCCTATTCAGAACATGACCTCGCCCTTATACAAGGCTATATTCCTGTCCAATATATGAAAGCCCTAGGTCAAAAACATCTTTACTATCATGCGCAAACCAAGTTCACAAATAGGACTTGAGGTGGTGACCTTGGGAATTTGGTCAAGGTCATCAATCTTCTAAGCAGACCAAGCCCTAATTGAGGACTATTACTATGTGCAATATGGAAGTCATAACTTCAATTCTGAGTTACAATGCAGAAACCAAGTTCACTAAAGTGGCCTTGTGACCTTTGAATTTATGTCAAGGTCACTCATTCTCGAACTTGACCTAGCCCTGGATTAGGACTATAATCCTGTGTAATATATAGGTCTTATCATATAACTTTTCTAGTTATAGAGCAGAAACCAAAACTTAGTATAGAACCTCTGTGACCTTGGAAATAGGGTCAAGGTCAACCACCTTCACACCTCACCTAGCCCTTCTTTAGGAGTATATACCTTGCCACTATCAAATCCTTATCTCAAAAACTTCTTGAGTGATGGTTTAGAAACTGACCGACCAACCAACGGACTGACATGACCAAAGCTATTTGCACCACCTTCTTCGAAGCGGTGCATAAATATAACAATATTCACATATAAAACTATGCCAGTGAATTATTTTTGACATTGAGTTCTTTAACAAAAGAGTGCAAACAGCTGGTATGACATGATATATACAAGTACAGCAGTATGACATGATATATACAAGTACAGCAGTATGACATGATATGTACAAGTACAGCAGTATGACATGATATGTACAAGTACAGCAGTATGACATGATATGTACAAGTACAGCAGTATGACATGATATGTACAAGTATGACATGATACAAGTACAGTGCTCCCTCTTTATAACTCCCCTCATGACAGGATGGACTGAAAGACTCTGCTCCCTTGGCTCCCACTGAATGCCTTTCCCACGTCTGCTACATTAGAAAGTCCTCCCTTACAGTGTGTACACGGCAGCTTTGCTATAAACACCGCCTACTCTGTGTAACCCACCACCAGCATTATAGAGACGGAGCACTGTAGCTTTATGTATTTTAATCCCTCTT
Organism: Hermodice carunculata; assembly: GCA_964020975.1. NCBI lineage: Eukaryota > Metazoa > Annelida > Polychaeta > Eunicida > Amphinomidae > Hermodice > Hermodice carunculata. The sequence continues at coordinate 30,342,360 of OZ026624.1, forward strand.
ATTATGGGTTAAAATCAAGGACTGGAGGAAGTTTAGATACCATGCTCAATTGAATGTCTTGTACATAAATCGGCAAACACTTCACATAGCACAGAATACATGAGAGATCACCAAGAACCACTGCACCAGGTGGTAGCTACATGTATGTCAGGTATGGATTTACAGAAAAAAATAAGAAGCAACCGGTTGTACAATTTCAATACAATACGTACTTTCACCAACAAAAAGCTGGGAATTGTTCACTATAATAAGAAACCATTGTCCCCGAAACCAGCACATAAACTAGAGGAAATGGTTCCCGTACAAAATATATCCATGGATGAATGTATAAATGCTGGGTAATAAAAATGATAGGTGTACATCAATGGTGTTGCCAATCAAATGGTTTATTACTATATGTAAACAGGCATATATATATATGCTAATCATATCAATGATCCTGTCAATGGAATAGTTTGTTTACATATGCAACAAGGCATACGTACTCTTGTCATACCAATAATGCCGTCAATGGAATGATATATGTTTCCATACATAACTAGGCATATATATGTAACAAGGCATATGTATGTTGCTTATAACACCAGTATGTGTCCATCAATAATGTTGCTAATGGAAGTTTTTTATATGTATGTACGAAACCTGGCATACATATGTCGGCTGTACCAATATTACTGCCATGAAATAGTTTGTTTATATATGTAACATAAGTTGGTTCATCAATAAAGCTACTGCTGAAATGATTTACATATGTAACCAGTGCATACATATGTAAGCAGGCATACATGTACATATGTAACCAGGCACTCATATATTGGTTACACAAAGAGTACATTTGTCCATCAATAGTACTTCCAATTAAATGATTTATTTGCATATGGAGCAAAACATACGCAAGTTAGTTATACCAAATGGACAGGACCAGTAAGCTGTTTGTGTACATTGCAGTGTGCAAGTTGTAATCTATTCTGAAACAAGAATACAATACTTGAACATTATGCTTCAGCCATGGGAATGTAAACATGCTAAAATCATACTACAGAAGGGGAATGTAAACATGCTAAAATCATACGGCAGCCATGGGAATGTGAACATGCTAAAATCATGCTGCAGCCATGGGAATGTAAACATGCTAAAATCATGCTGCAGCCATGGGAATGTAAACATGCTAAAATCATGCTGCAGCCATGGGAATGTAAACATGCTAAAATCATGCTGCAGCCATGGGAATGTAAACATGCTGTAATAATGCTCTGAGCATTCAGTGTTAAAACAATTTTTGGACATCCATTGATACAATTATGTATTGAGCATTCAGAGTTCAAACCTTGTTTTACACACATTCTGTGCCAAGTTATACAGTAGCTTGAACACAAAAGTCTCAAAAATTACTCTACTTGCTCTCTATTTCCAAAATAATGCCTAATATTTGGGGAATTCAGTGCTCCAGCGGTAAAATCAGGCTTGCAGCATTCAGTGATCAAACATCTTAAAAATTCAAGACAAATTTCAATAAATTTGTTAATGTTACTGGTTTCAAAGTCACTTGATTTATTTGTTTAATATATGTAACAATTTGATTTTTGGTCTAGTATTTATTTGTACAAAGTAAGGCAGGGCCAGAGTATCATAGATGCTAATGGAATCTACAGTAGTCTCTGCTATGAAAGACCACCCAGCGACGAACCACCTTTTGTTAGTGACTACCCTTTACACAGATATTAATTCACACTCTAACTCTTTTAGTCACACATGCTGGGCTGAGTCAACAGCTTTCCTGTGCCAAGGAAAGCTGTTGACCTGAGCTGTTATACTTTATGTATGTGCAGGTACTTGAATGAAAGGTCTTTTTACAAAGAACATTAATCTTACCCACTTGTATTAGTTCAGAGCAGCTCATTTTAAGTAGCAGTTGGCACTGAAGGAAGTAAATGTTGTTTCTACCAGCCACGAGAGACCACAATTTGGTCATAAGTACAAATGGCCATTCACCATCAAGACAGGTCTGTTTTAATAAGAAATATGACGGTAGTTCATGTCAATGTACATGTATATCCATATTCCATGTGATTTTACATCCTGTTTCCCAAGCTAAAGGAATGACAATAAGCTGATCGTGATGATTATAGCCTTTCATCATAGAATAACTGACAAAAAGTGCAAAAAACTTCACTCTATGATTGACTGGCCAGAGATGTATGAGATACTAACCTCAGAGTTTTCCAAAGAATTTGAAAGCAGAAAAATCATAAATTGGACAAAATTCTGGAATTTTCATGCCTGAAGACACATTTACTATCAAATGCTATTATATCATATTTTTGAATGAGAAGACGAGAAAGTTGGCAAAAGGATGAAAGCTGGTCCGGAAATGGTAACAGCTGGGTTACATTTGAGTTTATAACGTGAGAAAAAAAGTGGATTTTGACAAAGAGTTCTACAGCTATAGTCCAGAGAGGCAGGGAGAACCATGAAGACAGAAGCACAAAGCTGGTATAGGAGCTACACTGGCCATTGAGTAAGTACATGGACCCACGACGGTGGCAGCCATGGCGACCACATGTGGCAGTGGAACTGGGCTGTCACCGGCAGGAAGTGAAGCCAATGATTGGCATAGCCAGGCATGACACCACATTCCCATCAAAAGCAAGTTCCGCAAACAGTCAGTAGAGATGGCCGTATATTAACAGGAATGCATATTACTTCTGCGTGACAAAAAAGCTGTCCTGGACACTATCAGAGTCTATCACATTTATGAAGAAATCAGAAACCACTCAAACTGCATGAAAAAGTGTTTGGTACAACAATATGTGACAGGAAGGTGAAGCAGCAATGGTATGATTGTCAACGTGTCAGCTCAATGTTCTGTGAAGGTGTAAGCACAGATCACATCAGGAACCACTCAATAAGTATTGGCCCAATGGCAGGCACTGGTCAATCATATCCTGGTGGAAATAATTGATCATGTGCCAAGTACACGTCCCACCAGGCATGTTTATCTGAATGTCTGCATGCAGGGCTAGAATTTCGCAAAAGTTTGCAAGAATCTATTTGGAATTTTGTCAATTACTTTTCTTTTTAAAGAAAGACAAGTTTGTGAGAATTTTTATGAGAATGGATTCTCGGATTCTTGCCGAAATTCTGGTCCTGGTATGTCTGTCTGTACATGTATATGACACATGCACACACACACACACACACGATGCATACTTCTGCTAATGTGCGCGTCTCCTAAAAAAAAAAGAAAATTATCATGATATTAACCAGTACCATAAACATGACAAAATTAAGGCATAAAGGATTGCAAATTATTGGAAATACATGACCATGACACAATTTTTCTTTCTTCTGGATCAAGCACCTGTTTTGAAGACAACATCATGGATTAAACACTTTTTAAAACCTGCTCCATGCATAATGCAGCTATGTATTTGCAGAGAAAAAGCCAGAAACAAAACACGCCGCATTTCAACTGGAATATGCATCAGCTGAAGCTCATCAGGGACTAAGAATTAACTGTGGATAGCACGGGATGCTGACATTGTACTCCGTAACACTGATAACTAACATTTACATGACAATATAAGGACACCTAGTCTGGCAAAAGAAGATCTACTGGCGTATCCATCGGCAGAGGTGTATACTTAAGAGTATGGCACAAGGTGTCTTTTAGAATTGTGTGGCAGGTACTTATAATATGTTGTTGGAGATCTCCAGTCCGGGGTGACAAAAATTCGATGCCAAAAAGCCTGCCTTGCCACACAGTCAGATGCAATCACTGACACTCAATCCCTGCACATCACGCACATCATGGCATTATGGTATCAAATTGATAACATTGTGTGACTAAATGGTGATTTAATGAACAGATGTTCTGATGACATTTATCACCGAGCTGATACTTGATCATGACTAAAAGCTGCAGACAAGGAGATGAAAAAAAAAATCAATTGCAAGAAAATTTTTCAGTGACATGAACTCTCAATGCTCATCACAATGAAAACTGTACTCATCTGATTTATTACTATGATTGCAGATTCATATTCTGTTATACTCATAAAAAAAACTGTGCATTCAATTACCAGCTGGTTTGTAGTTTCCGCGAAAAATATAAAAGCCTGAGTCAACAGCTTTCCCTGTAGCTCTTTCAACACATGATGCCCAAAGTGCACTGTGGAAGTCCAAACTGTTGACTGTGTCCAGGACATAGCACTGGCACAGGTAGTACAGTCCCTGTCTTGAGAGACCACCCCAATGAGACTACCTGCCTTGGAAGGCCACCTTTTCAACCTACTTGGCTTAGTACTTTTCTTGTTATTTGTACCTCATATGAGAGACCACCTGTCTTGAGAGACCACAATTTGGTCATCCCTAGAGGTGGTCTTTCAAGACAGGTTTTACTGTACATGTTATGAAGTGACCTGATCCGATAATGTGGAAGTCGGCATCACCCAACAGACACTCAGTAGTATCATCTACATTTGTACAATGTATCAACTTAAAGCATAGACTCATGAAGAAAGGTATTGAGTACTGTTGGAAAATGCATGACCTTGACCTGTTTTGCAAGGTCAGATCAATTATGCATATTTTCAGGGGGCTGTCATTGAAATGTATCAGCATTATACCTATATACTGACAAGTTTTCTCTATAAAGATAATGAAAATTCACTTAAATCGGGATGTCAGAACTAAGTTTGTCTAATGTAGGTATTTTTCAGTGTTTACCATAAGGCATTATGTGGTACTGCAGTGTCAAGAGTGTGATATGGTGATATTACTGGAAATCGCTTTGAGTTTGCTGTATTCTGATGGCACAAAACCATGAAAATAAAAACACAGTGAAATAGTATTTTAACATTGTTTGAATAAGAATTACGCCCAAAAGAGTGAAAATAAAACTATATTGAAATGTCAGAAATATGAAAGCCACATGAAAATAAATCAATTTTGAATATAGTGTTGCTGAATGCCTCACTCTGATAGCACACAGTGTCCTACCATGTAAGCTTCACTGCCTCCTGGGATCCACAAAGACTCTGCTGGATGCACAAGAAAGTAACTTTCACTTTCCATTTAATCAGGGTGTAAGCTAACAGTAAACCCATTAATCCACTGTAAACTGAGACAGATTTAGACCCATCATAAAAACCCAACATGTCTGCACCTTAAGTGCAGAGTGGACGCATGAGGTTAGACTCATATCCAGTCCAATTCCTCATAGTCTGACACAAGTGCCCTTATGGCTTGACCTTGGGAGACGACAGGGGACAATGGCTCAACAGAAATATGAAACACTGAATATAAAGTGATAAATTGAAAACAAGGGTAAAATAGTACATGTGTATACAACAAGGTCTGCATAATTCCTTTGTCATTAGTCGCTTTATGTTGTGGAAGGGCTATACATGGGGTCTGGTATGAAGGACTTCTCTGGAGGAATAGCCAAAAAAAAAAAAAAAAAAAAAGGGAAAAGAAGAAGAAAAGAAACCTATCTCCCTCCCTATAAATTTTTCTGATCTCCAACCCTGTTGCTCCTTATTCACTTTTCCTGCATTTCCAACCCTACTCCTCCTAATTCCTGTATCTCAAACCCTTCTCCTTCTTATTCACTTTACCTGTATCTCAAACCTTCCTCCTCCTTATTCACTTTTCCTGTATCTTAAACCCTCCTCCTCCTTATTCACTTTTCCTGTATCAATCTCCAACCCTATTCCTCCTTATTTACTTTTTCTGCATTTTCAACCCTATTCCTCCTTATTTACTTTTTCTGCATTTTCAACCCTGTTCCTCCTTATTCACTTTTTCTGCATTTTCAACCCTGTTCCTCCTTATTCACTTTTTCTGCACTTTTAACCCTGTTCCTCCTTATTCACTTTTTCTGCATCTCTATCCCTGCTCCTCCTTATTAACCCTCAAAGTGCTGATTTAAGACCGAGTCAACAGCTTTCCTCGGGACACTTTGCATGCATTGTGCATAGTGTCCTGAGGAAAGCTGTTGACTAGTGTGCATAGTCTGACCATGGTAAAAACCAACATGGGCATCCATGGTCTGACTAAGATTATTGAGCCATAGACCAGTTGTGGGTATACACATGTAAAAAGGCAAACATGGTGCTCCATGTTTCTGTTTTAATGTTTACTGATGATTTAACCAATGGATAACCATGGTTGAAATTATAGCTAAACGTGTACATTCATGGTCAAAGTCTGTGGTGTGATCTTGGATGACTACGTAAGAAATCATGGATAAAGAGGTACATTTAACCGTACCATTCTCAAAGTCTGTGGTCAGATCATGGTCTGATTGTGGGAGTACACGGAGTCTGTCCATGACAGCAACGTCTGATGACAGTTCACTGTGTGTATGAGACCAGGAATTCTTAGGGGAATGCACGCTGCAAGGTACAGAAGTCCCTCCTTTGAGAGACTGCCCCTAGTGCCACCCAAAAGGCGGTCACATAAAGCAGGCGGTCCCTCAAAGGAGGTATAAATAACATGAAAAGTACTACAGAAAGACCTGACAATTGTGGTCTCTCAAAGGAGGTGGTCTCCCAAAGGAGTGGTCTTTCAAATGAGGGACTACTGTAATACATCTGTACAGCTATAGCTCAGGCATCCTCAAGACAGAAAACTCTCTCTTACCCCTTAAGTGCCACGTTTTGGATCAAGTCAACAGCTTTCCTTGGCATGCTTTGGGTGCAATGCACCCACAGCATGCTGCGGGAAGCTGTTGACCTGAACTATTATATTCTCTGTAAGGTCACACATGCTGGTACTTGAATGAACCGTCTTTTTACAAAGAACACGAATCTAGCACTCTTATCATAATTCACAGCATTACGTGTCAGGAAAGTTGAGCTTTAGATGCAGTTGGCTCTCAAAGAGTTCGAAACTTGAGAGAAGACAATGGCAATATGTACAGTTACATAGGCCTGGTTATCTCTGCTCCACAGTGCAGTCCAACAACACCTGCAGCAAATAGATATATGCTTTTTCTGAACTTCTGTTGTACTGTAGAACACATACATCACCATGCAGCACACCTTACAGTACAGATCCATGCACATGCATAGGTCTCTTACCATTTTTCCCCACGGGACAAAAGCATAAATCAGCATAAAGCTGGTAAACATTGTGATTTATTATCCATAGATTTCCAGAAAAAGGTATACATCATACAAGCATCCACATCTGCAAGCATTGTGTACTAACAACAATAAATGGCTTGGAGCAAGTGGTCGGACGGCACTTTAATTACCTCAATAAACGTTTTGGTGACATAATACCCCCTAGCCCCAGCCCCCCCCCCCCCCATGAAATGAAAGTCCACCCTGTGGCCAGTGGTCTCACACAACAGGTGGTTGCTACATGGAGGTCAAACAGCATGGCAAGAAAAAGGTAGCAATAGGGACATGATAAATGTGCTCTTGACCCTCTCCATCCCCCTCAAACTGGCCAGAACCAGCTGGTGGTCAAATGTCGTCTGCTTAAGTGATTCCAACTAATTTAAACAGTGACGAAAAACACTTGGACTGAGAATGGTAGGTGAGATCTATCACGGAAAGCTGTTGACTTAGTGTTAATTCAAGGGGGGAAAGGGTTAAAGGACAAGTCTTTATTAATTGTACTGGTCTTTCAAAGGAAGTCAAATACCACAGAAAGCAGAGAAGTGGGGACCTGACAGATCTGGTGTTCAGGCCAAGATGTCTTTGATTGTCCAGTCTGTTAAAGTTCCATGCAGTGTGTAGGGAACAATGGAACACTATCATGCTGAAATGGGCTGACTGTCAAACCAATGTTATGAATGCTACATGCACCGTGCCAACAACACTGGTACATTGTCCTGTTCCATCTTCCAACTTGGAAGCTTGCCTGCATGAGAATTTCAATTTTTGTAACCTTTTTAAAAATGAACCTTTACGTGCAAATACATGTATGTCATTCAAACATATGCTTCAACAGGGGAAAAAAATTTGTAGGTTGGAGCAACATCTGATGTTCAAGTTCGTGTAAAAAGGAGTTTCAGATAAAAAGGAGGATCAGATCCTCGGACTTGAGAATATCAATGTACACATGTGTGGTCATAATGGCGATGGAGACATGGCGGCTCCACACAGGATTTTTCAAATGTTAACTCTTTCAGTGCCAACTCTGATTAAAGTCAAACTACTTCAAATGACCTGCTCTGAATTATAATGAGAGTGCTAGATTCATATACCACGCAAAGGTAAAAACACTTCATTTGAATACCAGCATGCCCAGTTACATAAAATATAAGTCCAGGTCAACAGCTTTCCTCAGCATACTTTGGGTGCATTGTGCCCAAAGCGTGTCGAGGATAGCTGTTCACTCCGTCCAAAACAGAGTACTAATGGAGTTAACATCTATCTGACAGTGTATCCCTGCAGTGCTGAACCATGAACAGTAGAATCTCCAATAAAGAACCTGTCTGCAAAGAGACAATTTCTACATTAAGGCCACCAATTTACAGTCCAATTTTTGGTGATCATTAACTAAATCATATTAGCCCCTGTTAAGGCCATTTCCATATTAAGTCATCTTTTTTCAGTCCCTAAGGTGGTCATGATAGGGAGATTATTCCACTGTACTTGTACAAAGGTTGTCTCCTGTGTTTGTTCTGTGTGGCACCGATAGAGACCTATATTAGTGACGGGTGTAGCTTCACAAAATGGTTCTCATTAGCCGCTGACCAGGGCTTCATAATCTTTTCCATGTAAACCAGACTGACTGGACAAAAAAAGGTCATCTAGTTCAAATTTTTTACTTAATTTCATGCTGATGAAAAGCAACATTATTTTGAATGAAAAATAAACCTATCAAAATAACAGGTTCTGGGTCAACTTCCTGAGTGTGGAAGCCCATTAGATTAACATGCCCTAGGTCAAGGACTACCTTAGCATGGGAGCCTAACAAATTAGCATATCCTAGGTTAATAGGTACCTTAGCATGGGAGCCTATCAAAATAGCTTATCCTAGGTTAATAGGTACCTTAGCAAGGGAGCCTATCAAAATAGCATATCCTCAGTTAATAGGTACTACCTTAGCATGGGAGCCTATCAAAATAGCATACACAAGTTTAATAGGTACCTTAGCATGGGAGCCTATCAAAATGGCATACCCTAGGTTAATAGGTACCTAAGCATGGGAGCCTATCAAAATAGCATACCCTAGGTTAATAGGTACCTTAGCACGGGAGCCTATCAAAATAGCATGCCCTAGGTTAATAGGTACCTTGATGTTGGAGCCAAGCTGTGCCAACAGAAGCTATTGACTCAGTTTTAATCCCAGTAGAAAATGTTAATGCCCACCTAATGCCATAGAACTCAACAATGAGAAGTACATGATTGTATTTCTTTAATCATAATACATGTATGCTTATCACTGGCTCAAGACTGCAGAAACCAGACACCCACAGGAGCTTATCCAATGGCAAAAAAGAAGAGAAGATATTTGATTGGCTAACAATAGACAGGTGGTTTCCCCACATAGACATGTCAGACTGTCCAGTGCTTGATGTGGGAACTACAGGTGTACACAGGTCTGAAAAATACCATTCTATCTTAAGGACAATTTTAATCAAGATTTTGTGCCTTGAAAGGGGAAAATGGTATTAGTTTTGTACCTTAATGAAGATTTAATTGATTGATGGTGCTGTGACAGAGTAAACAGAGTCCTCTTCAAGACATACACACGGAGTACTACAGTAGTCCCCCTCTTATAAGGCCCCTCTCAACCAGAGGCCACCCCTCTTGAAAGGCCAGCATTCTTGTGCTCCCTCTCAAGAGAGGCTACTCCTCTTATAAGGCCAATTTTTAGCTGCATTTGGGATGACCTTATAAGAGGGGTACCACTGTATACGGATATACAAACAGGAACCTTTCAAGCATGGTCAAAATACCCAGTTGCTATATGATGCTCAAAAACACGTGTAACAACTCTTTGAAAATACACAACAGTTTTCTGTCTGTAACGTACAAAGAAATTTACCAAAACATTTAAGGTATCTTCCACGATCACAAAACTACTATTGATAGCAAAGGTTTGTATGATGGTTACATGACAGATCAAACCAGGCCAAATAAAAAAATATCTATTACCTGTTTCACTGCCAAATTCTTGTAGACTGATTGAACAGCTTTCTTTTAGAAATTATCAGCATGCTAGTACTTGAATGAAAGGTCTTTTCATGAGGAATCATTATAATACAGTGGTACCCCGCTTATAAGGTCACCCCAAATGCAAAAAAAGTGGCCTTATAAGAGGGGTGGCCTCTCTTGAGAGGGGGAATAGAATGGAAATACCATACTTTCTGCACAATAATGCTGGCCTTTCAAGAGGGGTGGCCTCTGGTGAGAGGGGCCTTATAAGAGGGGGACCACTGTAATGTTTGAGATTACGACAACTTTTGTTGTGATTAGTACTGAGTGGATACTCCAGGATTTCAATACTGCTCCCTGTACCATTACAAGGAAAGTACAGGACGTCTCTGGCAGGGCAGGCAATGGGCATAATCTGTTACAGATGAGATCCACATGCCTCTGGTATGGAGATGTATGCATGACCTCTGGCTAGAAGCATACATGTACATGACCTCTGGCAGCAGAAGCACAGTACATGCATGAGCTCTAGGAGGGAGAAGCATGCAAGGCCTCTAGCAGGGAGAAGCACACATGACCTCTGGCAGGGAGAAGCATACATGACCTCTGGCAGGCAGAAGCACACATGACCTCTGGCAGAGAGAAGCACACATGACCTCTGGCAGGGAGAAGCACACATGACCTCTGGCAGGGAGAAGCATACATGACCTCTGGCAGGGAGAAGCATACATGACCTCTGGCAGGGAGAAGCATACACGACCTCTGGCAGGGAGAAGCATACATGATCTCTAACTGTAGAAGCACACATGAGCAACGACAATGAGAAGCATGTATAACCACATGACCTCCAGATGCATGAGACGCAAAAATGACTTCTGGCAGAAAAGTCACACATGATCTCTGACAAGAAGCATGCCTGTAAACTTCTGGCTGAAGTCTAAGCAAGTAAGAGACCTAGGATGCACATCATTGGTGAACATGTGGTGTTTTAATAAAGGTACACATGCTACAAGATTAGCATGGTGAATGTCCATTTGACATTCCTGACAGTAGGCAGCACAACAGTGCTGACCGCTACAAGGATGGCATGCAGACATGTACCTGCTTCCTGTTGGTCTGCAGCCAAGGTCAGATAGCAGCCACTACATGGACAAGCCGTCTTGTCTAATCAACAGAAAGGCTTATTATCAGACAGCCAACCAACTGACAACATAGGCCAAGACGAGATGAGTGGACAATACAACAGCATAAAGAACCAGCAGCTGTCAGGCAAAAGGTTTTTTTCTATCTATTCTATTAAAGCATTCCATTTAACCTATCTCTTTCAATTGTGACCTCACCCTTTCTCCCTCAAATTAAGACTGAGTCAAAACCTTTTCTTGGTATGAGTTGGTCATCAGTAAGTGCCCACCCATGCCAAGGACAGCTGTTGACCTGGATCATGTGATAATTATTGGTCTCCTCTACAATTCTCAAATTGTTTTTCATTATTGTTGAAATTAGTTGAAAACACTGAAGCAGACGACATTTGACCACCAGCCGGTTTTGGCCAGTTTCAGGGGGAAAGAGTTGAAGGGCCTTCCTTCACATGGACTGCATACCAAGCCTAAGCTACAAAGGGGAGGCCCTTATAACATTTCACCCTGACAGGTCACATCTTCTGCTAGCAAACTTCATTAACTCATTCCACCCTAATGACGCCTTTTCCCGCTTACATCTAAATATCGTCTGCTAATTGTATTTTGCTAATTTAGGGATTATTTTTCAAAATTTTGTATGAAACTTGAATGGAAGATCATTCCAAATTATATGCCCACAGTCAAAAGCTTTCCTTGGTGCTCTCTGGGCACATTGAGCCCAGAATGTGCCAAGGAAAGCTGTTGACTCGGTCTTCTAGCAAGGTGGAATGAGTTAAAACAGCACTCAGATATCCAACAGTCACTCAATGACACAAGGCTCTATGGACTTCAATAGTCAAACTCCTTTGCTATTTGAATCATTTATCTGACTTATCAATGTCCCTCAAAACTTGTGTCATTATTTGAACATGTCAGATATCTGAGCGTCAATAGAATAGGATTTTGTTGTGTAATGTGAATGCAAACCATTATCACTGAGTGATCAATGGGAAAAAGAGAATCCTTCTATACCCCTGCTTTCTATGTAAGCTTATATTACAGGATGAAACTACATGTATAATGGGAGAGGTCTGGCTTGGCATGTGAGAGTTATTGTTGTGTGCAAACCAGCAACTTTATTTATTGGGATTCGATATCTATACATAAAACAGTACTCAGCAATCCATTTATACATAAAATAGTATTAATCTGAATACTATACAAACCACAAGTCAGTAATCCATTCACATAAATACAATAGGATCATTCTGATGGCTACATAAAACAGCAGTCAGCAATCTATCTATACATAAAGTAGCATCAACTGATATCTGTATACAAACTACAAGTCATTAATTTAGCTATTTATCCATAAAATAGCATAAATCTGATATATGTGCATAAAACACTAGTCCATAATCCACTTATGGATAAATAGTATCCATCTGATGTTTCCCGTAAAACATCAGTCACCAATCCATTTATGCATAAAGTAGCATGAATCTGCTCAATCAGCTGCAGACATCAGCTGCCATAATGCTATCAACATCAGCTGTCATAATGCTGTAGACATCAGCTGTCATAATGCTATCAACATCAGCTGTCATAATACTGTAAACATCAGCTGTTATAATGCTATATCAACATCAGCTGTCATAATGATTAGACATCAGCTGTCATAATGCTATAGACATCAGCTGTCATAATGCTATATCAACATCAGCTGTCATAATGTGTAGACATCAGCTGTCATAATGCTATAGATATCAGCTGTCATAATGCTGCAGCTATCAGCTGTCATAATGCTATAGACATCAGCTTTCATAATGCTGTAGTCATCAACTGTCATGATGCTGTAGACATCAGCTGTCATAATCAGCTGTCATAATGCTACAGACCTCAGCTGTCATAATGCTGTAGACAACAGCTGTCATAATGCTGTAGTCATCAACTGTCATGATGCTGTAGACATCAGCTGTCATAATCTGCTGTTATAATGCTACAGACCTCAGCTGTCATAATGCTATAGACATCAGCTGTCGGAATACAGTCACATTTGTAACTAAGCTTCAATACCATAACAGTCAGATATCTGATGCCTGCATTAAGGTTCAGGATTATCACAACGTCTGTACTTGAGCTTCAGTGGGCATTTTCATAAAAGTGCATTATACTGGCAGTTATCATGAATTCATAATTGCTACATTTAGCACTGACAAATATTATGATATCTATGCGGGGGATTGTCATGATCAAGTAATCTGTACTGGGGAGTGATGATTGGTATACTGATGCATTCTGCAGAGTGTTTTTCATGCACTCTGTACAGGAAATAACATGTGGCAGGACAAATCTGGACTATGAACTCAGTCCGGATCTGTCCAGTAACATAACTCAAAAACTATTCACAAGTATTGTCTAATATCTATCATGTAAACATCTCTGGTCCTTACCATCTTATAAATATAAGAAAAAAAATTCAATAATCTATACTTTTTCAGATACCGAAAAAACCATCCCATTGGATCCCACGGGATCCTATTGGATATCCCATAGGATGACCTTGTATCCCATTGGATCCCATGGGATCCAATTGGATCACCAGCTTCTGGTCCATCCCATTGGATTATATTTTACACCTGCAAATGCAATTAAAAGTCATAAGCCATTCACATTCCCTTCATACATCATAAGTCACGGGTTATTGTCTGTGGTGCCAATTTTGTATAAAAGTTTAGATGACCATAATTCAGACACTAGATTTGATAACAGAGATTGTTTTGATATTCAAATCTAGTATGATTTCAGTTTGATACCAGTTTGCCTTCAGGTGCTTCCAAATGTTTTTATGGATTTTGTTATTTTCAAAGAAAACACCATCCTTCTTTGTTTGTACATATTCAGTCTCATTCCTTAGGACTGTCCCATTGGATTGTCCCACTGGACCATCCCATTGGATGCAGTGCAGAAATTGCACAAGTGTCAAACTTAGTATAAGTATTAAATCATATAGTGAACAATAACAAATATACAATCAAACTATTTAAAATAAGTGGTTTTTTTAAGAAAACACCCATATTTTGTTCATTAGTCGATATTCATCTCCATCCTACAGGGCCATCCCATTGGATGCAGTGCAGAAATTGCACAAGTGTCAAACATGGTATAAGTATCAAATCATATAATTAATAATAAATATACAATCAAACATTTTAAATGCGTGTTTTTTCCTAAAAAAAACACCCACATTTTGTTCACTAGTCAATATTCATCTCCATCCTACAGGACCAACCCATTGGACTGTCCCATTGGATGCATTGCAGAAAGTGCACAAACATCTTTTACAAGTATCAAGCCAAGTGATTCACTACTATTCCAAATATAATAATGAGTTTTTGTTTTGTTATTTTTTAAGAAAACTCCATATTTTGTTCATTTGTCAATATTCATCTCCATCCTACAGGACCATCCCATTGGACGGTCCCATTGGATGTAATGCAGAAAGTGCATAAATACCTTTTACAAGTATCAGCCAAGTGATTCACTACTATTCCAAATATAATAATGAGTTTTTGTTTTGTTATTTTGTAGGAAAACTCCATATTTTGTTCATTTGTCAATATTCATCTCCATCCTACAGGACCATCCCATTGGACGGTCCCATTGGATGTAATGCAGAAAGTGCATAAATACCTTTTACAAGTATCAGCCAAGTGATTCACTACTATTCCAAATATAATAATGAGTTTTTGTTTTGTTATTTTTTAAGAAAACTCCATATTTTGTTCATTTGTCAATATTCATCTCCATCCTACAGGACCATCCCATTGGACGGTCCCATTGGATGCAATGCAGAAAGTGCATAACTACCTTTTACAAGTATCAGCCAAGTGATTCACTACTATTCCAAATACTATGAGTTTTTGTTTTGTTATTTTTTAAGAAAACACCACTATTATTTTGTTCATTTGTCAATATTCATCTCCATCCTACAGGACCATCCCATTGGACGGTCCCATTGGATGCAATGCAGAAAGTGCATAAATACCTTTTACAAGTATCAAGCCAAGTGATTCACTACTATGTATTCCAAATACAATGAGTTTTTGTTTTGTTATTTTTTTTAAGAAAACACCTTATTTTGTTCACTACTCAATATTTAACTCCATCCTACATTGGATGAAAGGCACTTACTTCTTTTTCAGGCATCAATCTGTACAGTTCACTGCTAAAACTATATGTATTCAAATAATTCTGATTCCTAATGGGAGCATGTTGTGTCATTTTCAAAGAATCACCAGGATCTTTTATAAATACTGAACTTCATCCAATATAACCATCCCATCGGATGAAATTTATACACACTTAACACTGGCATAATCAATTCAGATATTCCAACAAATACAACTCTTGGTCTAGGCTGGCTCCTGGCAGTCGCGAAGGTGGTGTGATCTTGTGTGACCCAACAATCAACTGCATGCCAACCAGCAAGATGGATGTGTATACGCTCTTTTCACTGTGTTCCGCATTTTAAAGCCAAAACTTAGCGTTATGCTGGACTCAGCTACAAGAAATGAAACCACCATCATGATCCTACTGGCATACACTATCCATCTTTTCAATTTTAATTGCTGAGTGCGGCGCAAGGAGTTTTAATGCATGCAAATTGGCCAACTTTGCATCATTTTGTGCAGAAAAATCACAAAAAACTTGGCTTTTTATTGGCTGATTTCAATGAAAAACACATCGATGGACCTGCACGGTTCTGATTCAAATGATGAGACTGGTTGTGCACGCATAAATCCCCCGTTTTTGAACTGGATACATTAGGACACCAGATGTAAGTGACCAGATACAAGCGAAAGTGGAACCATAGATGGAACAACAAAGGGATGATACTGAACACGCTTTGTAGTTGTCATGCCCAGTTGGCCATAAAATGAATTAGCACTCCCATTGGTAGTCCATCTATAGCACATCCCTGGTCAAACCCTAAAAAGTCCCCGCATAACAGCTAGGGTCTTCATTTAAGGAACTTTCCTTAAATTCAAAATGGCCTATCATTTAAAAATAAGGAAAGTTTCTTAAAGTCACTTTCTGTAGACTTAAGGAACTTTCCTTATACTGGTCTACAATTGAAGAATAAGGAAAGTTCCTTTAAATGGCTAAATCCGATTCTGTGTAGATTTCAGAAAGATGTATAGATTTAAGGAACTTTCCCTAAAATGGTCCTCGATTAGAAAATAAGGAAAGTGCCTTTAAATCACAGGAATCACATTCTGAAAATTTCCTTAAACTGGTCTATGGTTGAAAATTGTGGATGTTTCTTTAAATGGATAAATCACTATCCTGAAGATTTACAGACATTTCCTTTAAATGGTCTATGATTAGAAAATAAGGTGAGTTCCTTAAAATATAAAAAACACATTCTGATGAATAATTAGAGAACTTTCCTTAAACTGGCCTATCATTCTAAAATAAGGAAAGTTCCTTAAATATGTTAAAGTGACAAAATCACATATTAAAGATTTAAGGATTTTCCCTTAAATTGGTCTTGGGTTGAAAAATTATGGAAAGTTCCTGAAAGCAATCAAATAGCATCCTGTTGTTTTAAGGAACTTTCCTAATTTATTTCTGCTTTTCTGCATCTAAACCATACAGTTCAGCTATTAATGACAGGCAAAAATTGAAAATAGACCTATTCTCAAAACAAAATTCAGGGTAAAAAAGGTACACATCCTGGGAAAAAAAACTTTCCATTTTGGAAAGTTTTATTTTTCTATATTACTAAATATCTACAGGTATGTTACATATTTAATCACCAGGCAGACTGATGAGTGCATCAATGTTAATGTCAGATATCTCAACTGAATCAATTTGAAAGTCAAACGGATTTGCCCTATTTGAATCATGAGTAGAATTGAGGAATAAAAATATTCTTTGTGCATTGCCATTAGTTATGTGCATTATATATAAGGCTTGACAAATATGGACTAAGAATCGGGTCCGGATCTGTGCCTGAACATTGCAAAAAACAAAACAAAGTAAAAAGCTGATAGTCTGCATGTTAACAAGGGTGACCATTGTTGTTGTGTATATATATATATATATATATATACCAAACAAAATTTCCTACGGGGTCTCAAATTCCAGATATTGGAAAATTACCTGGAATACCATGATGTCCTGTGGTATCCCATTGGACAGCCCATGGTATCCAATGGTATCCAGCTGGATCCTATCTTTTCATTCATCCAATGGGATCCCATAATGTTTTTTTCTCACACAAAACTGCTCAGAACTAAGCTATATAAAGCCACATATTAAAATTTTACTGGTAACACATTTATTAAAGATTATCTACAAGTTTGCTTGAAAAGTTCAAACTTATTGATCAAAAATATATATAGATGTGTACATATTATTAGAGACTGTGAAATCCCAAGGTTAAGCCCTTTCCAGTAATGGTCACGTCTCCCATATGAAGCATCTTTTCAGAGTTCCTGCATGTCTTGTAATTCATTAACATGTTGTGTTCTATATTTAGAGCATTCATCACCTATAAAAATCTACATTTCAGAGTCTATTTTGTGGAGAGTTCATCAAAATGTACATTTTGTTTGGTCCAACTGTACAGTTTAATTGGCTTGACCAATGGGATTTTCCAATTGAAATATCCATCTGGACAATAACATGAAAAATGCCCTTTTTTGATTGGACAATAATGGACAATTTACTTTTAGTGCATAGTACCTGTTGCCTTTAGAGGTCACAAGTTAATTACAAAAATGTGCAGTGTTACAAACGTATGAATTGAGTTGGATTGGTTGCATGTACCTATAACAATTTTGGAGATATTCATGATTTAAATTTTCAAATGCCCCTCTTTTGCATAATCTTCAACATATTTTCATCTTTTTATTAATAGGCACAAATTCATGTATAGACCTATATCCATGCCAAATTTGAAGTTTCTAAGTGTAATAGTGTTCCAGAAAAACTGGCGAACAAAATTTGGTACTATAGAGGAAAAAATGAATGAAATTGAAGAAACACAATGTCTGTGTTGGCACACACAGACGTAAATATGGTGGCATTTTGCAATACATTTAATGTGTGCTGGAAAAAATTATTCACATGAACAATTTTTAATGTCTGTATATCATGTTCAGAGCATTTTCAATACTTGAACACTTCTGTACCTTCCATTGATTATGTCGAAAGAAAGAGAATCATTATGTGCAGGGACAGAATTGAGAATCATTACACGAAACATACTTTGAAAGTCAGAGTATGATCTCTCTGAACTTGAAAGGAAAAGAAACTTAAACTTTCCAACTTTGTTGATACATAAGGTACAACCACATAAGAAGAAAGCTAGTAACAATTCAAAAGCTTGAATAATAATGTTCAAGCAATATAAATTTCCTATAATCTGATAATTTCATGTGCCTAATTAATGTGAATTATCAGTTGAATGTACAATGACTTTGTGCTTTAAATTGAACTTGCTGGTAATAACATGCACTGTAAAAAGTCATGAACCTCATTATGCACATGCGCTTTTTTATTTTGCATTTTTTTTTTTTTTTTAAATTCCGGCCATGTTCTATGAAATACTTCAATCAAATACCAAATCTTCAAGATTGTGTTTAGGCTGCTACTGATGACTTTTATTCTATAAGAAATACAAGACTCACCAAAAGGGAAATCTGACCTTGTGTAATTAATGACACAACTGCAATTGGAAAACTTGGGATCTTTTTTATCCAATTGGACAACATGGGATACTGTTGGATCCAATTGAACAACATGGGACACTGTTGAATCCATCTGGACCTACAGGGTACAGTACCTTGTTTTTAACAAGTCTCTATTACACATCTGCTCAAACATATATTTTTCGAATCTCAGGAGGAGGTACAGTGCATCTGTTCCACAGAACTTTGAAGTTAGTTTGTAAATTTATAGAACACAAGTCCCCCCAAAAATCTCCCAAAATGTGTTCCTCACAGGATGTCTGGACCTACAATTGATCACAAATTGCCTTAAGTTGGGATTCCATATGCGTGGTTTCGGAAGCGAATGCCGCTCGTCAAAAATAGAAACAGCAGCATTTCTTTTAGTTGATTCCATATACGCGGTTCACGGGCGATGGTACACGCGACATCACGCGCACCACAACCAATCGCTCCATGTAGCAATCGAAATGGCAACCGCGTGTGAAATGCACAGGGAATTCCATCTTTGGCCTATTTACATCTTGTGATGGAAACAATAAATAATTGGCCCTGTTTTGATGCAAGAGATAACAAATTTTAGAAATCTTAAATGGAGCTGGCATTCGACAAGGATATTGTCACACAACAAACTAAGGTGCAGTGAGTGTTAACAGTTATATCAAGTACATGTAATCTGCAGATACATTTACGCCACACTGTGAAAATCTTTTCCACATATGTTGTCGAAAAGTCCTAAAAAACACAACCGTACACAGACATATAGAAAGATTAAAAAAGCTAGTACAACATGAGGAAATGTTTTGTCAAACTCAGCGATAAGCAAATTACACTTGTTAAACATATCTCCAATTGCATAAACTGTTTCTTTCTAATAATTGGTTACCAAATTTATTTCCCAAATGTTGGTCACTTTGCACACATTCCACCTTCTCATTCTTGAATAAAACTCCTGCATTGGGATCAGTGTCCCGAAAATTATAAGCTTACTTTTGGAAAGATTGAAAAATACTTTGTTCCATGCTCAGTACATATTAACATAAGCTTCTTTAATGATTGGTGGGGGCTAAAAGAACTATATTATCGGCATAACTCAAGACACCAACAAATATGTAACGTCTTATTAAAAGGTCATCGTAATACAATGTGACCATTTTCTTGTATTATTGTTGGTGGTATAGGAAAAAATACCGTTCAAAGAATGCAGTACTCTTCTGCCGCCTTCAATCTCTTTTGCTGTAAGTGAATAGGAATAGTGCCCCATAGCATCAGGTATAGTGTATTATCAGAAAGCTGCTGGTAGCCTGTAGTGTAAGAGATCACGGTCATTTTGCCATTCATCAAATAATTTCACAAATGGAGATCTTGTCATAAATTCAACAAATACTACTATTGTACACTTGACCTTTGACCTCAAAACATTAGGTCAAATATAGAGGTATAAACTTGACTTTCAATAGCCTTCTAGATCACCCTATGTTGCTTCTTTTGTTTTAAGATTTAGATTTCAAGATGCACAATGTCACTCAGCAAGCTTGTGACGCGTGTGTGACCTTGAAAATTAGGTCAAGGTCAATTATGCTTGCACACAAAGCAAGCCTTATAGTGGTGTACTATCATATGCAATTTGAAAGTCCAGTCTCAAAAGCCTCTGAAGTTACAGTGGTAAAAAAAAATTCAATGAATAGGTCACTGTGACCCAGATACTTGACCTAGTGACCTACTTTTGATTCATGACACATTTTTTGGTTATGATACATGTGTGTATAAAATTTCATATAACTGACTTAAATACTTCCTTACGTTTACCAATTCCACCATTGTGCACTTGACCTTTACCTCAAAAAGTAAGTCAAATATAGAGCTATGACGTTGATTTTCAATAGGCTTCTAGATCACTCTATCAAGCTTCTTGTGTGTAAGCTTCAGATTGCTAGATGCAGGCTTTCAATAGTTAGATTGGTAACGTGGCTCAGCACTTGTGACCTTGAGAATTTGGTCAAGGTCAACTATGTTTGTTGCACACAAAGAAGGCCATATAGGAGTGTAATATCATGTGCAATTTGAAAGTCCCGTCTAAAAAATTTCTGAAGTTATGGTGGTAAAACCATGGGACAGACGAACAGACGGCGTTCCCCTCTTGAATCCCAAAACATTCCCCTCTTGAATCCCTCCAAGTATATACAACTTTACATGTGTAGGTAGGATCAGATCTGTGGTTAAAATTTACTGATCATTGTAAAGACCTAAGTTTCAAAAGTAATGTTGATAGTTACATTAACCTTAGGGAGGGGGCGGGGAGGGGGGCATACCCATATTTTAGGATGAGTAGGCTCCACTAAGGTTATAAAACCCAGACCCAATGGGAACTGAATCAATGTTATTAACAGGGGTCTTTGGGAGCTGGTATTTATAAAGTTAGTTTGTTGGCCACTTCCATTTGGTGGGGGGGGGAGCAATTACTCAGACCCATTACAATATACAGCTGACTATTAAAAATGGGGCATTTAGGACCAATAGTTTGAAAACTGGGGTGTTTGACAGTGATAAATGCTAACAAAACAGGCAGTCTTTCCCTGCAAAGCTTCTCCCTAATGTTTAGTAATGGGAGTACACTCCCCACCCCCTACTCCCAGCTGAGGTAAATTGAGCATGATAATATTACTGTGGCTCTCTGCTTATGCCCTGCGGTCCCCTGTGACACAGGTGGCCTAGGAAAAAATAAAAGGAAAGAAAAGAAAAATAGATGAGGTGGAGGAAACCATGGTTATCCTAACAGCTTGTGCTGCCATGTTTTCCAGGACCACAGCCAAGGCAAAGGGTCCACCACACACTCTCTCACAGCTGTGGTGGGCCCCTGGTCCTGGATATATCCCCCCAACACTCATCGCTTGTAGTCCCCACCCCCACCCCCACCCCCACCCCCACAAAAAAAAAAAGGAAAAAAGAAAAAAAAAACTCTCATACACCCTATCCCTGCCTCTAAGGCTCAGGCATTTCCCATGGGAGACCCCATGGGAGCCCTTATAAGGGCTACCACCATTCCCGCTCCTCCCTGCACTCTCAAATTCTAATTTACTCCGTCGCTATTATGCCCTATCAGTTCATTTTCTTTTCTCCCAGCACTGTACCAGGTAGCTACTCTTGTAGCTAGCTGCCCAGTTACAAAAAAATGTTTATTTGAAAGAGATGATGCTGATAACATTTGATACAGCTTGTGAGGAGAGAGATCACATTTCGCCTTGCCACCATCAATGCATGCATAAAGCTGTGCCTACTTTGTCTTTGGGCCAGGAAGGTCAAAATCACACTGAGCCAGTGTCCACAGTGCTGGCAGTCTCTGTGTTTAGACCAAGCAGACTAGAGCTTCATGGACCTCACTGATCTAAGTAGTATCCCATGCAGAAGTTTAGCCCATCAAAACAGACCTATGTTATGGACAAAATATATATATATGTATATATATATATATATATATATATATATATATATATATATATATATATATATATATATATATATGTAGGGTGCGTTTTTTCTTTTGTATTGTTATTTGTTTTTTTTTTTTGTTTTTTTGTTTTTTTGTTTTTTTTTTGTTTTGTTTTGTTTTTTTGGGGGTTTTGTTTTTGGTTTTTTTTTGTTTTTCTTTGGTTTGTTTTTGTTTTTGTTTTGGGTTTTTTTGTCAGTTTTTTTGTTTTTGTTTTGTTTTATTTTTTTGTTTGTTTTTTTTTCTGGTTTTTTTTTTCTGTTTGTTTTGTCAAGGATACAATGTGAGCTTTGTCAAGGATACAATGTGAGCTCCAATAAAGTTTCCAAATCAATTTCTTTGGATACAGTAAATGTCGAATAGTATTGCTAATTTTTTTTACAGAAGTTACATGCTTTGAAATAAGTTTGAAATGTTGTAAAATGTTCTTTAAATTTGTATTTTTGACATATCACTGTACTTTTAATTTCCCTATTTTGCAAACAATTCCTATTCAAATAATTTTATTATACTGTTTAACTGTGTTTTTTCTTTCATGGTTTTGAGCCATCAGCTAAAGGTGAAAATAAGAGAACAGTGAAATTAAAGCAATTTACAGTAGTCATTGCCACTTTGGCACTAATAAAATAGGCAAAACATTTGTGTTCCTTTCAAACTTAATGAGTGTGATATTTGAAAGGTTAATCGGGTTTGTAAAGTTCAGCTTTTGTGATCCACATTGTAAAATAATGTGGGGCTGATATGGAATGAGTTTACAAATACATGTATGTATGACCCTAAGATCATAGTATTCAATCTCTCTCTAGGCCCACATAGAGGGAGAACACACATTATTTAACTGTTTAGTCTTTTACTTGATTAAATACCAGTAGACATCAAACACAGCCAGTGATGACTGATAATGATGGACATTCTGGTACAGTGGAACCTGCTATTTAAGACCACCCATAATGCCAGACAAAAGTGATCACTTATGACAGGTGGTCTTTCACTGCAGGTAAGTTAGTAAAGAAATTAAAGGACAGTGTCTTGAAAGGGCAGTCTTAAAATCTAGTGTGGTCTTTTACGAGAGGTGGTCTTAAGAGCAGGTACCACTGTATTATCAAAGCCACCAAAAGCATGCTCAATTCCATGCATTCCTTATTGCGAAGTATGATATGTGCCTGAATGTCACGTGACAATCAAAATATAACAGGCAAATGCTCTTAAGACCCTCTCGACATCAATTTGATAACACCAGGTGATCTTGAAAATAGGTCAAGGTCAATGAAAGCTGAGCTCAACCAAGCATCTGGTGACATGCTTCCACTGTCCACTGCATAAATTTCATAGTGGTTGCTCAATTTTTCAAAAAATTTGGTTGGTATTAAGGGATAACAGCCTTGTCTATGTATATTGTAGTAAAAGGTTTATTCAATTTCCTCACATTCAGAGTATACATGTAGGCCTACTTTCAAGAGGAAGGGGGGTACCCCCCCCCCCCTTTGTTTTTGTTTTTTGCAATGTGCACTTGCATATTCAATCCCTTTACAATGGCCCATATAGGCAAGAACGTGGCCAGAATCTATAGTTTAACACTATAATTTTATAAAAAGAAAAGTCCAAAATCTATATTTAAAACATATTGAAAAAGAAATTGGGAATGCAGGAGTTTCAGTGTAAAATTCAGTTTTGATATTTAATGAGTTGCACTAGATTGCATCATTTGAGGTCCAATTTTTTCAAACATTTCCTTAAGAACGGGGGGGGGGGGGGGTAGGGAGGGGAATGGGTATCCTCTTCCTGTACCCACCCATCTCCTCACACTCTTCACTATGTTCAAATATCCTATGTTTTTTTTCAAAAATGTTAACATCCATGCCCACGAATAAAAAATGATAACAATTGTGAATGCCCCCATACAGGAATATTGTATAAAACCAACATATAGGGTTATTTCAGGTCTGATGGGGTGGATCCCATATGCTAGTTCAAGGCTGATTCTTTACAAATCCCCAGTAGCTTTCTGTGGTTTACTGATCAATTAGGATTATGGGTACTGAATTGGCACCAGTAGGATAAAATGTGATGGACACAACACAAAGGGTTCAGATCAGGTTTCCTCACCCTGCCTAAGGAAATGCATGTTAACCTACACATACACTCAGGGTCATGGGCCAGACCAATCCTTTCCTCCAGGTCAGTCCAAACAAACAGCTTATGCTCATTGACAAAGGGGGTAAGGGGGATTTCAGTGTACTAGTACAGAATATAATTTTGCTCCATTACATAGTAAAGAAAAGATAGATATTCTAAAATGATGGATAGTGCAAAGTAAGGAAAATATGAGGCCTTCCAGTATGCTGCTGCAAAAAATAAAATGCCCCTGGTTGGCCAGTACAGAAATACCTGATCCCCCTCTTTCTGATGGAACAGTGACATATGCCAGATCTGTCTGCCCACAAAGCATGTGCTTGTTTGCATGGGGAGAATTCATAACTACATGTACACATCATGTGTGATAAATGTTAATAAATTTCAAATGACAAATCTAATTCTTTTTCCTCCACTTGTTTCTTTCAGTGCAACCCCCAAACTTCCAACTATTTTTTGCCACACTGAATGTGTGTGTCAGTCCATCAACATAACCTCCTTTATGTGAACGTTTTTTATTATTATTATTTTTTTGGAAATCAACAGTATGCATTATAACTTAATCAATGCTCAAATTTGGCCATAGCATTTATGTAAATCTTGGATTTGTCGCTGTTAAATCAGCTGGAGCCCTGGAGGAAAGAACACAGATACAGGAGACCATCGGTCAGTTACAGTCAGCTGGGGAAGGGAGACCTGTAATTGAGACTCAATTTTGCATTGTGCACAGATGCCAACTAGGAAAAAAATGTGCTTCTCAGTGAATCTGTTTGGCTCTATAGCAGCCTTGACTGGACAGTGTAATACTTGTTGGGCATAGCAGTTGTTTGACGAGTGCCAACATCAGAAATTTTACCCAGTCTGGGAAGCTGCTACTGAGGCAGCAAATCTGTCTGTGCACTTTTAAAATTTGCACAAATCAAAATGCTACAACTTTGGTTAATTGGATAGGCATACAGCATAATCCAATTAACTGAACCTAGGATGGAACCTCTACCTATTATAATGTTGACTATATTCAACATTTATGTTGGTCAAGTGTCCCTTATTAGCATTAATTGAAATTCTACAACTTTAGTTTTTAGCTCTGCTGACTAAAGGTGGCAAAGCTTATGCGGTCACTCATTTCTGGTTGGCAGTCATTCTGTCGTTCCATCTGTAGACAATTTGCTTGCCAACACGATAGCATGAACAATTTTAAAGTTAGCCTCTTGAAATTTTTTGGACATGCTCTACCAGTGACAGTCTAGATTCTTTGCATTATTGGTGATGCCATCTACAGGATTACGTAATATACAGGCCAAAAAGTGAAAAAATTGAAAACACTCTAGAGTCCTTGATTTGTGATGGATCTTTATAAAATTTGGTGGAAGCATTTGGGACGCTTATATGTGGAATCTGAACAGTACTGTTGGCGCTACGTACAGGTGAACGGAAATTAATGAGCCAATATGTGCTCAGAGCTATCATGAGAAATAATCAAGCTAACTTAATCAAATGTCACAGCATATCTGTTTCATGTCTGAAAGTATATTACATAATATGGGTGACCTTAGCCCACTTTCTCAAGGTCACTGATGGAATAAATTTCAGGAGATGATATTCTTGTGATGGTCATTCTATCTTTACATGTAAACAAATAGGCATTTTACCATTATAGGCATATTATAGAGAAGCACGTTTATAAAAAGTGGAGTGCTGGTGGTTCTACCGATGGTTTTTAATGGAACTAACATCATAGGTGTAAAATAACCACAGTAAATTCAGTATTATGATCATAAATAAAGATGGAGCTTTGAAACTTACACCAACTATGTATTTGGTCAGTAATCAACCTTTATGAAAATTTGGATGCCCTTGATCCAGTTTTTGGTCAAAATACAAATTACAGATGTCATTGATAATTAAGTACAAAATATTGATATAAGTGAGCTAGGGTTACTAAATTGATACAAAATATGCAATTTACATGAGTATTTTATAATCCATAAATCACCTTTAACCTGCTTGTTTAAAGGTCACTGATTGATACAACAACCCACAGAATACAGATATACCACAAACGAACTACAAAAAAAGATTAAAACATTCATAAATATTCTCCTAACTTTCCTAGTTAAATAAAATGATATGTATACATACATTATCTGATTTATCCTTTTGTCTGTTAATATTCATTACAAACATATTATACCGTGATAAACCTTCCAATAACATCATGCAAATTAAAGCCACCTATATAATTGACCTTTGCATTTTCTCAAGTTCAGAAGCCAATTGAGGACACAACTTCGAAATGAAAATGAAGGTGCAATATATAGCCATGGTGCTAGCTGAGCATTAGGTCCATGGGCCTCTTGTTGGTTCCTAGGATGTGTGTACAACACAAACATACAAGTTGGAAGTTGCAATTTCACCTCTACCCATAACAGTATTCAAGATATCCAACATTTAATTTATTCAAGTGTCCCAAATTAATATTAATTAAAATTCTACAAGTTGTGTATGCTGCTCATGTGAAACATGTATAAAAAAAAACAGGGGAGGGGGGAGGCTCTTCTACTTTTTATGGTTCTGAATGATCACCTTCTTGTCATAGGCTCAATTTGAAATGTGAGCACTTGGAAGATGGAGGAAGGCTTTAAAACTGTATTACCAGCTTGCTAACGCTTTTTTTACAAAAGAAATTGGACAGTTTCATCAAAAACTCAAAATTTTGCAGGGTCTTATCTCCATGCATGGCATAAAAATGCCATTTTATATGGAATATCTAGATGTTTAGAATTATGAAAATTCGGGGCATTCAAAATGTCAAACCTTGAATATCTCAAAACCATAGTTGTATGCAGATTGAGATAGGTTCCTTGACCAAGGCATGTCTGAGTGCAAACCCAGATATTTTTTTTTATAAAAAATGTTTTTCTTTCTTTCAATGTGCATGTAAAGGTTTGTGACACTTGCCAATATAATGGACAGTAACTGAAAGTAGTAGAATTTTAAATTATGCTAATTAGGGGCACTGAAAAAAATTAAAAGTTGAATATCTCCAAGACTATTGCAGATATAAATGCCTTTCCAACTTCAGTTTGTAAGTTTGTGGCAAAGCCAAATTCAACGAACCATGAACCAAAATCATAGGACTTTGATTTATGCAAATAGGGTAAATATGCAAAATGTAAATCTTGAATAGCTTCAAAACTATTATAGATAGAGGTGTCATTCCAACTTCCATTTATAGGTTT
The DNA here is from genome assembly GCA_964020975.1 of Hermodice carunculata. Lineage (NCBI taxonomy): Eukaryota > Metazoa > Annelida > Polychaeta > Eunicida > Amphinomidae > Hermodice > Hermodice carunculata. The sequence goes on from OZ026624.1 coordinate 30,370,200, forward strand.
GTGACATATCCGCATCATACTGAAACATGAACCAAAGTTGTAGAATTTTAATTTATGCAAATTAGGTGAATACACAAAATTTAAATTGAATAGCTTCAAAGCTGTTATATCTACAGGTGCCATTTCAACTTTACTATATAGATTTGTGACATAGATGCACCCAATGAACCATGAACCAAACTTGGAGGATTTTAATTTATACAAACAAAGTGAATATACAAACCTAAATTTTGAATTACGTCAAAATATTATACATAGAGGTACCATTCCAACTTCAATTTGCAGATTTGTGACATAACCACATCCAGTAAACCATGAACCAGAGTTGTAGGCTTTTAATTTATTCAAATTAGGCAAATACACAAAATCAAGATCATGAATAGCTTCAAAGCTATTACAGACAGTAGTGTCATTAAAAATTCAGTTCATAAGTTTTTGACATGGCCACATCCAATGAGCCAAGAACCAATGTTATAGCATTTTAATCTATGCAAGTTATTCTAAAAAAAAAAGTTTAAATTATGTTGAACAATGGCAAAGTCTTGCATTTCAAATTGTTTTCATTTTGAAGGCACCCAGACAGATTTGCTGTCACGCAAGTCCTCTTTTCTAGTTCATTTTTGCTGCATTATTTTCAAGCTTGGAGTTCACCAAGGCTGCCAAGCATTGTTACACTACTAGCCGTAATGCAATGAAGACAATAAAGCGTGCTGGCTAAGCATGCTACAAATAAAAAAAAAAAAAAAAAAAAAAATAATAATAATAACAATAATAATAATAATAATAATAAAAAGCTGGCATAAAAAATGCACTTGGGATTCCCTTAAAAATTTATAAGCTAGATTAATTCAAGTACATGTAAAGTGCTTGCATTTTATTAGCATATTTGTTGTATCTGTATCATAAACATAATACATTTTGCCAGAGAGCCCACTGTACAGCAAACCCATCTCTGGTAAAACACTAGCACCCATGTCAACTTTAGAAATGCCCAATCTGGTCTATGTATTCTGACCATCCGCAGGGTCCCTGCAAGGCAGGATATATTTAGCCAGAGAGACAGGTGTAATAAGATCCAAAATGTAGGGCATAGCTGTTTTCTTAATGTTCTGTCCTGCCCACATAATTAAAGCTTGCTGGCAACAATTATCATCTCAGTACCCATGACAGGCCCAATTATCTACTTGACTGATAAGACCACCAGTGCAGCAACCAGTGGTCCATGCTATGAACCCCTGCCATTATATGGGTGTATTTGAAATTTGAAGTCACAAATTTGTTGCAAGAAAGTTTATACTTACATCCATGGTAGGTCCATTTATGAAACTGATAATGGGAATGGGGGTTCTTCTCTGCTGAGTTATTGGTACACCATTTTATTTTGTTGTGTCCCCCCAATTCCAGTATGGTAAATCCATACAGTGGTTCCTTCTCTTGAGAGACCACTCAAATGAAAGGCAACCTGTCTTGAAAGACCACTTTGGTCAGTACTTTTCATATCATTTATACCTCTCATGAAAGACCACTGTCTGGAGAGACCACAATTTGGTCATCCCCAAAGGTTGTCTTTGGAGATAGTTTTTCACTGTACTGCTACATAGGTGTCAACCCTTGGAGAAATCTCACCTTGAGGATTGACTGAGGCAGGGTGTGGGAGGGGGAACCCCCCAGGGCCTCCCCTCAGAAAATTTTGTTTTTTTAGGTTCAAAATGGTGCAATCTGGCAGCATCTGGGCATAACCGAGTAGCAAGGGGCATCATGGCATCACGGTTATCATGTTATTTTATGACTTTCGGATCGGGAAAGTCATCGGAAGCCAAGATTTTTTTGAAAATCTTTTAATCCGCTTGATTTTTACTACTTTTTTTTTTACATCGATATTTTCTGTTGAACAGGAGACGAATGTGAGATTTGAAGTGGCCGTAAGGCAAGTCCTCAAACCGTGACTCCCGTCAGACTCACGGTCAAAACGTGAGAGTTGACACCTATATATGCTGCTACCAGCATATTAAGTAAATGAGATGTCTTGTTGTAAGACCGCCAAAACTCCTAAATATAATTTGCATTCTATCAGGACATTGATTTCCCAGTGATCTCGAGAAGCTACTAAAATGTAGGCTAGACTCAATCTTAAGAGAGGACTGTTTATGATGTTACCAGCAACTTTAAAATAAATGCTGATCAAAAAAAAAAAATGTTCTAAATAGTGGTCAGTACAAAATACAAAAAAATAAGAGGGTTTCCAGCAGTACCCTTTAATACCCTCCGCCCCTTTTCCAGGATAGTAATATTGAGAGAGCAGTACCTGTCACCAAAGACCAGGCTTGTGAAGGCGTCTCACTTGAGACCACAAGTAATGATGCCCAAACATGGAGCGAGTTTTCTTGAATTTATTCCAGCATACGTAACTTGCATGCACGAAAAAAAGGAGGGTGCCACGTCCAGGCCCGTGCCAAAGCCACAGCCATAAGCCTAGCGATGGCCGATGTCTCATTGCCCAGGATATAAATAACTTGCCTACAAGGGTAAAGGTCTCTGACACGCTGTACCCAGCAAAGTGACCCAAGCTATCGAATGTCCTAATGTCTGCATTACACATATGCACTGTGTAACACTGAGAGCGTACACAAGGTAAAATGTGGTATTATGAGAGGTACATGTACAAGTAACTACCCCCCCCCCCCTTTCCAAAAATAAGTGACGTCTGTGAAAAAGTGGTTTTAAATGACCAGCGGTCTCTCATCGGGGTGGCAACAGGTACTAATGTACTCAATGTAAATTATACAATATTATTCAATCAAAATAAAACATTTTTCATGTTATTGTCCAGTTGGATATTCAATTGGAAAATCCCATTGGTCAAGCCAATTGAACTGTACAGTTGGACCAAACAGAAGTACATTTTGATAAACTCTCCACAAAAAAGACTCTTAAATGAAGATTTTTATAGGTGCATGAATGTGTTGATACAGAACACATGTTAACTAGAAAAGAAGATTTGCTTCAAAGCACATCTGTCTGTGTGCCTTCAAAAGTTGTAAATATTGAATGTTACAACTTTTATCCTTTCGTACTTAACATTACATTAAGCTTATGGCTGCAATGCAAATTTCAAAGTCCAAATGACCTTGACCTTTGACCTTCACAGGTCACATGTAAATTGCGCAGTGTTACAATACCCACAATTTAAGCTCAACATGAACCAAATTTGGTGAAAATTGATCAACTTATGGCAAGATGAAACTTTCAAAGGGCCAAATGATCTTGACCTTTGCCCTTTTGAGGTTACATGTTCTTATAAAAATGTGCAGTGTTGCAATACCTACAATTTGAGTCCAACATCATTAGAATTGGATGGAAATTGGCCAAGTTATGACTGGATGAAACTTTCAAAGGTACAAATGACCTTGACCTTTGACCTTTAGAGGTCACATGTAAATTTCAAAAATGTGCAGGGTTACAATAACTACAATTTGAGCCCAACATGATAAAATTTGGATAAAAATTTACCAAGTTATGGCTAGAAAAAATCCACCATTGAAAATGGCCTTTGACCTTGAAATGACTTTTGGCCTTGAGATGACCTCTACCTGAAGTGTACCTTGACCTCAAAAATGACATTTTGGCCTAAATTGACCCTTTGACCTTGACATGACCTTGACATTTGAGATGACCTTGACTTTGATATCAAACTATATACGTGGAACCACATCTACTATAGTATATAAGATAGTGAAGATTTAAAACTTTCATTAGCCCCCATTTGCGTAATTTTGTAAAGCATGACATGTCAGAATAGAAAAGCCAGACTTTATCTATAGAAGTATAATTGTGCCAAGTTTGGAGTTTTTACAAGTAATAATTTTCAATTGAAATGTCGGACAAATTTGCCTGGAAAGAAAGAAAAGAAAAGAAAAGAAAAGAAAGAAAGAAAGAAAGAAAGAAAGAAAGAAAGAAAGAAAGAAAGAAAGAAAAAAAAGAAAGAAAGAAAGAAAGAAAGAAAATGTGCAGTGTTACAGTAGCTACAATTTGTGTCCAACATGATCAAAATAGGATGATAATTGACCGAGTTAGAGCCACATGAATATATCAAATGTCAAAATGACGTTGACCTTTGACCTCTAGAGGTCACACGTAAATTTTTACAAAAAAGTGCAGTGTTACAGTAGCTACAATTTGTGACCAACATGATCAAAATTGGATGGAAATTGACTGAGTTATGGCTGGATGAATATTTCAAACGTACAAATGACCTTGACCTTTGACCTTTAGAGGTCACATGTAAATTACAAAAATGTGCTGTGTTACAATATCTACAATTTGGGTCCAACATCATCAAAATGTTATTGTCCAGTTGGATATTCAATTGGTAAACCCCATTGGTCAAGCCAATTGAACTTTACAGTTGGACTAAACAAAAGTACATTTTGATGAACTCTCCACATAATAGACTCTGAAATGATTTTTATAGGTGATGAATGTGTTGATACAGAACACATGTTAATAAATTAAGTGACATGCAGAAACTCTGACAAGATGGTCCAATGGGATGGTCCAGTTGGATCAAGGTGAATATATGTACATGTACAAGAAAAGTTTTAAACTCTGATGTTTTCTTCTAAAATAACATGAAAACATTTAGAATCATTCACATTTTCTTACATTGAACAACATTTTCTTACATTGAAAATTGATACCTGTGACCTGTGTTAGGTGTGTACAAATTTCAGCCAATGAGATGGCCCTGTTGTCTGAAGGCAAATATTTACAAATATAATAAAAGATTTGAGGGGATCCTCTAAAAAAACACAAACCATGCAAATATTAGGAATTATTTGAATGCAAAGTTGTAGCAGTGAACTGTTTATATTGATGCGTGTAAAAGAAGTAGGCGCCTTTCATCCAATGGGATGCTTCTATTGGATGAAGGTCAATATTTACAAATATAATAAAATATCCTGGTGATTCCTTTGAAAATGACAGAACATGCTCACATTTGGAATTGGAATCATTTGAATGCATATTTTTAGCATTGAATTGTTTAGATTGAGACCTGTAATAGAACTAAGTGCCTTTCATCCAATGGGATGGTTCTGCAGGATGGAAATGAAAATTGACTAATGGAAAAATATGGTGTTTTCTTAAAAATAACAAAACAAAACAAAGACTCATTATTATATTCGGAATAGTAGAGAACCATTTGGTTTTATTCTTGTAATCGGTATTTGTGCACTTTCTGCATTGCATCCAATGGGACAGTCCAATGGGATGGTCCTGTAGGATGAAGATAAATATTGACTAATAAACAAATTACGGGTGTTTTCTTTAAAAAAACACATACTTTAAATAGTTTGATTGTATATTTGTTATTGTACACTATATGATTTGAAACTTATACTTAGTTGGCACATGTGCAATTTCTGCACTCCATCCAACTCTACTCATGATTCAAATAGGGCAAATCCGTTTGACTTTCAAATTGATTCAGTTGAGATATCTGACATTAACATTGATGCACTCATCAGTCTGCCTGGTGATTAAATATGTAACATACCTGTAGATATTTAGTAATATAGAAAACTAAAACTTTCCAAAATGGAAAGTTTTTTTTTCCCAGGATGTGTACCTTTTTTACCCTGAATTTTGTTTTGAGAATAGGTCTATTTTCAATTTTTGCCTGTCATTAATAGCTGAACTGTATGGTTTAGATGCAGAAAAGCAGAAATAAATTAGGAAAGTTCCTTAAAACAACAGGATGTTATTTGATCGCTTTCAGGAACGTTCCATAATTTTTCAACCCAAGACCAATTTAAGGGAAAATCCTTAAATCTTTAATATGTGATTTTGTCACTTTAACATATTTAAGGAACTTTCCTTATTTTAGAATGATAGGCCAGTTTAAGGAAAGTTCTCTAATTATTCATCAGAATGTGTTTTCTATATTTTAAGGAACTCACCTTATTTTCTAATCATAGACCATTTAAAGGAAATGTCTGTAAATCTTCAGGATAGTGATTTATCCATTTAAAGAAACATCCACAATTTTCAACCATAGACCAGTTTAAGGAAATTTTCAGAATGTGATTCCTATGATTTAAAGGCACTTTCCTTATTTTCTAATCGAGGACCATTTTAGGGAAAGTTCCTTAAATCTATACATCTTTCTGAAATCTACACAGAATCGGATTTAGCCATTTAAAGGAACTTTCCTTATTCTTCAATTGTAGACCAGTATAAGGAAAGTTCCTTAAGTCTACAGAAAGTGACTTTAAGAAACTTTCCTTATTTTTAAATGATAGGCCATTTTAAATTTAAGGAAAGTTCCTTAAATGAAGACCCTAGCTGTTATGCGGGGACTTTTTAGGGTTTGACCAGGGATGTGCTATAGATGGACTACCAATGGGAGTGCTAATTCATTTTATGGCCAACTGGGCATGACAACTACAAAGCGTGTTCAGTATCATCCCTTTGTTGTTCCATCTATGGTTCCACTTTCGCTTGTATCTGGTCACTTACATCTGGTGTCCTAATGTATCCAGTTCAAAAACGGGGGATTTATGCGTGCACAACCAGTCTCATCATTTGAATCAGAACCGTGCAGGTCCATCGATGTGTTTTTCATTGAAATCAGCCAATAAAAAGCCAAGTTTTTTGTGATTTTTCTGCACAAAATGATGCAAAGTTGGCCAATTTGCATGCATTAAAACTCCTTGCGCCGCACTCAGCAATTAAAATTGAAAAGATGGATAGTGTATGCCAGTAGGATCATGATGGTGGTTTCATTTCTTGTAGCTGAGTCCAGCATAACGCTAAGTTTTGGCTTTAAAATGCGGAACACAGTGAAAAGAGCGTATACACATCCATCTTGCTGGTTGGCATGCAGTTGATTGTTGGGTCACACAAGATCACACCACCTTCGCGACTGCCAGGAGCCAGCCTAGACCAAGAGTTGTATTTGTTGGAATATCTGAATTGATTATGCCAGTGTTAAGTGTGTATAAATTTCATCCGATGGGATGGTTATATTGGATGAAGTTCAGTATTTATAAAAGATCCTGGTGATTCTTTGAAAATGACACAACATGCTCCCATTAGGAATTAGAATTATTTGAATACATATAGTTTTAGCAGTGAACTGTACAGATTGATGCCTGAAAAAGAAGTAAGTGCCTTTCATCCAATGTAGGATGGAGTTAAATATTGACTAGTGAACAAAATATGGTGTTTTCTTAAAAAATAACCAAACAGAAACTCATTGTATTTGGAATACATAGTAGTGAATCACTTGGCTTGATACTTGTAAAAGGTATTTATGCACTTTCTGCATTGCATCCAATGGGACCGTCCAATGGGATGGTCCTGTAGGATGGAGATGAATATTGACAAATGAACAAAATAATAGTGGTGTTTTCTTAAAAAATAACAAAACAAAAACTCATAGTATTTGGAATAGTAGTGAATCACTTGGCTGATACTTGTAAAAGGTAGTTATGCACTTTCTGCATTGCATCCAATGGGACCGTCCAATGGGATGGTCCTGTAGGATGGAGATGAATATTGACAAATGAACAAAATATGGAGTTTTCTTAAAAAATAACAAAACAAAAACTCATTATTATATTTGGAATAGTAGTGAATCACTTGGCTGATACTTATAAAAGGTATTTATGCACTTTCTGCATTGCATCCAATGGGACCGTCCAATGGGATGGTCCTGTAGGATGGAGATGAATATTGACAAATGAACAAAATATGGAGTTTTCTTAAAAAATAACAAAACAAAAACTCATTATTATATTTGGAATAGTAGTGAATCACTTGGCTTGATACTTGTAAAAGATGTTTGTGCACTTTCTGCAATGCATCCAATGGGACAGTCCAATGGGTTGGTCCTGTAGGATGGAGATTAATATTGACTAGTGAACAAAATGTGGGTGTTTTTTTTAGGAAAAACACGCATTTTAAATGTTCGATTGTATATTTATTATTAACTATATGATTTGACACTTATACCATGTTTGACACTTGTGCAATTTCTGCACTGCATCCAATGGGATGGTCCTGTAGGATGGAGATGAATATGGACTAATGAACAAAATATGGGTGTTTTCTTAAAAAAAAACACTTATTTTAAATAGTTTGATTGTATATTTGTTATTGTTCACTATATGATTTGATACTTGTACTAAGTTTGACACTTGTGCAATTTCTGCACTGCATCCAATGGGATGGTCCAGGGGGACAATCCAATGGGACAGTCCTAAGGAATGAGACTGAATATGTACAAACAAAGAAGGATGGTGTTTTCTTTGAAAATAACAAAATCCATAAAAACATTTGGAAGCACCTGAAGGCAAACTGGTATCAAACTGAAATCATACTAGATTTGAATATCAAAACAATCTCTTTTATCAAATCTAGTGTCTGAATTATGGTCATCTAAACTTTTACACAAAATTGGCACCACAGACAATAACCCGTGACTTATGATGCATGAAGGCAATGTGAATGGCTTATGACTTTTAATTGCATTTGTAGGTGTAAAATATAATCCAATGGGATGGACCAGAAGCTGGTGATCCAATTGGATCCCATGGGATCCAATGGGATACAAGGTCATCCCATGGGATATCCAGTAGGATCCCATGGGATCCAATGGGATGGTTTTTTCGGTATCTGAAAAAGTATAGATTACTGGATTTTTTTTCTTATATTTATAAGATGGTAAGGACCAGAGATGTTTACATGATAGATATTAGACAATACTTGTGAATAGTTTTTGAGTTATGTTACTGGACAGATCCGGACTGAGTTCATAGTCCAGATTTGTCCTGCCACATGTTAAATCATGATTTATGCTCTCTGCAACAGAATTCATGATTGATGCACTCTGTAAGAGAAATCATGACTTATGCACTCTGCATGATGATCCATCCCCATTTTCAAAGTCAAAATCAGCAGGCAGTGATAGACGGGACCCACAGGCATAGTTACTTTTAACAGCTTGATAGGTGTGAATAAAATACTGGATGGCCGCAACTGTCCACAGCACTCACTTCCATCTTGTCTGTGACCCCACTGCCCTGTGTGGGGCTCCCTGGTCATAATTTCTCCAACCCTAAATGTATGGTTCACATCCCCATCTGACCGTATGCCTCCCTGTCTACACTTGACATTCTGTCATTGCTTCAACTTTCTGCTGTCAAATATTTGACAACCACTGCCCCCCAGCATGATTCTCATGCAGTAAGCTGATCTGTGATGTCAATCAGTTCAGTTTCTCAACAAATTACTGTAATGTAATATACATTATATGTCTGACTCAGAATTTTTTTTGTATCAGTGTGTTTGGCAGAATGTTCTTCTTTTTCAACCCTCTCCCCCTTAAACTGGTTAAAATATGGCTGGGTGATCAAATGTCATCTGCCTAAATTTCTTTGACTAGATTCAACAGTAACGGAAAACGATTTAGACGGACATTATGGATGAGCCCTACCAAAATTTCCAGTCAACCGCTTTCCTTGGGGTGGCTTGGGTGCTAAGTGCCCAACTCCCACCAAGGAAAGCTGTTGACTTGGTCTTAATTTAGAGGAAAACGATCAAATTCAGAGGACAACTTGTCAGGATAGGATTAAAAAGCCCTGGTCTGTCAGCTGGGACTGGTCTGCCAGGCACGCAAACCACGGAGGACTCGGGATACAGGACCATGATAGATACACTGTAAGACACGGAAGACCACCATATCCAATATACCGGCATTAAAGCTGTAAGCCACTACTCTGTACCCACTCAGTCAATCTGATGTTATATTAGGACTTTATTCCACTGGTACCTCCTAATGTTAATCTATACAGGGCCTTGCGTGCTCAATAGTTTTCAAAGAATCTTCTTTCATTTTCTTAATTTGGCCTTTTTCACAATATTAATGTTGGCATAAGCCCAAAAGCGTACAAGAAAATAAAATTGACATTGAGCAGTCATAAAAAAAAAAGGATATAAAAAAAACGTTGCAGGTATTTGCCAGGTTTGATAGATTTGACTGTTTTTTATTGGGAAATAACACCAGCTATACACACTGTTTCACATTATGCCCATAAAACAATCACGATATATGTACAGTGGTACCTCTCTTGAGAGACCCCTCTAATGAGAGACCGCATATCTTTTTAAGACCGCTCTCTCAGGACACTGCACTATCTTTTCCATGTTGTTGTACCTCTAATGAAAGACCACCTGTTTTGAGAGACCACATTTTGATCCGCCGTAGGGGTGGTCTCTCAAAAGAGGTACCACTGTACATATATATATATAAACATGATAAAACTAGACTGAGTCAGAATGACTAAAATGGAGTGTGAGGAAGTAACTGAAGTTGGTCAGGGGGTACAATAATTAACTCAGTACAATATGAGAAGCTGTGCATAAATATATATATAGGGCCAACAAAGTTAATTAATTTCTGGGGCTTGACTGCCTTGGTTTATAACCCCCGACTCAACTATTCTTTTTCCATATTTCAAATAACAAATGAAACCAAACACCCACACATCCACCTAATAAGCACAGTATTCAAACTATTGGACTGTGACAGTCCTGTGCCCAGCTGACCTTAGATACAGAGACTGAGGTGGTCTTGTGACCTTTGCATTGCAGAAGAAGGTTTTTCAAAGATTTTACCCAAAAAATGAACGAGACGAAATTGAGAAATCATTGGAGCATAACCACCAAAACACATTAGGTCGACACCCACTCAAGGTACATCCCAAACAAGTTCTTCCCAAAAAATGAAAAGAACAGTAAACTCTTAAATGAACAAAAATCACTGGCACATGACCACTTGAAGGAACTTAATAGAGACTCACCCAAGTTCCATGTTGACTTACACAGTAATCAACAGGAATGTTCAGTCACCAACAAGTACCCAAACTGAAAAATTTGTTAAAAATCAGGGATCCAGAGCCTCACCACCTAGTGACCAGTTTTGATCATTGTTTCCATAAAGTACATTTCTACCATGTTTCAGCAAAATCTGAGTAACACTTGTGGAGAAGTTGAAAATACATGTACATACACAAAAATTCGGAAAAAAAAAAGAAGAGAAAAATCACAGTGCTACCTACTGAACAAATTAAGGTCCAATGGTCCCCAGAAGTGTCCCTATGCAATTTCAGAGGAATTGGAAGAGCACTTTTGGAGAAGATTTTTAAAGATTTTGCCTTAAAATTCATAAAAAATAAAAAAAATCACAGGAGCATGACCAACTGCATAAACTTCGTAGAGGCCCACCCAATGTAGATCCCCACCAAGTTTGAGGAGAATATGGCAAACGGTTTTGAACAATATGTCAAAAATGTGAAATGTACCATTACAATCCCCACTGACTTTCACAGTACTCAATAGAATATATGCATTAACCGATAAGTACCCGAACTAAAAAGTTGTTTAAAATCAGGATTCCAGAGCATTACCATCTGGTGAACAATTTGTTTGACCCTTCTACAAACTACATTCCTACAAAGTTTTAGGACAATCTGGAGGGCACTTTCACAGAAGTCAAAAACAGCTTTAACAAAACAATTCATAAAAAAAACCCCTGCAACTCCATATGTTACACTAATTATGGTCTGAGTGTGCCTATAGAAGTGTCCCTATGCAATTTTGAAGCAATTGGCAAAGCAGTTTGGGAGAAGACTTTTTAAGACTTTGCCAAAATTTGAACAAAAAAAATTATTTCAAAATAAAAAAAAACACTAGATCCTGACCAATTGAACAAATTTTGTATACATCCATCCAAGGTAGATCCCCATCAATTTTGAAAAGATGGGGCCAATGGTTTTGGAGAAGTTGAAAATAAGATTTTATGTTGGTACACCGTATAGACAGAAAACATTGTTTTACACGTTTGAAAATGCAATAATATGTGGCTTAAGAGTGCAGAGTGCCCCTATAAGTTTAAATTTCTGGGCATTCTGCCTGCATGCTTCCTTTGCAAAATGGTCAGGGTTCAGTAGATTTGGGTATTTAAAGCATAGTTTGGCCAGCAGGAGCTCACTTCACGTTCACACTTCAAATTGTATTCGCCGAAGTCGAACACAAAATTCTTGCTTATGAAATGCTCTTCATCACGCTTTCCAGATATTTTTGGCTGCTAATGGCTTTATCTTTGGTTTTAGTGTAGAGGAGGGGGAGAACCTTCCATAAGTATATCTGTTGACATATAGAACAATAACTTTTTGCCTATAAATTTAAAAGATGTTTTTCCTTACACTTTCCAGAGCTTTTTGACTGCTTGCAGTCTTATCTCTAGTTTTAGTGCAGGGGAATTTTCAAAAGTATATCTGTCGGCGTAAAGGTGCAATAATCTCTCTAACTATATTAGATAGCCAACTGTCGCCATTCAGGCAAGCCATTCATGATATATACCTATATTGTATCTTGCCACACATGTAAAGTTTATTACTTACGTACACATGTTCTACAGTCATATTGGACCGTTATCTGTTGGTCTACAATGTTTATCCACACATTATGCTTGTCCATATATATACATATATATGTGAAGAGTTTATCACAATATGGTTATATTTGTTGACATCATCATATCATGTATGGTTGTTGTCAGCAGATGAAATTCAGCATGGAAAAAAAATTGCTCTCATCACTTGTGAGAAAAGTATGCTTGAGAAATATAATCGATGTATTAAAACAAACAAACAAAAATTAAAAAGGCCCCCTTAACATCAGTTGGTAAAAAAAAAAGTGCCCATGAAACTAATAATTAATTTTTTTGCCTAAAACCTAAGACCTGAATTGAAATGAATATTAAAATATAACTGTATCTTGCAATGCAAAACAAGCAATGAAACAGACATCACTTTCTAAACACCTCAACACCTAATTATACTTAATTCCAAGCATGTGCACAAATTGCAAATAAAATGATAATGTGCAATCTTAAGACATAGTCAACAGGTTTTCATTTCATGAGCAATTTGACATTCTTTTAAGATGGTGCTATCTCGTTTGGAAGCCAAATCAATTTGATAGCATTATGGCAGGGAGGGTGGCTGGTTAAAGGAACAGCACTTAATTGAATGTGGCGACAGTAATCTCAGTATCAATATAAAGGAAATACTGCAGTCCCAAAGGGGCACTGTTGATGTTTGATCCAGAGGCTGTTCTGGGGCTAACAGGCAAAATCCACTATTTCAGCTCATAATGACAAAATAGCATTAAATACAACTTTAATCTCTCTTAAGATTTGAAAACAATCACTTTAGCAACACAGACAGCTATAAACCTTCCTCAATTGGACAGCCGCTACTTCCAAAATCTGGCAGGCTCAACTGCCCTTTTGAATGACACTTATAACTGGCACAGCCACAGGGGGGTTGTCTCAATACTGATCTACGATGGTTTGTACTCATTATGCAGTTCACAAAAAACCTTCGTAGAAGACCAAATTTTTTATCCTAGGTGTTGGCTGCTGGGTAATAAATATCACAAACCCCTAGCAGCTGTGTCTGCATGACTCCATGATGAGTGAGCACCGAGGAAAACCACTAAAGTCATTTTTACAATCATTCCTACCACTGGGAATTGCAGGTAAATGAAAACCCGTCTCTATGCTCTGCTGCAAACATGGTCAATTTCAATTTAATATGTATGTTGTTGCCCTTGATACCTCATTTACCCAACTGGGAAAATTTAGCAGAAGAAGGATCACACAATTGTGGAAACAATTTTCCCCTTCCCCACTCAAATACTGATGGAATGCAATGCTGGCCCTGGGTCATCATCAAACCAAGGGCAGTGCAACACAAGGCCTGCCTTTTGCCCCGTCTTCTATACTACCACGCATTAATACAATTTCAAGCAGCACAAGTCAACATTTCAAAGAGCATGCATTATGAGAGCTCTCCTCCGAAATTGAGCTCAAAGGAAGAATTGAAACATATTGCACTATACAGTGAAACCTGTTTTGAGAGACCACCCCAAGGGCAGGCCAAAAAGTGATCACATAAGGCAGGTGGTCTCTCAATGAAGGCGCAGTAACATGGAAAAGATAGCAAAAGGGACATTGGAAATATGGTCTGAAAAGGCAGGCGGTCTTTCATTACAGTGGTCTCTCAAAACAGTTTTCACTGTAGTGAGTTAAGTATAAAGGGGCCAAATGTACCTGGGAGAACTTCTTTGATCTTGCAGAAGTTTGGAATGCTTTGAACAGTGTTGAAGCAAGCATTCCAAAATATATTTATAGGCATTTACTCAATTCCTTTTTAATCTATAATATTTCTTCAAGCTTCAAACTTCCAATAGTCCCTCAGATGTCCAGGCAAACCTCTGTTCAATATAAAATCCTATAGAAAGATCATCTACATGTACATGTTCATACCCAATGTTTCACATCCAATATCTGTCCATCCCATAGGTATTTCCAGTTGATCAAAGCCAGGGTCTATAAATTGTGGAAAATCCAATAAGGCCAGGCCACAATCTCCATTTCTATATAAATAGGTATAATTATAGAGAAAGGCAGGGTTTTAAAAATATTTCTCATATGTCCTGGTCTCTGATATATGATCATGGCTCTACAGCTACTTCAGTTTCAGATCTGATACACTTTAACCCTTAAAGTGCTAATCACTGCTATAGTCGTTTTCTCATTACTGTTAAACATAGAATGGTTAAAAGATTCAAATTCCTCATGAAGATACCTTTTATTCAAATACCAGCATTGCACGCAAAGTGCCCCCAGGAAAGCTGTTGACTCAATCTTAAATCAGCGCTTTAAGGGTTAAGGTCACTGAGGGTCAGATGTTTCAGGTTCTTCAAAATGAAAGCAAGTTTCATATTTTTTGTCATTTTTAACAATTTTTGTTAATTTTCTGCCACTTGCTCAGGATTCAATGTTTTTAGTGCATGCATTTTTTTATTGTACTGTCAGTGTAAGAAATGGTTTAATTGGTCCTTTTTTTTCCCTTAAAACTCCAGTGTCTTGCCCTTATAAAGCCACAAAATGCAAAATCATACATACAACTACAAGTATGTGCAACTCTGGCTGGACTAAACATGTTAGGGACATCTGCTCTAAAACTTGCATGAATACATTAACCCTATATTTTCCATGAAGTGTGATGATCCTTTAATAACTTTCTGGAGACTGGGCACTGAACAGCTGGAGCACTCAGAACTGACATTTTGTCAATTAATCTGAATACAAGAGACAAAAAAAAAAACATTTCAGTTTGGCAGAATTGTGTTTTATCCAAATTGGACTGCGTGCTCTTAAAACTATGAATGAATTGTTTATTTCTGTAGTTTAAACCCAAAACTACGGCAACACTAAAATACCACTTGTTCACTTTAACTTACAATACTGTCTTTCCATAAACCTCTACAGCAATTTTCATGAAGCTATCTTACAAAGAAAGTTTGAGTGCACAAGAGTAGCGACCTCTGCAGGCAATTGGGCAAGTCATTTTGTGGCTCCCAGTTGAGCATGTTCCATGAATCCTCATGCATGTACCAGCAGGCCCACTGCTCAAAATGGATTTTAATTGAAATCTTACGACCAATCAATATGGCAACAAGACTGCCACTCGATCTCTCTTAACCACTAGTGCCCCCTGGTGACTCATGTCATCCAGTCATATCCCCTAATGACATTCATGTACTAGCTTTATGAGAAGAGCGCACAATCCCCGAGAAGCATCCCATTGTGCAAAAGGCTGTCTTAATCAGACTGTACAGCCCAGGCACACATCATGGAGTACACTAAATAAAAGTTTTCCTCAGAGACATTTAGTTTGGGGGAAGCTGCACTTTGTATCGTGTAATTTTGTATCGCCAGCTTTTAAGGAATCGTGCAGTTGAAAATAAGGCCCGGAGACCTGGCAGTATACCTTATAGGTTTGCTTCAATTAAAAATATTGCTCCCTTCACACGGACTCTCTATCCTGCAATTTTGTCCAATCAGCCTTGTCAATGGTTATTGTATATCAGCCCTCAAAGCGCTAATTTAAGATTGAGTCTACAGCTCTCCTCAGGACACTTCGCGTGCAATGCACACAAAGAGTCCCAAGCAAAGCTGTTGACTAAGACTACTTTTCGCTTTAGACTAGGCTTGCTGGTATTTGAATGAAAGGTACCTCCATGAGGACTTTGAATCTTTTAACCATTATATGTTTAACAGTAATGAGAAAACGACAATAGCCGTGATTAGCAACTTTCAGGGTTAACCCTTTACAAGTCAGAATAACATCAAGTCAATAGCTTTCCATGGTGTGTGTTGGGTGCAATGTTTCCCACCCATGCCAAGGAAAGATATGTAAGCAGTGCCATCATGACAGGTGACATCTACGATTTTCAGCAAACTATATTTTCTAATACACAAATTTTTTCAGTAAAATCATTCAAGCAATTGAAGGACAATTCACATGAGGAGCTATTAGGTGATTTGAGTGGAAGAGGCTTAAATGCTTTCAGTCAGTTCCCAGCACTTGTTCTCAGTACGACCCAAAATGAAAATGATGAACAAAAACCAAAAAAGAAAATTGTTCTGGCTGCAACCTGTTGCTCTTCCTACCTCAGCCAAACACTTAACCCTTAAAGTGCCGATTTAAGATTGAGTCAACAACTTTCCTCCGGACACTTTGCATGCAAAGTGTCCTGGGCAAAGCTGTTGACTAAGACTACTTTTTTGCTTTAGACTATATAGGCTTGCTGGTATTTGAATGAATGGTATCTTCATAAGGAATCTGAATCTTTTAACCATTATATGTTTAACAGTAATGAGAAAACAAGTACAGTCCTGATTAGCACTTTAAGGGTTAATCTCTGATTGACACCGGTATCTAACAACAGCCACCATCATTCCACAGTACAGACTAGCAGATGCTTCTACATCAGGGATCCAGGAGAAGATTCATGTACAATAACCACTGACAAAACTGATTGGGCAAAATCAGTGAATGTTTATGGTTGACAAAACTATTTCAGATACACACGTGATTCGTCAGAGCTTTACTAGATCATACTCATAAGCAAAGTTTCACCACAAATTTAAAGACTGTTATATAGATAATCATCACAAAACCTCTTTTTAGATGATTTGTAATTTTTATTTCACATAAATCAATAAAATAACAGAATTTTTTTTTTTTTGGTCTTTAATTGCAAAGTTTTATAGAGCTTTCTCCCGCATTTGTCAAAATATCCAACAAAAATCAAATTTCATATAGAAGGAGTTTTAAAATACATGTACATTAAACAAAAGGTGTACAACTTGGGGAAAAATTTCCAACTGCATTTTGAGAGATGTCTTAACTTTTACAGAATCTAAAAAGAGGCCTATCAGAAATAGGAGAAGGTATAAAAGTGTCATATTTCTATTATTGTGTCTGGGATAGCTAAAGAACTGAGTGTCTGTGCTGTGAAACAATGAAAGAGTATGATAACTTCTGTGTTAGATTTTATGAATTTATCCTATCCTTAAAACTATCACCTTTAATTTTCATTTGCTTCATCTCACCTTCCATAAGAATGGGAACATTGCCCAGTTTGCTTAGCCTGTTGGGAATGTGAAGATCGTGCACATATCAGAGCAGCCAATCACAAAATAATGTTTATTCTGTGCGACAGGCCAAGCTGCATAATTTCAAAATGTCACTGATTGAACATAAGACCTGTTACATGTATGACTGGAACTAGTTCACTGATCAACTGAGACCATATCAGAAATTTAAACATTTTGGGCTCCATTTTCCCACAATGCATCTCTTATGTACAGGAAATTTAGGAGCCACACGGCAAAGGTCTTTGTATAAAAGCAAAATTGCCGGAAGTCAGGTTTTAAATGCACACAGATTCACTTTTACAAACTAGATCAATTACAGATTCAAATTCCTTATAATCTAAGAGATACCTTTCATTTCAGTACCGACCCATCTTTATTTCTCAAGATAAAAGAATGCTCTGGTTCAACAGCTTTCTTTAGGTTTTTTAGGTGAGGAAAGCTGTTGACTCAGTCTCCCCCTTAGCCTGAAAGGGTTAATATCTTCTGATACAGTGAACACAACAGGATATTGTTTATTAACCCTTTCCGTGCCAAATTTTGGACTGAGTCAACAGCTTTTCTCAGCACGCATTGGGTGCATTAGACCCAATGCTTGCTGAGAAAAGCTGTTGACCTGGGGTATTCTCTCTGGAACTATAGGCATACTGGTACTTGAATGAAAGGTCTTTTTACGAGGAATAAGAATCTGTGATCAGAATGATAATTCAGACCAGTTTGACTAAGTTGATCGACTTTTGACATGATTGGCACCGAAAGAGTTAGCAGTACCCTGCCTAGTGATAACAAAACATGGGGTACATTAGACTGAGAGTAAAGCTGTTCAGAGAGTGAATGGTATGCTTTCAAACTGGACACACTCAAATTGACCACCAAATTAAATATATGTATAAATGCATATATCTATAAAATTACAGCTATAATTGAAATTAATACCTGATGATCAGGTGATGAACTGCAAATGTATATCAAATATATATAGAGTTAGGCAATATGCCAAGCACGGAGGCATTTTCCATGTACAGTGGTACCTTCCGTATGCAACCACTGCTGTGAGCAGCTGCATTGCTTTTTGTGGTCACTAGGCTCGGACATGGGAGTCAATTTCCTTGTAACATTTACCTGTGGTGGCAGGCCACCTGATGTGTGTGGCCACGTACAGCAGGTACCACTGTATATGTAACCTTTTCTTGGTTACAGCAAAACTGAGACACCTGTTTTCCTTGGCAGGGATTGGCCATTTATTACCCAATCAGCACAAAGAGAAACTATTGACTTCCTAATGCAATCTCCATAGATTTCATCTACAATTTTCAATCAGAGTGTTTCCTATAAATAATAAATTTAAACTGAAGCAGACTCACAGGTCCCCAGAGGTGTGCTGATAATCATTGGCCCTCAAGTATTGTTAAGTGACATAAACAGGTGGCCTCATGAAGGGAGCATTCATGCTGACACAGAGACCATGATATTTTACACACTGTTTGTATAGCAAGTCTGCTGATACAACCAGAGGCAAGGATTAACACACCTTGCAGTCTTCTGGATAGGAATTAAATATTTATCTGTTATAAAGTTATTTTCCACAGGGACATTTTACATATCTACATGTGTAGATATGTAAGCTGTGTTCAGGACAAATAGTTTGAAACAATTAAGAACTTAACGTTGAAATTAAACCAAAAATATTCTGCAACCAAAATGACGAGTAGCCGTGTAAAAGTGCTCAAATGAAGAAAACTTCAACTATACATTCTTCTCATAAGATTTCAGTACTTTTTATTCAATGTCTGCTTTGATTGTACCTTCAACCTCAGTTACATATGCCATGATAACATTTTGTTAAATATATACAATGCCTTAATTAATTAATTAATATATATATGTGTGTGTGTGTGTGTGTGTGTGTGTGTGTATGTGTGTGCGCAACATTTATATTCACTGGACCTTAAATATAATACATTGTGTATGTGAAAATGTACATAGCTCAGTCACCATGTTAATTAATGTGTTAGCGTGACACAGACACTCGACCTGATGACCTTGTTTAAGCACAACTCAGATACTTGACCTCATGACCTAGTTTTAGCACAACTCATACTTGATCTGATGACCTTGTTTACGTACACATCAGATACTTGACCTGATGACCTTATTTGGTTAATTAAACATCTCTTAGACTGAGGTATATATTTGTGTAAAGTTTCATTGATTTAAATCAAAGAAAAATCAAGTTACAACCCAGACGCAAATGTTGAATTCAGGCATGAACTCACTGAGGTAAAGATGTATAAAAAAAAAAACATAGAAAAAACCTTTTCTACATGCTCCCACTCTGGAAGGAGGGGAAAAATGATCAAAGCAGATGAAAGGACATTTGAGTGCATCTGGATGACCTGAGTGGCAGAGAATTAGCCCGTTGGTACTGAGTTGGTGAAAGCCTTGGTCAGTGCTTTTTATCTTGGATGGCAAGTCATGTTGCAACTTTCAGTTGCCTGTAGCCTGGACCAGCCACACCATACTTGCCAGGCAAGGCAAACAGTATAGACCTAGCACCTGGTGCTGGGGATTGCTAGTGCGCTCTCTTCATGAGCACTTAAACACATAATTCATGTTAAATTCAACCCATGGGTTTATTTAACATTTTCGTCATTTTCAAGAAAATACAGGGTATGCTATCTCCATACTGCTCCCCCTCCCCCCCTAAAAAAAGCAATTTCTGGCACTGAAGAATGAATCTTTTCCATGCTACCCAGCAATGAAAGAATATAATTGACGTAAACTGTAGTCTGTTTTTTCCTTGCTTCAAGCAGACATACATCATCAAGATAAAGTAGGGTCACAACACAAAAAATTCACACTTTTTATTCTAATCTGTTGAACAAAGACCCTTTTTATCACTTGCCTACTACCTTGTAACATCATTAAAAGTGTATATCACCATACATCCCTCTTCCTCCCTGTACAATTTGTGCCCCTGCAATAATGATGATGAAAATAATGGACCACCCGAGTATACAGGAAATCCATCACATGTATGAAATATGCTATCTAGCCCACAGGACTGTTCCATTCCTTGATGATGTATTTCCTTCATGAATGCTTGCAGTCACAAGCCATTCTCATTACCTACATGTACATCTCACCACTGCGATGCCACTCTCCTTGCCCAACACCTCACCACTGTGATGCCACTTTCCTTGCCCAACACCTCACCACTGTGATGCCACTCTCCTTATCCGCACTTAACACTTCACCATGACACCACTCTACTTACCCACATCTTACCACTGTGACACCACTCTACTTACCCACACCTCACCACTGTGACACCACTCTCTTTACCCACACCTCACCACTGTGACACCACTCTACTTACCCACATCTCACCACTGTTACACCACTCTACTTACCCACACCTCACCACTGTGACACCACTCTTATCCACATCTTACCACTGTGATGCCACTCTACTATTTCAAACCTGGATTAACCTTTGATGTGTAAAATGCCTTCATCCGTGTTTGCACATAGTTGTTCTGTATGACTGACAAATCTGCCTGCATCCTGCTATGGATGCATCTAGTTGGTCAGTCTGATTCGGCTCCTGTGTTTAAAGGTATCTTATGTGATATGTACACTGAAATAAACTCGTTATAATGACACCATCTGTTCCCATATGAAGAAAATTTGTCAGATATCTGAATATGTCAAATAAATGGGTCAAATAAGAAAGGAACTTAAGGCTGAAGTCCCTCCAAATTTGTGTCATTATATTGAATATGTCGGATATTTGAGTGTTGTTATAATGAGGTTTCACTGTGCCATATTTTGTTTATAATAGTTGATAACAAATCCCCCAGAGATGTTTCGGCTGGATCAGTTGTGTAGTGGACCATGTTTTATGATATCAGACCTGCTGTTAATTTGGGTGCTTCTGAACATGTTCTACATGCATCAGGCAGCGCCATAAACCAGTTGCTCATGAACGATCATTTGCAGAGCAGACGAGCTTGTAGATGAAATGTATATTCTGTGTGCAGGGTCACGATACTATGTCCTTCTTAATAGTAGAGAATGCATCTGTCTTTATCATACAATACCATTAAAAATATATGCACAATATCACGATGTGTTCTGGCTTCATTGTACAGTAACATTTGCATTTTTATCCCAAATGTCATGATAATGTGTCCTTCCCTATCATGCAGTACCTTTTATAGTTGTATCCAAAGTATCATGATGTATCCCTCTTTATAATGTAGTAGCATTCACACATGTATCTCAAATGCCATGATACTATGTGTCTTTCTTCATCATACAGTACCATTCACGCACGTATCTGAAAAGTCAAGATAATTAGTCCGTCTTCACCATAGAGTAACCTTAACAGATAATTATTCACATGTGTATCCATATTTTTCAAATGGGATAACATTAAATGTTGATATAGTAGCATTAGGCTGCTCTGGGGGCATATATTTAAGGCCTGACACTGTCGTCCAATCACAATTGAAGCAGATTAGCATTGCACTGATCCCTCAAAGCAAATATATACTGGTAAACAAGAAATAACAAAGATATTGGTTTAAAATGTCCAATTTCAATTCTGTGGGATGTCACGCTTTAGTCCAACTTTAGACAAAATTATGGAATCACACACACAATTCCCATCAGAAGGCAGATCCAACTGGTTTAGGGAACAAAAAAATGTTACCACTTCGTCTTTTTGGTCTCTAGTCTATTTGTGGCATGGTGATATCCTATGTCAATCTCTTATGCCGCATGTAGACCATATTTTTGATTCTCCAGGTTTATGCCATGCATTAGCTGATGTCTCCGTGACCGTAATCATACAACAAACTAAGTTCAAAATTCAGACTAAGTTCAAAAATTGAACTGTTACTAGGGCAACAGTTGAGACCCTTTTCCGTTCTTTTTTCTTTGATACATGTGTATGTATTTCCTTTTCGAATAATGAAATTCTTGCACACTTTTATCCTTAAACTAATTAGCATCTTTGTTAGGAGAATGTGGATGATTAACAGTATATTCTATACACAAAATTCAAAATAAGTGTTACTCAAGTTACAGTTCAATTTTTGAATTTAGTCTTAATTTTGAACTTACATGTAGTTTGGTTTCATGAATACAGGCCAGGACCAGAATTTTGAAAAATTGTGCGAGAATCTATTTGGATTTTTGTCAATTAGTTTTATTTTTAAAGTAAAATAAGTTTAGGAGAATCTTTACGATAGTGGATTCTCGCCGAAATTCTGGCCCTGTGGCCACTGGTCACATATACAGTGGACACATACACACACACATTGTTTTATGGAGACTTCTCTACAAACAAGGTCCCCTAACAACTGTGAACAATGGTTCAATAGATGAGCACCACGGAGTTACGTGTGCGATGGTCCAATAAAAAGGCCAGGAAGAATGAACACCCACTGTCCGTCCTCACAGACCTCCATTTTGGAGGGGGTGGGGGTGGGTTGTCGCTCGGAGGGTGGCTTAAAGTGCTTATACACTCTCAGAGACTTTGCCCATTCTATTAATCTTGATCCAACAGAAGACACAAAATTAAATCCTGCTGGTATCTGTGCATGGTTATATCAACGATACATGAGGTAATGGGACTAGAGGATTAACCCATTCCATACCAGTCCCTGATTTTTCTGTATATTTACCTAGATTTAAGACAACAATTGCATATTCAAATTCTTCATGAAAACAGCTTTCAGTCAAGTACCAACATGCCTATAGTATCAAGGCAGTGCCAGAACCACTGGCGAAGACCTGTCACCATAGTATGGAATGAGTTAATATTGCTACCCTTTGAAATCAACAAAAGTTACAGAGGAAGACCAACACTGATGAAATGACAATCAAGTTGTTGTGAAAGGCATATTGTCAAGAGCAAATTCAATCATCCTCCAGCAGTATTCCCATTGGGTGTTATTTGGCCTCCTGACAGTCTACCTTGTACCATAGTCTCTCAATGAGCTCCGTCAAGTAAGCATAGGGGTCACAGGTCAAGGTCAAAGTGGGTTGTGTTAGCAGCAACATGACAGTACCAAATGCAAATCTGGCATCAGGATTTGTTCCGCATAACCAATGTCTGATTCTGCTGGACACTTTTATTAAATTTCTACAGTTCTGTTCCATGTCAGTATGAGCCAACAAACAAATATTGGTAACAAGCCCCAACAGACGTCACCCAAAAAGCACAACCATGTGACCTTTGATGACCTTGAAGCAGTCTGAAGTCAAATCAGTCTAATATATATGCAGGGCAAACACTGTTGCCCACAGGATAGTGGGAAGATACAGTGATACAGTGTTTCATCTCATGACCACAATGTAGCAGGCGAGCACACGTCGCACAGCATACATGTACCTCACCACGCAGTTACTGTTAGTGCACACAAGGTTAAAACTGGATTACTTACTACCAGTTCTGTGCTGACCCTTGGCAGCCGGATTTTTTTTTTTTTTGAGTGTTTTTCATTGTGTCCTCTAGAATATCACAGTAGTTTAACACTTTCCTGCTCAAATTGCCAAGAAGCACCCAGATGTAAATTGCCGTCTGCTTTACTCTTTTTAACTAAATTTCATGTTAACTCTTAAAGTGCTAATCATGGCAAGAGCCCTTTTCTCATCACTGTTAAACATATAATGGTTAAAAGATTCAAATTCCTCAAGAAGATACCTTTCATTCAAATACCAGCAAGCCTAGTCTAAAGCAACAAGTAGTCTTTGTCAACCGTTTTCTTCAGAACATTTTGAATGCAATGTGCACAGTGTCCCAAGGAAAGCTGTTGACTCGGTCCTAAATCAGCACTTCAATGAACATTTTTGCTAAGAATTTTGCTAAGAATTGTAAATAAGACCTGTCAGAGATGCATGCCCCAGGTCAACAGCTTTCCATGGTACTGGTTGGGTGCCGTGCACCCAGCACGTGACACTTATTCTAACCAGGACAAGCTTAATATAATGTTGAACTAAAAATAAATAAAAGAATAAAAAAAGCCTCGTGTATTGCAGAATGAATGAAAGTGTACTGTAAAACACCGCACTAAAATGATCCCCTTGGGCATAATGCATCCAACTCAAAAATACACTGTTAAATTCATCACAAATCTGAAAAATTGCCACATTTCTGTGATCTTAAAGAGAGGGCCGTTCCATCGTAAGGTGAATTTTATGAAGCTGCCATCATTCTTTCTTGAGATTTTAGAGTAATGTCGTGCTCTTGTGTGTCGCTCACCTGATCTAATAAGAAATGAAAATATAACACTAAAAATTCATAAAAACAACAACTAAAAAATGGTAAAAGTATTCAGTTTTCAATAGCATTCTTCTCCATCATAAGATTACTCTCTAATAGACATTTGGGGAGGTTGTTGTCAATTTTTCCTTGAGACTATATACACACGCCACATCCAATGATGTGCAAAACTGACTCGACTTCCATAAGGAGATAAAAGGGTACATAAAAACTCCCAGAAATATCTAGCCTGCAGACTGAAATAAAGATTGAGGAACAGTGCAATATGTATTGAACTTGATGGTAACTTTCCTGTTTGTATATTGAACTTGAAGATGAGGTCTATGCTATAAACCAATACACTTGTCCCTACGTGCTTATCAAGTCGACAGCAATCTGACTGCAGCATTCGAAGTACTTCTGACCCGCACCAGACTGCCCAACTCACGTCATGCAGTCTCCATAAGTTTGACTCAGTCATTCTGTGCAGTTTAACCTTTCACTTTTTTTTTACCTTCTTTTACACACAGTATGTGAGGGACGTCAAGAATGCGGCCACTTGCCGATACTCCTTATTTACCAACAGGCTACCCACACCCAAAGTGACAATATATGAAGTCAGCCTGTGTACACATAGTGGGTGTTCACGTTGTCACTTTGGGTGTGGGTAGGTGTGCCACCTGAACAGTGTACATGGGAACAATTTTTACTTCAAGGAACACTGACATGTGGCTGCATTGGACATGTTGGCATTTGATGGCAATGACAGATTCATCACCATTAAAAGAGCCTTCACTCAAGTACCAAATATGCCACATATTTAGTCTGCAGTTGAAATTAAGATAACAGAAAGACAGGGCAAGTGTTCATCAAAGTAGATGCAAAAATATGCCAAAATGCCTGACCAGTTTCATCCACAGCTGGACTGGTCAGAGGCCAGGGAGTTCTGTTCAGTCACAGGGTAAACACAAATGTTTATGTTTACTAATTACAGGGAGCAGTTGGTATTTGTGCCAACTCTCTGCACGGTGATTCAACAGAAACTGAATGTTGCTTCAGATACGTTGGCCATTTAAAGGACAGGATAACGTGACAACATACTCATATTATGATGTAACTGTTATGATGTCAATAATATTTCCCCTATCCCCACTTTCAATGCCAACCTGGTGTGACATTTTTGTTTATGTTCCTCGTCAATTCATGGTTTTGACATATATGTATCTGCATTTTTTTACACTGTTCCACAAGCCACTCTGTATCATTGGTTTTTGCACTTTCCACTGTCTGAGAGGGTATGCTATATGTCAGTGGGTTTTTTTTCATTGTCTGACATGGCATGATGTATTGGTGTTTTTATACTGCCTGATAAGGCATGCTATATCAGCAGTTATTGCATTACCTGACAAGGTGTGCCTTAGCGCTTGTTTTTGCATTTACCTTATAAGGAATGGTACATCAGTGGTTTTTGCATTGCTGATCAAGTCATGCTCCACCTGCCCGTGTCATCACGATCAGGCCCATGACTTGGTAGGCAATGCCAGACTGTTCATCTCCTGTCAGCAAGATGACACCTCACTGGTGGACAAATGGCGACACAAGGCTTTGAGAATCAGGTAATGGGATGTTAGTGGACACACTCATAATGCATTAACACAATGCAACCTACAAAAGGGAACTGCTACCACTGAGGGATATATCCAGATAAACTAGTAAGAATCACATCTCGGAGTATTTAGCTGGTAGAATTCTTACATATTAACTGAATTTTAGCTCCTAAACCCCACTGCTTCTCAATGTTCTTTTTTTTTTTTTTTTGCTGTAGTCAATCAGCACGTTTATTTGGCTTAACTCAATACACTCTCTGGTTTCCCGGCAACATCTCAGTTAATCTCCTTTGACAAATGTCTACAGTAACGCTATTTGCTGAATGCGACGGTCCCAGTCTCAAGACTTCTACTTCTCGTAAAAGACAACATTTTTTTCTCAGAAAATATGCCACTTCCAATGCATTGTCTGTCTCAAGAGCACCCATCTGTCTCCCTCGTGTTCATCTTCTCCACATTTGGGTGAGTTTACGATAACAAGGGACCAATCAAGCTTTACAAATGTCGTGTATCTAATCGGTGCTTTGGCGAACGTGTAGCCCGAAACTCATCAAGTGTATGATTCCATCGGACCATCAGCGGGCCAAAAAACTGAAGACTAGAACTGATGAACTTAGGTTTATTTGTGCATCACACATAACTGGGTATGACACTCAACAGGCTGGTAGAAGCCGAGACAATGATTTTCATCATCTGCAGCAGGCCTGTGTATCCTCCTGTATGTGAAGAATTCTGCCACATCAGACAGTATGCATGCACAAACAAACAAAAATAAAAACAACTATATAGCACATCACAAATGAACGGCAACCATTAAAGGTCTTTAATGTCCTTTCCCTATGTTTGCTGTCACTTCACTTTCTATCTTTATATTCTGCTTGCGGTTTGGGAAAATTGATCAGTGAGTGAGTGAATGAGGGGCTGAGGAGGTGAAAAAAACCAACAAATTTATGAATGTTTAAATCTGTTATGCATGCATAAATAACACTATAAATGTTATTTTCAAGTGTTGTTACAAACCAAATACCATCAATATGTTGCTTTCATGGCTATAGCTATCACCAGCCCATGCATTGAAAATACACAAACCACAATATGCAAGCTTGGCAAAATAGAATTACCCCACCCATTGGTTTATTACTGCCCTGCCGTGTGCCTAATGTTATAATGACAAGTACATGTACAAGCCAGTGCTCCACTAGCATAGTGGCCAGTTCAACATGGATGCCGATCACTTGGACAAAGTTATATAGGTGAGAACAATATTTTTCTTGCCAGGGAGCAGCCGTTGATTGCTAAATGATGAGCATCTGCCCAATGGGTCATCAATGATTGATCCCTGATGGAAGGCTGATGAGGGTATTTGCATTACATGTATGTGCTGTATTCACGGGACTCTGATGTGCTTATTTACAATACAGGGCGCTTTGTACTTTGACATTTACCACAGACCTTATGTTTTAATTGGAACACCTTAGCCCATCAGATTCTGCCAATGACATCAACATATCAATATGCCATTCCACCATATTTACATTCAATCTAACTTTTAACATTGCGTGTATGGGAGAGAGCCTGGTGTGTTATGAGACCATAACACAATAGCCTTGTGTGTTATGGAACCATAACACAAGTGTCCCGCCCACATTCCAATAAGCCACGCCTACCTGGGTTTCCAGAAGTTAACACTTGAACATGCTCGCCAAATCAGTTTTTGATCATTTCTCTTAATTCTATGTATTAAGTTTCTAAATTTCATGTAATTGAGCAGAAAAATTATGAGGGAAATGTAAATATAAGCAAGGAGGGTCACTTTTGTGTGTGCTATGGCATAATGACGTGGGGGATTGAAGCTGGCATCCAGCGAGGCGCACTGGCATGCGCCACGCCCACAATGTCAGCTTCAATCCCACGCGTCATTATGCCATAACACACACAAAATCGACCCTCATTTCTTAAATGACACCAACATGTTAACATGTACATTCCAATGACATCAACATATCAATATGCCATTCCATCGTGACACCAACATGTCAACATATACATTCCCATGATAACCCTGGCATGCACATGTCACAAGATCACCTGCCAGTCAGTCTGTCGCTACCATGTTATCGAATACACAAGAATCTGGCAAATCCATGCCATACCCCACCTGCATATTTGTCACTGCCACACAACTGTCTCTGATTTGTACCATGATCAATCATTCGAAGTATGACAGAACACAAAAACTATGACTCGGAAACTCCCAATATCTCAACATTTTGATTGAGTCTGCATTTGCTTGTCATCTGCCTGATTGTCTCCAAGGCTTAACCCTTCCCCCCTTAAACCGGCGAAAACCAGCTGGTGGTCAAATGTTGTCTGCTTCAGCTTTTTCAACTTATTTCAACAGCAATGAAAAACAATTTGACTGAGAATTGAAGATGAGAGCTGTCAAGACAACATGACCCAGGTCAACAGCTTTCCTCGGCATGGGATAGTGCCCAACCCATGCCGAGGAAAGCTATTGACTCAGTCTTAATTCAAGGGGGAAAGGGTTAATATGTTTATTGATAATGGACTCAGTGTCCTGGGCTTCCAATCTCAATGGGATCTACTAAAGGCAAGCCACTATTTTCTCTCCATTTCCTCTCTTTGCAATCCCAATTTTCTTGGCAGTTCATTACATGTGGTCCACGTATAAAGCAGTCCATTTCTTTCTGAAGCTAACAACATTTATGACAGGCCCACTGCTCAACCAAGCCCACTGAATTTTTACTGAAAGCTGACAAGTAATTCCATACATATCTCTGGAAGACTTATCAGTAAAAGTCATAGAAAATTAGTTGGACACTGGAAAAACTGTAAACAGTGCCACATACAGCTTTCCTTTTTGACCACGACAGATAAATTAATTTCATTTATGCAGATGGTACACCATTCTGCTAAATTTGAACAAACTTTGTCCAGCAATTTTTGAGACACCATAATAAAGAAAATGAGCAACAGAATAAGCAGAATGCACATAATGTTAGAACAAGAGTCTCACCATTGTAGTGCTATGTAAGGAAGACAGGACAAAATCCCAGCACAAGAGTCTGGAAATGTTAGTGCTTTGTACAGAAAACAGCACAAAATCCTAAAACAAGAGTCTGGAAATGTCAGTGCTATGTGGGGAACGCAGGACAAAATCCCAAAACAAGAGTCTGGCAAGTTTAATGTTATGTCAGAGAGACATGCACGGGTAAAAGGCTCCGAAACATGTTGAGTAGTTACTCCCTGAAGATCCTTTAATTTATTTGGGATAATACAGCCTATGTCAAAATTTTACAGAGGAACATGTGCAATATGGACAATAGTACTTCCATATGTATATAGGTTTGACAGGGACAGGTTAGCTTATGGAGAGTAAAGAGTTTGGACTGCTGAATAGGGTAATGACTACTAGGAAGTTATTCTGGGCAAAAAGACACAAATACAATGTAAGGAAGACAGATCAAAATCCCCCCCCCCCAATGTTAGTCCTATGAAAGATACACAGAACAAAATCCCAAAACAGGAGTCTGGCCATGTTAGTTTTATGTAAGGAGGACAGGTTAAAATCTCAAAACAAAGAGCTTTGCCATGCGACTGCTGTGTTAGGAAGACAAGACACAATCCTAAAACAAGCGTCTCGCCATATTAGTAGTATGTTGGGAAGATGTAAAAACTAACTTCAGAAGTTACACTCTGGAAGTATGTCATTTTGTCTTCAAAACTTTGTTCAACAAGTGGGCAAAACTTTGTTCAACAAGTGTCTCACCATATTAGTAGTATGTTGGGAAGATGTAAGAACTAACTTCAGAAGTTACACTCTGCAAGTATGTCATTTTATCCTCAAAACTTTGTTCAACAAGTGGGTAAGGACATGACATACACTAACTGGCACTGAAAGGCTCCATATGAAAATTTGTACTGGCAACTCGCAGCTCTGTCAACAACTCTCCCGGAAAAAGCATTCATGCAGCATCTGGCCTCATTTCACCTTTATGCACGTCACCCAAACATTAATCAAATTGAAGTAGACTACATTTAAATAATGCACTTTGCCATTTTGGCTATGTGTCAAATCTTTAGCTTCAGATGATCAGCAGTGAATTTTTTAATTTTCCAGAGGGGGAAAAAGAATCCAATCTGTCTGGAATTTACAGTTAGCATACACAATGCAGAGAATTAGAACAGGTAAAAAATAAAACAAGGCCTCAGGTGGCAACATCACTCAGAAACAGGAGAAAACCATACAATATAGACATCTCAGTACAATATGGCCAGATCTGATTTCCCTGTATAGATAAATAACAAATCCAATTTTTCTGATTTCCCAACTGAAAATAAACAAGAAATATATGATACTTTTCCTCAAATGAACAATAAATGAATATTTATTAACTAACAGACAGTGGGTATTTGCAGGGGATTTCAAATAAACCTGACAGCCTTTTGCCATGCTAGAGTACTATATATTTTTTTCTCTTTCTTTGATTAAAGGCCCCCTAACTGACTCCCATAGTATAAAGTGCCATGCATCCAAATTAATCTGTACTGACAATCTATAAAGGCATGACCCAACTGTCCCCTCAGATCATTAACTTCAGAGTGGAATTTGTTCCTGTATTTTTCAAAAGAATTTTATTTCATGCATTATTATTATTTAATCCTTTATTATAATCTTCAGAATACATCCTTTCAGAATATGGACTTGAATAGTCGGATGTATTTCACTTGTAATGGAACAGATGCCTGTCAAATGTAAACTTCAACTAAAAAAAGTTGCACAAAGGGATAAAAAAGCCTCAATCGACATAACCATGTGGAGTTTTTTTTGCAAAGCAGGATAAAATGCCTCATAACAATTGTGAGTCCTTTTGTAAAATAGGAATAAAAAAAAGCCTCATAGCAATTGAGAGTCCTTTTGTAAAATATGATAAGAAAAGCTTCATCACCTTTGTGAGTCCTTTCCGTGCATAAAAAAGAATGAAAGTCTCATAGCCATTGTCAGCCCTTGAGCCCTAGTCTCTGAATGTCAAAAAGACCAAATTTCTTATTTTTCATAATAAAAAAAAAAAAACTGTTACAATACCTTTAATTGAATTAGATACACCAAAATAGGATGTTTTAACTCTTTAAGTGCCTAATTTTGGACTAGTCGACAGCTTTTGTTGGCACGCATTGGGCGCATTGCCCCAATGCGCACTGAGAAAGGCTGTTGACTTGGGATATTTTCTCTGGAACTAGAGGCATGCTGGTACTTGAATGAAAGGTCTTTTTACAAGGAATACGAATCTGAGACCCTAATGATAATTCAGACTATTTTCACTTTAGTAGATCGACTTTAGAAGTGACTGGCACTGAACGAGTTAATAATGTCCATCTACTAGAACCCACCATGGACAAACATATGAACTGGAAGCAACACCAAGACATTTCAGCATTAAAAATTTCACAGACAGCTGGTATCATGAGTAAACCAAAAGATTATATACAAAAAGACATTCACTACAAATTATTCATAACTCTTTAATGCTTCCAAAACTAAGTTACAGTCTTCTTATTTGGAGGTATAAAACTGACAGAGTTGTTAACACCCAGAAAAGAGCAGTGCGTACCATAAATCATAGGAAAAAACTATGCACTCACTGAACCCATTTTTAAAGAGAGAAATATATTACAGCTTGATAATATCCACATTGCCAGCTGTTCAGTTTCTATTTAAAACTTTGTAGCAATAAATCACCAGTTTATTTCGGCAGCATAATTATCTTGCACACATCAGACATCATACTACCATTATGTATGAGATAACGGCATTTATAAGATCAGAGCAAACAATAACATTTGCAGGAAAATTATGTTTTGACATGAGATTGTTGATGTCATCAATACAACACCAGACATAGTTAAAAGCAAAGTGCTTACACGCAGTTATTTATGATTCAAGAAATATTAAACAATATTTTGTGCAAAAGTAGGAAACGTTCTGCAAAATCCCAAACTGTTGCATAATTACTGTATTTCAGAAATTAAGAGAAATACGTTGTATTGTATTATGTATGATATAGACCTTGTACAGGTACATGCATTACACTACTCTGGTCAAATAAACATATTAAATCTTGACAAATGGTGAATCACCTGTCTTGTTGGTCTACATCATCATATTTTGAGACATAATCACTGGCTCTATAAAGCACATTTTGTAGAAGAAGTATAGAGAAAAGGTGTGTTGCACAATGATAAAATGTAATTCTATGTAACAAATGGGTAGCATGAAGTGCCTCATCCACTCTACTTGCTGATGTGTGATAAGCCTACACTGCTGTAGTTCTTGCTGCGATGAAAGCTTCATTTTCACAGTGTTTCTTTTTTTTTCCTTTCCTTTTTTTTTTTTAATTTAAAGTGTCAAAAGAACGACCTACAATGGTAAGGACTTTCAGCAGCAGGGAAAAATAACGCCACAGCTGCCAATCAAGATCTACAAAGAACATTATGCCTGGTGCCAAAAAAGAAACCCAAGTGGACCCGAGGGCAGCTTTTGGGAATCATGTTCCATCATATGATATGGCTGAAAAAAATAGTGTCCAGATCCTAAATGTGGCAAATGCACCATTGATGACGAGCCTGTATCAGGGCATCCACCAAATATTCATCTGAAGACTAAGTTGATGCTCTCTAATCACACCAATCACTTTACAGGAAACTGATAAAGAAAAAAAAAATAAGAAAAGCATGATGCCTACAGTTGGGTCAGCACAAACTGATCATCCAATTGCTGTCATGGTCAAATGTTTAAGCTGTAAGTACAACAGCTACTAGGAATTGAGGCCACTAATCAGGACCAGTGTCATTTGAACATTTCTGATAGCTGGTTATCATGTACAGTTCATGGAACAGCCACAGAAATTTGTTTATTACATAACCCAACAAGAAATCTGGTTTAGTCTCTTTTATCCGGGGTCAAAAACCCTGAACAAACCATGAAATCACCCTGATTCTCCACTCAAATTGCTTTCAGCAAGTTGCTTTAGTTGGTACGGCACCGGCTTAGAGTTCTCCACTTCTGAAAAATGTTTTGAGGATTGACTTGCTCTGACCTGCCACACGATAATGGAAGCCAATGCACTGATGGAGTGTCACTGAAAGGGGCAATAGCAACCAAACACCATGGAAACCAGATAACATGCAGCAGAATATGCTTCAGTGCAGCAGCCCCAGCTGATAGTGGCTCCTCCTGGCAAGCATGACTTCCTGATGCTTCCCAATCTCTCTCTCTCTCTCTCTCTCTCTCTCTCTCTCTCTCTCTCTCTCTCTCTCTCTCTCTCTCTCTCTCTCTCTCTCTCTCTCTCTCTCTCTCTCTCTCTCTCTCTCTCTCTCTCTCTCTCTCTCTCTCTCTCTCTCTCTCTCTCTCTCTCTCTCTCTCTCTCTCTCTCTCTCTCTCTCTCTCTCTCTCTCTCTCTCTGTATGCTAACAAACATGGTTTCCTGATGCTTTCCAATTCCTTCTCACTCTCTGTATGCTAACAAGCATGGCTTCCTGATGCTTTCCAATCCCTTCTCTCTCTCTCTGTATGCTAACAAACATGGCTTCCTGATGCTTCCAAATCCCTGCACTCTCTGTGTATGCTAACAAGCATGGCTTCCTGATGCTTCCCAATCCCTACACTCTCTGTGTATGCTAACAAGCATGGCTTCCTGGTCCCTCCCAATCCTTTTTCTCCCTCTGTATGCTAACAAGCATGGCTTCCTGATGCTTTCCAATCCCTTCTCTCTCTCTGTATGCTAACAAACATGGCTTCCTGATTCTTCCAAATCCCTGCAATCTCTGTGTATGCTAACATGGCTTCCTGATGCTTCCCAATCCCTGCACATTCTGTGTATGCCAAAAAACATGGCTTACTGATGCTTCCAAATCCCTTCACTGTCTGTGGATGCTAACAAGCATGGCTTTCTGATGCTTCCCAATCCCTTCACTGTCTGTGGATGCTAACAAACATGGCTTCCTGATGCTTCCCAATCCCTTCACCCTCTATAGATGCTGAAAAACATTGCTTCTTAATCCCTTCACCCTGGGGATAGCATGCCTTCAGTTTTTCATGGCTAGAAATGGCATTCTATATGTGTAGATTTGGAAATGGTAAGTCCCAAAGTTCAGTATAAGGCTTTCCTGAACACTAAGAACAAGCCTTCCACCATGTATGAATCACATGAGTGGAAAGCTGGTGCTCCCAGTATGGGAGACCATGTTGACAAACACTGACTGCATGTGTGTGTAGTTGAACCCTTTCCCCCTTTTAAACCAGCCAAAACCGGCTGGTGGTCAAATGTCGTCTGCTTCAGTGTTTTCAACTCATTTCAACAATAATGAAAAGCAATTTGACTGAGAATTGAAGATGATACTTATATCAAGATCACATGACCCACGTCAATAGCTTTCCTTGGCATGGGTTGGGCACTAAGTGCCCAACCCATTACCAGTAACTATGTCCTTCAGTCACTCTGTTGATCATGTGACCTCATTACCAGTATGCAGACAAAGACTCTACACATAAAGGCTTTCAAATCACATTAAACTACAAATCCCACATGTGGATCCAACTTTCTATCTTGAGTGACACCTCATAACTCAAGAGGCACAAAAAATGTATTAACTGCCTTATGAAGTCTGGACTTCCAACAAAAAAAAAATGTTTTTTAAAAGGCATACCAATCATTCACAAACACTTCAACACATCAACTTGATCCCATCCATAAACAGCAGGCCGTGGAAGAAGCTCGATGTAAGTGCCACTGCAATCAAGAAATGGACAGCAGGCTTATTAAGCCAAAACAACGGTGGAAGACGAGGCAGACAAAAAACACAGACAGCTTGACACATCATCAGTTGCCCACTTCTCCCAATGTATACTAACTGGAGATGAACTTGCAGTTTTATCCAAAGGTTGAGGACACTGACCTATGCCTTACACAGTCTCCTGACAGGAGGTCCTTAGAGATTTTGTTTTACTCCACATTTACCATTCCTTCTCCAAAGAAGAACCAAGAACTTACAGGCCTACTAACAATGACAAGGCTACAGCTTCCACCCCAAACTATCCACCATCTTTACACCCTTACCCCCACCCCCTACCATCGCCCCAAGAGGCAACTGTCAAGAATTTGATTTATATACTGACTCTTTTGAAGATAACATTCCCCGCCTGGTCAAATCTAATGTTTGCTATCCCTTTAGAGCAAATCTTTCCAAACCCACATGAAGTGATTAAAGTCTCTCAGTGCTAACAATAATGTTATTATAGGACCAGTCAGCAGAGGGGAAGCTGTTGTTGTTCCAGATAAATCTAATTATACATATGAGGGGCTGCACCTACTAAGGGACAATAACATACAATAAATAATAACACCAGCCTCAATTGAACCATTCTTTTTAGGAATGGGGAGTTGTTGCAGTTGGAAGGTGCATTTCTCATTTTCTGCCACGTGATTGGTGCCGAAGGTAGCTGGTTTGAGACCCAGCAGTTCCCTGGTCACAAAACATATACAATGAAACCAATAGAGATAGGACAACTACATTCAACAATAAAATCCGAACATTCAAAAAAACAGATGTGCGGAAATGGTCATCTCAGACAGATGTATAGCCTGCTCTTATTTCTACCCATCCATGCACCCCTGTATTTTTGCTTTCTTCAGAATTTTCATAAACATAATTGCCCAGGTAGGCCTATTGTTTCTACTATTATGAGCCTGATGGCTCAAATTTCAAAGTTCCTGGATGTCATTTAAAGCTGCCCACTGCCATGATTTTGTTGTATATTAAAGACACCACTGCCTTTTTATTCAGACTTAAATAAGTTTCCTGTCTTATATATGACAAAGGTGGTATTTCAGCTGTAATTGATGCAATGCCATCATATACAAATAGTCTCATAGGAGAAAGATCCAGGCAGCTAAAGCGGCTGTCAACACATGCTCCATTAAATACCTACATACACGGCTTCTTTTAAAACTGATTCACACGATTTTGACCCATAACTGTCTAAAATTTAACAACAACTTTTACCTCCAAATCTTGGGCACTGCAATGAACACAAAAAAGGCACTTAATTACAGCGGTCCCCCTCTTGTAAGGCTCCCCCTGGTGACAGGCCACCAAGGTATTTTCATTTTAATTGCCCCTGCAAGAGAGGCCACTCCTCTCATAAGGCCACATTTCTGGTGCACTTCAGGTGGCCTGATAAGAGGGGGACCACCATATGCAAATTTATTCATGTGTCATCTTGAATGGTGTAAGATTGATTCTACTTTTCCAACACCACAGTCTGGTATAGGATCATTGACTCCACGCATGTAGTTTTGTCATGTATTATCACTCTTGGGATTTATTAAGAAATCCCTTAACATAATCCAGTTCCCATATGATCAAATAATCACAGCATGAGATTCATTTTCTGGGTGTTTTGTTGACACCTCAAGACAGTAAATGCAAAGAAGATGATGAGACTCCCCCTGAAGATGACCTGCCATATTGGCTAATACATCTCCATCCACCCTCAATTCACCACTTAGACAGACTGCTATACAAGTACAGGCAGTTATTAGGAAGAGCCATACATTACAACAGTGAACCTTTGTCTATTTTGTACACAGATCTGGCACTTTCAACAGAGATGCCAACATTCAAAATGCCATTTCAGGGACATTTCAGTGAGGACATCAGGGACATTTCAGTGAGAACATCAGGGACATTTCAGTGAGGACATCAGGGACATTTCAGTGAGAACATCAGGGACATTTCAGTGAGAACATCAGGGACAGAGCATATTTAACAAAGATCTTTATTTTTTTTTTCAAAACTCAGTTTCAAGGAGGGACAAACACCATGAAGCAGTCAAAATTTCAGCCAATTTCAGGGACTATCCCTGATGATAGGGGACAGTTGGCATATCTATGTCAAGTGATTCCACCAATGATGAGCAAATAAATTCTTCATTTAAGAACTCTACTTCATACCTTAGAATCAATCTAAGCTAGGCCTCCTGTATAACTTAACAGACTTTCTGCATTTAACGCTAGATACCTTCCCAAAGACTCACACTTTCTATTTAATACCCTGTTTTATTTTCAGTCGCTTACTCAGCAAACGTAAACACATGTACCACACTTCAACAGTACAGCTGTATGACAGGCAGTGAAGGCAGTTACGCTTTTTATGTCATTGCCAGTCATTTTAGGTACAGACACTTTTATGATGCCATAAACATGATAGCAGCTCAATTTTGATATATATAAGTAAATAAATGCTGGCCTGCTCTTTATTATGTGTTGGTGCTGTTACACTCTGCCATTTGGTCATGTTTTTGTCATCTTTATTAAGATACATGTGTATACATGTCTATGGCTGGTACCAGTAACATATGGCCACAAAGAAGATTGATACATGTAGTTGTCCTGTATGAAATGCCCGCTTTTACAGGTCGTTAACATCAACTATCAGATTCAGATTCAGATTCAGATCAATTTACTCGACATAAAGTAAGATACATTGTAATCAGTAGTTGGTAATAACAATAACGAAAATTCTGTAACTGCAGGTTAAGTTGAACATACAAAATATTACCATACATACATCAAGATAGTCAGGATGACCCAGCTAAGGATGAGGAAACATCCGCTATCGCTTGGGCCACCTAAAATAAATCTACGTGGCAAGTTATACACCTCCCCCTGGATTGATCCACACTTGTTGCTGTTACATTTCGTTGAGGGGATGATCAACAAAGTCATTTATCACAATAGACTAGCAGCACGCAACATTTCAGTAGGAGGAGAATTGGTTAATACCAGGATTTGATTTCAATGAATATTTAGCATAAAGGGAGCCGACGCCAGTTAGAGTGAGGCTCAAAAGGCAGTAGCAGTGATGCTGGTACTCACTGAATTTGTGATATTCCTCCATGAATACACACATGGGGCAAAAGGTTACCTCATGTTCTCTATCATGAATGGGTTTAGTAGTGACTAGTTCTCCTTATTGTCTCTTTCTCAACCAGCTCAATTTCAGGCACTCTGTCATTCAGATCTATACTTTTGATTACCTAACATATGCTCCAGTCAGGGTCTGCAAATCCAATTAAACTGGGATATCTCTCTACACTTTTCGATGGCATCCAAATGAACAGGAAATTTACAGCTCATCAACTTAAATGACTCATCTGCCATGACGAGTTGATGTGATTGAGCATGAAATGTTTCATAGATCAGAGTTGTGCCCCTGTGAGCCTTAACCATTTGTCAGTGTATTATGTATTTCGATGTATTTTATATTTCCCCAAATACGGGGGTTTAATAAAATTAATAATAACCCATCCCTGGATGCCCAGAACAAGACCAAGTCGACAGCTTTTTCTACGTGATGGTTTCAACATACACGTGTACTTAAAACACTGTACGAGTCACACTCATATCCCAAGTATTTCAAATCTTGACCAAAAAAAAAAAAAAATCTTTCCAAGAATCAAGAAATTTAAGTAAAAACATTAAGGCACATAACACTTTATACCGTCGGGGTGATTTTGAGCTGGAAGGGGTTAAAAGGACATCACAATGAGACATCTTCCTCTGGGCCTCCTCGGCGCCCGGACTGCACACAGGAAGGCTCCGGGTGACCAATCATGCGCACCATTCTTGATGAAAGTAAGATGTGGAAGACATTCAGAACACTGGACCATTTGTGGTTAATTATAATGGGCAAAAGTTGCATGCAGATACACTGGCAGTCATGAGTAATTCCCTTTAAGGGTGCACTTAGGAATTAAAAAGCCTATACACTTCTTTGTTAAGCTACCCCCCATTCAAGGGAGTAATTATAAATTTTCTGGCAAGTTTGTGATAAATACATGAACTGTTTTATAAAATACGGGCTTGAAGAATCCTTTTTTCATTCAAATACAATTAAAATTTTTTGACAGATTACTTTTTTTATTGCCCTGTAAGTATTATATCCAATGGCAGACAAGCAATGTAAACTGACGTCACCATCCGGGACCCATAATGCATTGCATATAAATTCATTAATGCATGCTTCAAGCACTTGTCCACAAAACTTTTGAACTCTGTGTATACGATGGCTAAACCACCCTGGTTCTGAATAAAATATACAATGCTGTTCTAAGCTTCCATTTAACTTATCTCCCCAGTAGATCATTGAGCACCGATCCTATTCTTATTTTTAATTGGCATTTCACTGGACTCCCAAGACTTCGCGTATTAATCTTAAGTGCTACCTTAATTGTAGCCAGCATTGTCTTCTAACCCAGGATTTAAAGTGATTTTAAGGCAAACTTCCACTTAATGATCAGTGTTTGATGTACTCTTTGGTGTTTCATCAGAAAAGATGAATTAACATCATGAATAGCTGCAAATTACTTCGTGCATATGTAAGAATAGAAAGCACACTCTCTGGACATATTATTGTTTGGTTGTCCCTTGGCAGTAAAATCTTGTGTGTTGTTACTGTTTACATAAAATCAGTGAATCATAAAAAGAAAACCTCTTCTTTTTTCACTTTGTGCTGATGTAATACCTTCAGTGCAATGTTAACCATCTAGTTTCATATCTTGCATACCTTATTATTGATTTTTTTATATTGCCATCAGAGTTGATTTGCTTAATCTGCCTTTGTAATGTTTCGGTACATGTATTTAATTACAGCTCATTTCAAGTCTTCCACATGATTGATTATTGCAAACAAATTTCTTTTTCATGGGGAAAATCTTACTTTTTTGTGGATTAGTAGCAACAACACGGTGTGGGAGGTAAATTGAAAAGGCTATCACACAATGGTCTGAAACATTACCTTGAAACTCATGTCCTTGGAAGTATACAATACCATGCAGTAAAGATTCATGTACCAGAGCATAATCAACAGTACTGCTCCCATTGTACTGATGGCATGTATAATTTTGTTTAAATCACCCAGGGTTCTCCCTTTTAAAATATGAAGACCTGTACAGATGCATAGATCCCGGAGTTCACGACCCTGAGTACATACCTACATTAACCCTGTTCTGTCGTCGTCGTCGTCGTCGTCGTCGTCGTTGTCGTCGTCGTCGTCATCATCATCTTCATAAGGAATTCTATCTATCACATATTCATCATTATCATTACAAATAAAGTCCACTTTGTAGCCTGTCCTTAAATTGAAATCACCTACTAACGCTATTTTACCCTTGGGAGAGAATTTAGCAATATCATCAGTTATAAGTTTGTATGTATTGGCTTCTTGTCACATTGCATGTACAATTTCTTGGGCTTATACAAGCATTAACTGCTCCCATAAAGACATCATCTTCGAGACTAAAATAACATTTTTTTTAAGACAAAGCCACATTATATCTTGTGTTATAGTTCTGCTACATTTAATACCCTTTGTAATTTCATCATTAATAAGAATGGCTATGCCTCCAGACAACCCAGTAGCTTTAGGATGTTTTTCTGAAACTTTTGAGTCTCTGGCAACATGTGCTTTGGTGATTACAATTATGTCATAATTTTTAATTTGAGCGATGACCTCCAGGTCATCTGTTTTAAGATCTCCAGAACTCTTGTCTTTGAATCCCCCTAAATTCCAATGACAAATCTTAATGTCACTGGGAGGAACAATTTTCCTGAGAATGTAATGGTAGGCGACAAAAACATATAAAAAATATAATATCATAATAATTAATACAACACACACGTGATACCAAGATCAAGTCTAATTGGCTAGTTTGCTGCCACTTATGGTAGGGGATTGAATTCTATCTCTGGGCAACTTGTGGTAAGTGGTGCAACTTTTGTGATAGCGTGTGACATACATACCACTTTTGTGATGCATCAAATAAGATATGAAGGTCATAAGGTATCTTAAACAGTATCAAGAATATCTTACCTCTAAGTGCTAAAGTAAAAATATATAACCCAATAATACTCTCACAGATAGATTATGGCATTTTAGTTTTGGGATTTAAACACAGTGAAATTTTGCAATTACAAAAACAACAAAAACAAGCTGTCTGAATAATTACATTTTCTAAATATAACTCACATACTCAAAACCCTTCAAATGCTG
Organism: Hermodice carunculata; assembly: GCA_964020975.1. Lineage (NCBI taxonomy): Eukaryota > Metazoa > Annelida > Polychaeta > Eunicida > Amphinomidae > Hermodice > Hermodice carunculata. The sequence goes on from OZ026624.1 coordinate 30,411,787, forward strand.
AAAATAAATGACAACTTTACCATTTCCAAATATAAATTCTATTATAAGTTTATCAATCATAAGTAACCAATCAAGACTCAACAATTCGCATTTAAGGCCAACCAAAAATTAGGTAAACATAATACAGGACAAAATCAAAATTTGTCTATTAACAGATAGAGCCACAGATATGCAAAATATTGTCTAAGGCTTGACATACCAGGTACAATAAATATGATGCCCACTCCAAAAAAAAAGGAGAAATTTTATACTCATAGTTACCAGGGATTTACTAGATATGTCAAGAATCTCTTGATAAATGATTACAAGCAAGAATGTGTTATTCCAAACTGTTATATTTGTTCATGCCACTAAACAGTTTGTTGATTTTTGTAACTTTATATCACTAAATTATAGTTACAAGGGTAATGCATAAGTGTGTCATGTCACTTATGCCAATAACTGTTTTAGATAAATATAAATATGTCTTCTGTATAATGGAAGCAGTCAAATTCATATTAGGGTGGCCCTAATGAGAGTGACAAATATTTGTTGTAATGAGGGTCTCCCTGACCAAGGGAAGAGGAAGAGAAAAAAGGACAAGAAAACAAGAAAATATATATATATATATATATATATATATATATATATATATATATATATATATATATATATATATATACCATATACATCTTTACAGTAGCACATGCCCTAATAGAAGCACGCCCTCCACTTTCAATCCAAGTGGTCTAGATTCAAAATCAAGATTTTTCCAGTAATTTAGCAAAGATGATACTTCCAAATGAAAAATTAAATGTTATTGCAGTATACTGATGTTTATCTAACACCTAAATGAACTGTACAGCCTTCAAAACCTTCAATCAAGAAAAGTACTTATTCCATAGTCCCGCAAAAACACTGCAAGATCTGGCAAATCTTTGCATTGGCATGGCGTGCTACTATTAGGATGAATACGGTATATACTTGGTCAAATATACAGATCCTGAGACCTGAGTCCTGAACTCCTGTGGCACCACAAAAGCTGCCCCGTATAGCCCCAGCTTTAAGTGGATGGTCTCTCGGTCTTGGTGTAAAGAAGGCCATTTTCAGCATGGTTTATCGCTGCATTCTCAGTTGTCTCCCTATCAACACCCCCCATGATCTTGTGCCCGCTCTGCCACTGGCAATGATGTAACTTTTACAAATATCTTGTAAGTCATAGATGGGCTTCTTATTGCTTTTGTTTTGATTTGTTGACATTCCATTCTTTTAAACGCCACTGTTCTCATGGAGTTGAATGTTTGTCGACATGCACTCTGTTCTCCCGTCTGGACAGCGGGTCAAAACTACACGCTTGAAGCTCCCATGTGCCACATCCACACATCCTTCTGCTGGTGGTATAGCAAAGTAAAATACCCTGTCACTTTATTACATCACAGCATGTTTACCGCAATGCATCTTGCGGGATTGCAGGGGACAAACTCAGCCAGCAGTTCAGACTCACAGTGGAGTAGTACGTTAAATGCAGTGTTGACTCTTGCCGATGTGATACATATATGTTCAAGTTCCAATCAGAGAAAGTTAGAAAATGCCGCACATTAACTGTGGCGTGCTGAAGTGCACAAGTTCTAAGAGGAAGACACCTGGACTCAGCTTTTACCAGTTGCTGTCTGACAAAACAGAGAGGAAAATCTGGATTAAACTGATCTGAACCGAAAACCTCGAGGTTGAATTAAAGTGGTCCAGTGTGTGTTTTTTACACTTTAGAGGGGGGCAGAATTGTCTTCTACTATTGCAGAAGGTAGTGTTGCCCCCGGGACACTGTTTTCATTCTAATATTATGAGCACATCAGCCATACTGTGACCACAACCATGTTATACTATATGCACTGCTTTGACCTTGTCCACGGCGATCCCCTACGATCCACTGCGGTAAACACACCTTGATATAATAAGTTTTCAAGGTAATTAATTACTAAGGACCTGTTGTATCAGCAGAGCTCACAACTCTTACTACCAATCCCTGCTGACTTTCTTGTATGAATGAAACTGTCAGGCTCGTGATATTTGATTGAGTTTGATCTTTTTACTCACTGTACTTACCTGGTTTTAAAACATATATCTATTATATCAACAACTAAAACAAAACAAAAACAAAAAACTCCTGTGTTTCAGTGGCCCTGAATATAATAATTACAATTATACTGAACAACGTGAGATCTATGCAATTTGTTACACATAGCATGGACATATCAAGTATCATACATCCACGCATACAGTAAGATTATGTGTACAACAGATCATCAAATTCAAAATAAAAGACAAAGTTCATCATTTCCGCAAGAACAAAGACAGTTGTGGGGGGAGGTATATGGTGCTGTGGACTTTTAAAAAAAATGACTGGAAACATGATATAGGCCCAATAAAGGCTGCTGATGCATTGTCACCTGAAATAAAGAACTGAAAGAACTTTAGATGAATTTGCAACCTCCGTTGTAAACTGATATGGGCGGTCATCAGTTTTAAATGCTGGGAAGAACTCTTTCTGGAGATGGACCCATATATACACATAACACCCCACCCCCCCCCCCCCACCCCACCCCCCAGACCATTACTTAAAGTACTGATTTAAAAATAATGAAATTTGAACCAGCCCTCCCAGTCTGGCATTGCAAAATATAAGTTGCTGGGTTTTTTTGTTGTTGTTTTGTTTGTTTTTTGTTTTTGTTTTTGTTTTTGTTTTTTGTTTTTTTGTTTTGTTTTGTTTTGTTTTGTTTTGTTCAATTTCCTCTGACAGAGTGTATAACTGATCTCTTTGTTCCTGCAAATTAAGTACGAGATGATCATGCAAAACACGGGGACATATTTCCATCTGATACTACACACTCACAAATCATCATGGTTACTGCAATTGAAGTTTCTTGAGGCTTATTTTTTTTATTCATTTTTTGTGTGTGTGTGTACATGATACCATTTATATATACAATGTACAAGTAATATGCTTCAAGCAAAGTCATGACTAAGGCTGACCATTGGTATATGTATATTCCAGGTGCCTTCTGTACAACTATAAACCAAAACATTTTGTCAAAGAAGGATGGAGTGACTCAGTTTTTGGGGGAGAAAGTGTTAAGATGTGTCCCATGTCATATCCTCTACATTACATGTATTACCATCAATCTTGGTTTAACTCATTCCATACTATGGTCACAGGTCTTAGTCAGTGGTTCTGGCACTGCCTGGCAAGTCATGCTGCAGCTGCCGCAAGGGCAGCTGCAGCATGACTTGCCAGGCAGTGCCAGAACCACTGACTTAAGACTATAGGCATATTGGTACTTGAACAAAAGCTCTTTTCATGAAGAATTTAAATGTGTAATTGTCGTCTTAAATCTTGGTAAATACACGTAAATATCAGGGACTGGTATGGAATGAGTTAAACATATCTTGTTCCAAAAGCAACTGCAGGAGCAGGCAAGGCCTACATGTACAATCTACATTAACCCCTCTCACATCAATGTAGATTAACCCCTCTCACATCAATCATGTAAACAATCAAGCAGCAATCGAGATAACCTTATCACCAAGCAACAAATTGACTTACTGTGAATTCACTTAATTTGCTGTTATATATTTTCATTATTTCACAGATGCTTAAAAACCATGAAATTAAGAATACAGTGAAACCCATTTTTATTCTGTGTTTGGAGATGAATTATCACTTTGAAGAGTAAAATTTAAAAGAGTAGTCACTCACTTTACATCACATGACCTAAACAATGTCACAATTTAATTGCGACGCACCATATATGAGTGACATAGTGCATTAACATTACAGCAAACATGTGCATGGGATGCTTGATGATACGTCATATGTGACGTGGAACAACTACCACAAACATAAGCAAACACGGCAGACCAGGTCGGCATTGAAAGTAGGCCTAGGGCATATTTTTGCAATGAATACCCAATTAAACATCTAACAAATAAAATAAAATCACTGCTGGCGTGGAAAATCAAAAGTGACCAACTTGTGAGAGAAAAAGTTAATTCACTCTCAGCTACATACAATTCTCTACTTTTAACATGGCATTGATTGGAAATGCAGTGAAACCTGTCTTGAAAGACAGCCAAATTGTGGTCACTCAAGACAGGTGGTCTTTGATGAGAGGTATTAAAGGACAAAGTGCTAAACAAAATATTATGAAAAGCAGCATGCACAGTATTAGGTGCTAAGTTGGTGAGGGCAGTGGTCATTGGTTTCCTATTGTCTGGCTTGTTATGCTCCAGGTGCCACAAGGGCAACTGTAGCATGAACTGCCAGGCAATGCAAAAACCAATGACTTTGTACACTGGGCTTGATAGTACTCTCAAACCAGCTCTTCTTGTGACAAATTTTGAAATGCAGTGTTCTCTCTTCGTAACGCCCCCCTCCCCCCCATTTCAAGGCACATTTTGATATAACACTATGACCCCTCACTTGGCTTCCCTGCTGAAGTGCCTTCCCCTTACTTCTAGGTTAGAAATTCCTCCGTTCTATGGCAGTTTTGCGGTAACTTGCTGTATCTGTGCAGACCCCATGACCAGCATCATAAAGAGGGAGCACCGTCCCATTCTCACATGTATTTAGTGCAGGTTAGACTCACAGATACACAGTTAACCCTTTGCTGCCATACAGAACCAGCAAGTGTCAGCGACATCTTTTCCACTAATTGGAGTTTCGTCTATTCTGGCTTGTAATTACCCTCTGCTTAACATCCTGGTTCGGTCATTCACAAACGTATACTGTGCATGCATATGTAACTTTGTTATGCGGAGCTGAGCAGCCAATCATTTTGATAATTCTGACTTAAAACAGGATATTAAGCTACATCAAAGATGAAGATAAATTGCCTGTCAAAATATGCCAAGCTATTTCACCTGTGGACTTGTCATCTGAAGGGCTCTGTCTATTGTTTTACATTTGTTAAGCCAACTGCACAACCTCACGAAAGAACCGTGCGAAGTATAACTTCAGATCCTCTCTCTTGATAATTGAAAAAAGATGCAAATAATTTTCTCAATCAATCACCCTTGAAACAAATCTGACATCAGCTTGGAAACATCAAATGGGAGAATAATCACCATGTGCAGGAAGACAGACCACCATGAGTATTGTTGGGGATTTGAAAAATAGGGTTCTTCAACCCCAACACATGAGTCACTCGCAGGAAACAGCTTTCCTGATAAGTAAAAGCCTCAGCTCTTTTTGCACATTCAGGCAAATCAGAACCTTTCAAATATCACACAAACAAACTGCCTTTACAACAACAAAGCCTACATATAAAGTGCATCAACTTTCTCATTAAGAAAGTTATCCTAACGCCAGGGTACCTCTGCTGCCAACACAAAGCCCCCACAAAAATCAGACATTGAGCAAGTCACGTCCGACAGATACATGAACATACCACGAGGCAGCAAACTCTAGCATGCGATTAGGCCAATGAAGTTCAAACTGATTGATGCTGTACAGTTTCTGAAGTAGGCATAGTCATACAACTGGTAGTTACAACACTGGCCACCAGATGTCAGCACAAGGCAAATTACCTGTAATGAATGACAACTTTCAATTGGAAGCTAATGTAGGAGCTAACAGACAGGCTTCCCTTAATTACTGGAAGAACAAAGCTTGACCCTTTCCCCTTAGAGCAACTAGAACCAGTTGGAGGCAAACTGTCACCTGCTTCATCATTTCTATTTATTTTAGCGTTCATGTCAAAAATTTTAAATGTGTATTGCACCTATGTCTGTTTAGAACGATATACCCCAAGCAAAGCTGTTGACTCAGTCTTAATTCAAAGTGAAATGTAACCATCAGTTGGCAGTGTTTTCATTGCAGTTTTATTTACACAGCATAAACTGACACATTTCACATTTTATTTCATCCTACTTCCATTGACCTCCAGGTGACACCACTATATCATTCTGTTTTCACATGTTTGCCTCCAGGACATTGACACTAATTTCATGAAGATCCATTAAATATTAACAATGCTACAGTGTTCAAACAATTTTCACATTTTGGCCTATATATTCATCAATATCCCCACAGTTTCCACACACCTGATAAGCTTGTAACTAATAAAAGAGCTGTCTTCAAAATCAGGGACTGTATCACATCCACAAACAAAAAGTTTATGGATGGATAGACACACAGACAGATGTACATCAGTGATCGGAAAAGCTCTGTGACCTTAGTTCAGCAGCACTAAAAAGTTAACCCTTGTTTCTGGGAACATAATGTAAATGTAAATGCACTTGCTCTTCAAAGGTAAACAGAATAAATACTTGCCTCTCCTGCTGCAGATACAGCAACTACTTGTGTCTCTTGCTACAGATCCAGCAACTACATGTGTCTCTTGCTAGAGATACAGCAACTACTTGTGTCTCTTGTAACAGATATAGATATTTGCCACAACTACCAGAACCATGTCTCTGATTACAGGCATGGTAACTACATGTGCCTGTCTCTTGCTACAGATACAGCAACTACTTGTGTCTCTTGCTACAGATACAGCAACTACTTGTGTCTCTTGCTACAGATACAGCAACTACTTGTGTCTCTTGCTGCAGATACAGCAACTACTTGTGTCTCTTGTTACAGATATAGATACTTGCCACAACTACTGGAACCATGTCTCTGATTACAGGCATGGTAACTACATGTGCCTGTCTCTTGTTACAAATACAGCAACTACCTGTGTCCCTTGTTAGCTAAAGGCACATGTGTTTTATTACAGATTCATCAAGCATGTCTCCTTTACAGTGTATCATCAACTGTATTTTCATCTGTGCCTCTTATAGATACATCAACCATGTCTCTTTCCCATAGAAACAGCAACTATCTCTGTCTCTTGCCACAGATACAGTAACCACATGTCTCTTACCAACGACATAACAACAACATGTGTCTCTTTTCACAGACACAATAAAGTACTGGTAGCTGTGTCCTTACCAATGGTGCGACTATTTGTGTTCCTTAATTGCCAGTGTATCATTAACTGTATTTTCACTGTCTCTTAAAACAAATACAACAGCTGCTTGTGTCTCTTACCACAAATTCATCTAGGCTCTGTACATCTACAGTTGTAACATTCACTATGTATTCTGACATGAAAAGTGACTACTTTCTGCTGTTCATCACAGACAGCTTAAAAGCAAAAGTTTCTTCAATGCAAGCACTTGAAAGTTGAATACATCTTGTTTGTACAGTGCTGCCATCTGATGTATGTGACAGGAGTCATTCTGGTCATTGTAACAGGCTTCAGAACATTGACAGCATAATTGTTACCTTTCTGTACAAAGCTGCCACCTGCAGGATGATATCAGAATCAGTGTGTGTGAAAACCTTTTTCACATCCTGATCTGTTGTACCACAATGCACATAAAACAACAAGGCTGTGTGAACAGCCCATGCTCAGCTGACCTAGATATTCATCACACTTGTGGTTATGTGAACTTGGGATAGGACAAAATGGGTAGCCACTTATGAAAGGTGCATGTACATCCCTGCCAAGTTTCACACAAATCTTGCCAAAATTATTTAAGTTATAACCATCACAAGAAATAACTATGTTAAACTTTCCTATCAAAACTTTTTTAAGGATTCAAACAAAACAAACAAAAAAACATGAAAAATTAAAAATTCACTGCACCATGACCATTTGAACAAACTGACTGACACTTACTTCAGAGAAGTCCAAAATGTGAATTAGCATAAGAATGCCCATTGACTTATTACACAGTAATCAATAGGAAAGGTACATTCACCAATAAGTACCCGAATTGAAAAAATCATTAAAAATAAAAATTCCACAGCAGTGCCACCTGGTGAACAACTTTGTTTGCCCTTTCAACAAGGAACATATCCACTAAGTTTCAGCTTAATCTGAGTGACGGTTCTGAAGAAGTTGAAGATAGCAAAAACACACACACAAAAACCATAAAATAATAAAATAAAATTGCAGAGCCAACTGGTGAACAATTAAAAACTAGGAGTCCCTAGGAGTGTTCCTGTGTGATATTAAAACAATTGGGTGAGCAGTTTCAGAGAAGATTTTTTAAAGATTTGTCAAAAAAATCACAAAAAAATCCTAAAATCACTGGCGCATAACCATTTGAACAAACTTGTTAGAGACCTACCCAAGGTACATTGCCACTAAGTTTGAAGTCAATCTGGATGACAGTTTCAGAGAAGAAGTCAAAAATGTAAATTAGCACTAGAATGCCTAATATTGACTTACACAGTTATCAATAGGGCCATTTGAAAAAAAAAAACTTGGTCGAGACCCACCCAAAGTACATTCCCACCAAGTTTGAGGTAAATCTACCCTGTGGTTTGGAGAAGAAGTAAAAAATGTGAATTGTAGACGCTGACTGACGAGGGATGGATGACAGCCTTACCACCACGTAAGCTCAGCTGACTGACATGTCAGCTGAGCTAAAAAGCAAAACAAAACAAAAACAAAAACACTTTAATACTTTTTATTATCCCTGTCTCTTTCATATATTTTTACACTTCAAACTTTGAATTAGTTTATCTGGTTGAATACACATAAATGTATGTGATTCAGAAACATCCAGAAAAAACATTCCAGGTCAATTAGTGAATTAGGATTTTCTATATATATTAACATGCTACAAACTCAAAACTTTTTTTTGGGGGGGGGGGGGGGGGGGGCAGAGCAGAGGTGGGAGGGAGATGTCTAACTTTCCTTCATGGAGCTACATCTAAATTAGATGTCATTGTGTAGATCTATCTTAGCCTAGCCCTGCAACATATTAAATTTACTGGGTTTTTTTTAAGAACTTTTGCCACAACAGTTAATAGAAGCTACATGACCTCTAATATGCCAAAAACAAGATTACAAATGTTGGTGAGGCTCACTGGCATTTTGAATGCCTAACCTACTCACCCCATACATCCCCATAAAGAAGGGGGGAAAAGAAAACTTGTGTTGTACAAAATGTGCATGCAATGAAATAAAACTACAACAGCTTTTCACAGAAGCATTACTGTCCCTTGTCTGGTGATAAGTGCAGACAACAGGCCTATCAAAGGACTGGGACCATATTATCATTCATGTAGAGCAAGGGTAGACTCCTGCTGATTGGCTGTGCTACAGTAATCAACCCTCCTTGTTACCTGACAACAAGAGAGCCATCTGGTGGCAAAATCCTTCAATTGCTGATGTGATAAGGCCACTGCCCACATAGCCAAGAGGTAACAAGTGAAAAATATTTTTGGTTGTGCAGTGCAAGCAGTCAACCATTCTTAGGCAGGTTTTTTTTTTACTATACTTTATCATTTCTTTTCTAAAAAGATGTACCTGTACACTGGAAGGTAAAAAACATGGGAAGTAGCGAATATGACATCAGGCTAACTCATTCAACAATGCTGTGTGTATATTTTTCTAATCGGGGACTGTAAAAACCACCAGCACCTTGTTCATACACAGGCACACAGTCACTGGACTTGTTCTTTTCCATGTAAACATACTCATGTGTACAGACAAATGAAGCTTAAAGTGGACATCATTCTTAATATTACGCTACCAGCAGTCTTTTTGGAAGAAAAAAAAAATCAAACATGGACATTATAGAAACACATACATCAATGAATGATGAAAGCCACTCATAACTTCATTTTATTTATCATTTATTCTTTATCATGCCCTACTTTGTGAAAGGTACCCTGTGTGGAAGGTGGTCATTAGTTACAAGTAAATTTAACTCTTTCACAGCCAATTCAACAAATGTCAATGTGCATTAAATCGACATCACAAAACTGAAATGCGATCTGACAAAACGGGGGGCATGAATGTCTCACCAGCATAATTCAAGCCACTCCAAAGTTTTTCTACAATGCTCATTCAAGCATGATGGAACCAATGAAGTGTGACAGTGATGGTACAAATCTGCAGTGACCATCACTATCAATCATTTACCCAAGTATGAAAGCCCTAACCAGTATAGTTAGTGAAATAATGCCACTCTCAAGTTTTTTGTTGACGGACAGAAGGATGTCAGGAAAGTGAGTGATTAGTCTTGCCAACAGCTTACGCTGGCAAGACAAAAATTGCATTTTATGTCATTTTATTTTATTCATTCATTCATTCACTCATTCATTCATTCATTCATTCATTTATTCATTCATTTATTCATCCATCCATCCATCCATCTATCTATTTATTTATTTGTCAGAAGAAATGGAGCAAGTGTAATACCAAGTGCCCATTGGTGGCTTCAGCTCCTCCCCCAAAATCCTGGCATGTCATAAATACAGTGACAGATCCAATGTGGAACCCCTTGACATGTGCACACCTCACATATCCCTGTATGCTCCAAAATGGCCTTTATCATGGAAGAATTTCCTCTGGAATGGATCAAGAGCTATCATAATGAAAAAAAAAAAAACAACTGTCACATCCACTGGGGAACGGAAGCCCACAACAAGAATGCTGGGGACCATTAGGAATTCCTGAAGGCATACTATAGTTGCCCTCTTGTAAGGCCCCCCTGAAGACAGACCACTCACTCTACAAAAGCCTCTTATGCATGCAGCATTTGGCATTTTCATTGAATTTTACCCCTCAAGAGAGGCCACCCCTCTTTTTAGGCCACTTTTCTAGTGCATTGGGGATGGCCTTATAAGGGGGGACCACTGCAATGTCTGTTGATGTGAACGTAACCAGGAGAGTCTGTGGCTGCTTGCAGTCTCTTGGTAGATTTGGTGATTACAATGCCCCCACTGTAGGCCTACACCTCTCCTGTTGTCTTCCTCCCCAGATGCTGCATTGACCAAGGCTATGGAGACCTGGCAGCAAGGAACCCAAGACAAGATACAAGGCAGTGGCCAGGCAGAGTGATGACATGGCCTGCTGACCACCTCCCAACACACTGTCAAACTGCTTCATTTCACAAAAGGCATTAATAGAAACATGCTCATAGTGCAAATTAATGTCACATGATATGACAGAATACTCACATGTGTTACATGGCATTTAATACAGCAGATGAGCATCACAACATTGTAAGAACTGACTTGAGTCCATCACGTAGGACTGGACCCCACAAGGCTTTGGACACACTACCAATTAACCCTGTACCACCTGAATTAAGACTCCATCAATACTTTTCCTTGGGTTGGGCACCAAGGGTCTGACACATAAGGTAAGCTGTTGACCTGGTGCATGTTACCTTCATGGATCTCATTTACAATTCTCACTCAAATTGTTTTTCATTAATCCTTTCCCCCTTGAATTGACACTTGAGTCAACAACTTTCCTTCGCATATGATCTTGATAGAGCTTATCTACAATTCTCAGTCAAACTTGTTTTTCATTACTGCTGAAATTAGTTGAAAACACTGAAGCAGACGACATTTGACCACCAGCTGGTTTTGGCTGGTTTGAGTGGGAAAGGGTTAATGCTGAAATTGATAAAAAAAATGTTGAAGCAGACGACATTTGACCACCAGCCATTTTTGGCCAGTTTACTGGGAAAAAGGCTTCAATCCAGGGTCTGCCTGTAGATGACACAGTAAGCCTTAACAAACAAGGCAGCTTAGTCACGTACTTTCCTCCCATCATTTTTTGCTGCAGTGGTTACCATTGCACATTCCATGTCCAGCATGAAAAATAGTCTGTGTCACAGGAAGAAAATGAACAGAAATCCTATTGTTTGCATTAAATAAACTCTCACAGCAATAAATTATGTGTAATGGCTATTATTATGTCCTGCTAAGCACATAAACCAGATTCCTTGGCCAAAACAGCAATTTTCTGTCTTATACACCAAGCCGCCTAACGATCCAAACAATAACGAAACTTCCAGTACCTTAAATTGTATACCATTGCTTTTTCCCCATAAACAAAATCTACTTGATCCATGGTCATGTGGGGGCTACCAATTATTGTGAGGTCAGCAAAAAGTTCTTCATTTCTGTAGAAATAGAGTTTTTTTCAACCTACAGGCATGATCCCACTTTGCCAGAGCCAGAGAGTTGTCAACCATTAATTCTATGGCCCATCAGTAAATTGGCATCTTAATGCTATCATTGCTTGCTATATACTGATACTACATGTACTTTCACTGGCAGGCCTCCCACATTTTCTTCAGCATTTGCATTACAGTGATGCATTATGGTTGCCAAATCTTTCCATACAGGAGGGAAACAGTTTGAATTCTTTTTCATCAGCAATTTCTGGATCAACTCCCAATTTCTTTTCTGTATGCACATGCTAAGGGATAGAAATCAGGTGATAAATCTCTCTCTCTCTCTCTCTCTCTCTCTCTCTCTCTCTCTCTCTCTCTCTCTCTCTCTCTCTCTCTCTCTCTCTCTCTCTCTCTCTCTCAGGCTACAACCTTTATTCCTTTGTACTGTGCATTCACAAGTCTGTACAAGCTTCAGTTTCAACCACAACAAGCAAAGAAATAAATCTGAGACCACTCTTCCATGAAACTGCAGTTGATCATGTGACCAACCTCATAAATGCCGTGGCCCAATCACACTGTAGGACACATGCACAAGAATGACATCATGCCGCCCCTCCAATCAGCATACAATTTGTACTACCACTATGTTTCCCACTTTCTCAAAGAACTTTTGTATGATATCTTGTGAATGGCTCAACTTGGATGTCCATTTTCAAGTCATAATGGACGTCATGGTTAGTCCATATATGTTTCAAGGAATGCCTATTAAACAACCGCCACAGTCAGAAGACCACATCATTCTGGCTAAATATCATTGATGTTCCACTCTTCACATATAAAAACCCAGAATACATGCATTTCATTGCCCAATTTCAAATCTAATAAATAAAAACACCAAGCAAGCCCAGTGACGGGCAAAAATCTTGAGAGAAAGTGCCAGACTGGTTTTAAATCAAGCGATTCTCATCAGTGGTGGTTGGAAACACTGTGAACCACTGCTTTTTACACAGGGGTAATGTTGCTAACAACATTAGCTGAATGTCATAAATGGTCGTACATTATGATGCAAACTGAGCTACCAGTCAACCGTCCAAATTGATGGGTTGGTGTGACGTGTCATAAATATGAGGACATCATGAGGATAAAAATCAGTCCTTGGTTACCAGAGACACAGGTCATACTGTCCCTTGTATGCCTGATTTAGCCTTGAAATGAAAAACACTATTCCTTACAAGACTAGTAGGGAATATATCTTATGCATCAAAATGATAGCCAATATCAAAGATGCTTAGCAGTGTCCCTAGGTCAACTTCATAAAAAGGTTGAAAAAAAAAACTATTTCAAATATAGCCATAATTCATCTCATGTTTTTTTTTGTTTTGTTTTGTTTTTTTTCATGTTTGTGTGTCCAAACAATGCAACAAGGAGGTGTGGGGATGCTAGGAAGTTGCAGCCAATTTTATACCACAAGTTTGCAAAAAATCCAAATTTCAAGCCAATGGTTCCATTATCTGATTCTAAAGGGTTGAAATGTCTCTGGCAGGTGCTCCTAGAATGTGTTGTGTAAATGGCCTAGGAAAGCGCCCTCTGGCCCTTGGGTCAGTCCTGTACATGGTCGCATTATTGACGACTCCCACAAGACCAGCAGTGCTGCATCAAGTCAAGATAAATCCAGTCATCTGTGGGCACCATCTATAACTAAATCCCTTTATTTTACTTGTGTCAATTAGGGACCTAAATTACAAACACACACATACGCACACACAATGGTTGACTTGTGTGATTAATTCTCTGTAAAAGAATTGCTACTAATTTCCTTTCCACCCCAGTAATTGCACAGTGGCATTGTGTGGTGTGGACCCATTTGTCTTGGAGCTCAGCACAATTTCCTCTGCACTCAGCCAGTGATCGTTGCAAAGCTGTACACAGCGGTGCCTGCTTGGAAGCCACCTTTTGTGAGAGACTACATATCTTTTTAGGACCACCCTTTCATGATACTGGAGTCTACTTCTTCAATAAATTAACCTATATTTTAGGACCACCTCCACCATGAGACCGCAATTTTACTGCCAATATGGGTGATCTCAAATAGTAAATAGTGGATACAACTGTACCAAATTTCACTGACTCTTATGGTTGATGCACCTAAAACAGCATTGCCTGCAATGCCTGTATATGTCCCATAGTATTGGTGCAGCTACAATGAGTAATTTAATATTTGAAGATATCATGGTATGGCCATTTTACTTCAATGCAGCACTGTGACCTAAAGATGTGACCCGGTGACCAAATTTTCAATAGGCACCTGAGGCATCCTTAGGACCAACTGTCATAAATAATTGATGAAGCTGCATTCCATATTTTTTTGGATATTGTGTTAATGCCGTTTTTTTTTTTTTTTTTGAAATGTAGTACTGTGACCTAAAATGAGACCTATTGAACTACTTATGAATAGGCACCTGGAGCCCCTCAATAACCCCGTGATAAAAATTTGGTCTCTGTAAAGTGAGTATTTTTGAAGATATGGTGTTAAGAAGGCATGGACATACAGACGGACGGATGCATAGGTGACGACAATACCCCTACAAAATAGGATACATCCAGAAATATCAGAACACTGCAAAATTTTGATGTTTTACTGATTGTGACAAGTGGAAAATCACTCTACTATAATACAGTTAGGTCGAATCTATTCTGCCTGCAATTTCTTTGAGGATTAACAACTGAAGATAACACAGGAGTCTCATACAACCATGCCACTGTTTATTATCTTCTACATGTACCATTTTTCTCTCCTGTCATATTTTCTTCAGATATTATTGATATCACTTTCATGAATAATAGCTGATAGCTTAACTCTTTCTTGGTCAGATTAAAACTCCGTCAGCAGCTTTCCCAGGAGTGAGTTGGGTGTAGTACATCCAATCCACATGATGACAGTGGTTAACCTACGCCATGTTATCATGATAGGTCTTATCTACAGTTTGGGGTAAAAACATGTTCTATTTACATGAAATTTATGTAACAATGTTAAAGTGGCCAGCAATTTACATCTGATCACTTTGGGAAAATGTGAATGGGGATGGGTTAAAAAAGCCAGCCTTATGACAAGATTTAAGGTGGATTTTTCAACTTGAGTCCAAACACATTTTTCATATATATGTCCTCAAACTGAATCCCTTAACACAGTAAGGCACACAGTGTAGCTGGTAGGCCATGCTGACTGAGTCCCTGCAGTCTCCAGTAATCCATGGAGGCTTGAAGCAAAATATGGAGACACAATGGCTCCTACATTGGAGTAAGGCTATATTCAATTGGGAATTGAATATAGCCTCCCTTATAGATGTTAGCATGATTATTATTACGTTATTGTGCTGTTCATGTTATCATATACTGGTCAACATGTTCAACATATCTTTAAAAGAAATGTACACCCCATGGCTTACATTTCATGTACAATTTGCCAGCGCACTCACCAGACTGCAAAACATTACCCTGATGTAGTAACACATACAAAAATATACTCAGATGCTCTGGAGACAACTGCCACCACCTCAATGTTTGTTCACTATATTTCCCAAAGGTGATATTCTGAGGGAGCCTTTGAACCAAGCCAAAAGACAACTCTTGGTGACAGCAAACACGGGTGGTGACTATCAGTTACTCTCTGCATGCAACGTCCACTTGTCACATCCCCATTGCCCGGAAATCCATGTACACACTATAATGAGAATGAAATCAATCTTCTTTTCTCTTGTCAGCTCCTCTGACATCATCTTGCTGCCTGTTGGTGACCAATAAGCCAGCTAATCAACGACAGTGTCTCCAATTGGTGTGGGTGAGAGAGATAACTCCACAGATTGGTCCATTGTCAACATGTCTTTATGATACTATCCCCATGGCCAGACATGGCAGCACTGGAGCAATTATTATTGTGGTACCTATGGCAATACCATGGCAACCAATGCAACAATGTGGCATTATGCTAACACTGTAGCAATTATCATAATTGTGGTACTTAAAGCAATACCTTGGCAACCAATGCAACAATGTGGCATTTATGGCAATGCTGTAGCAATTAGGGCAAGGCTGTAACAATTGGGACTATACCGTAGCAATTAAGGTAAGAGAACAGCAATTATGGCAATACTATATCTCAATGAAGGCAATACTATATCTCAATTGGGGCAATACTGTATCTCAATGAGGGCAATATTATATCTCAATGAGGGCAATACTATATCTCAATGAGGGCAATACTGTATCTTAATGAGGGCAATACTATATCTCAATGAGGGCAATACTATATGTCAATGAGGGCAATACTGTATCTTAATGAGGGCAATACTATATCTCAATGAGGGCAATACTTTAGCAATTAGGGTAATATGAAGGAAATTAGGGCCACAGTTTCCCAAAACTCTGAGTTTTGTTGAGCCCTTATTCTTTATTATGATAAAGATAATAATAGTGACAGACACATTGTCTAATTCCGTTTCGTGAATGACAATTTCGTCGATATTCAGTTCCTTCCAAATCAAACTTCATCAACAAATGAAATAGTCAAAGAGAAGAAGAGCCAAATGATCAATGATGTCGCACAGAATTAAAGTAAAAAAGTGCTAATGATTTTAATCAAAATTTCCTTGATAGTTCAAAAAGTGTCTGCATAACTGACAGACAACTGTACCACTTGATGCTACAAACTGTACACCCAACTGCTTCCTACAATAAAAAATGGAAAAATGAAATTCCCTTTTCTTTCTAACTTTCATTTTATTATACGTCCACGGATGGAGAAATCTGATTTGTTGTTTTTTTTTTTAATCAATTAGCACACCGATCCAGGCAAACCACCTTTTCCAGAAATAACTAAAATATATTGACCACTTTTTCAGCATGATGGAAGGCTGTGTGCCTCAATAAAAGACAATCTGCCACCTAATAAGTGATCGATGAAACAAAACAAAATAAAAACCTTCCCCCCAAAAAGTCTGGTGTAAGCGTGAATGACAGTAACATTTTTTCATGTAACTTTTAAAGAAGTCTCTGACTAAATTTTCTAATAAATTTGAATTTGCCTAAAATAACTTCTGCCGATTTCTTATTTGACAATATGTTATTTCAACCACAATGTTTTTCGCCTTCACTGACTTATTGACGAAGTTGGTTTTGGCAATGTGGTATCCAACAATCAGTCCTAGATCTGATAATGATGCCCTTGTTTCTTTGTGGGACAGGCACAAAACTGTGTATCTTCCAGACGGGCTGTCAACCGTCAGCTGCACTTTGGAATGACAATCCATTCTACTGGTACACATGCAGTTCTGAGTGTTTCACATTGGCATGAAGACAACTTTTGATATCTGTACCTTTTGCTTTTTTTTTCTTTTTAATACAAGCCCAAGTCCAATTCTGTTATCACTTGAAACAATGTTTACAAAAATAAACCTTATTTGACTCTATTAACCATCCACATAATATACAAATTAACTCTAAAAACAAATTCCTTTAGAAATCATTATCACTTTGGGTTATTTTATCACAAATGTGAAAGTACTCTTTTTTAATCCCCACCCCACCCCCACTTTGAGTTAAATTCTACACTCCGAAAGTCAAAATGCACCCAAAGCATCTGTGAAAACTTTACTTTCAGTATCACATTATGCATACTAAAAAAAACCCTCCCCAGCTTTTGGAATAAAATTCAGCTGACAATGTTTGAGTCAAAATGGTTAGAATCATCAATGCTTTCATGACAGCTACACTATCATGTCCATGCATGGAAATGACAGAGTACACAATGTGACTTTGTTAAAAATAATATGTGTTCATCTTGGCAGTTTGCTGATCTAAACAATGGCTACAATTATATGTTCACCCTGACAAATAACAGAATGTTAAGCACATCCCAATACAAAAATACTTATGAGAGGCCCACAGGCATGAGCCTGCTGTTCTCCACTATCTTACTCAGCGCACACTTTATCCTGGTGTATTTAATATATGTTGGCAATGTGTTCATCATCACAGTGCTGTGATATCAAGCTGTAGATTATAGCTGGGCTTTATCCATGCAGAGGAATATCATGATAGGTGGAGCCCTGCCAAGTGGCTGGGTGCCAAACAGGCCAGGAGTTCAGGGAGTCTCTTGACCCAGGGAGTCTCAATACTCTCAGTGGTGGCAAGGAAATGTATACATCACATGATACCATACTTGTGCCATGCCTAAAGCAATGCCAAGGATTTTACTGCAGGCTGCCACCCCCACCCCCCCAAATGGCTACTGATCAAAAGAAGAAGAAAAAAACAAGGATGCAAGGATTTAGTAATAGATCAAGTACAAAAGTTTGGCAATAGGTTGAGAACTTGGCTTAGGAAATATACCAGGACCAAAGTTTGAGCAATCGATAAGGTTTTAGCAACATATAAAGAACAATGCTTGAGCAGTTGATTCAAAAGACAACGCAGAAGACTTCAGCTGTAGATCAGGAGACAGACTAAGCAATTGACCAGGAACCTCGCTTTAGCAAACAAATCAAGAACGATGCCTCTAACAAGACCAAGAACAAGGCATTAGCAATGGATCATGAACAAGGCTTTTAAAGATGGTCAAACACAATGCTTTAGTTACATTTCAAAACACAGGCTTCTGCAACTGACACTGCACATCAAGAATAAGACTTCAGCATCATATTCAGAAAAAACTTACAAATACAATTTATCAGAAATAAGATTTCAGCAATACATGTACATAGGTCAAGAAATGTTTTAGCATAGTTCACTTATAGTTAAGCCTTTAACAATTGATCCAGAACAAGTTACAGCAATTACACCAAAACCTTTAGCAATTGATCCAGAACAAGGTTACAGCAATTACACCAAAGCCTTTAGCAATTGATCCAGAACAAGGTTACAGCAATTACACCAAAGCCTTGAGTAATTGATCCAGAACAAGGTTACAGCAATTACACCAAAGCCTTTAGCAATTGATCCAGAACAAGGTTACAGCAATTACACCAAAGGCTTTAGCAACTGATCAAGAACAAGGTTACAGCAATTACACCAAAGGCTTTAGCAACTGATCAAGAGTAAGGTTACAGCAGTTACACCAAACACTTTAGCAACTGATCAAGAACAAGGTTACAGCAATTATACCAAAGGCAACACCTACCCACTTGGTAAATAAAAGCTTTTGTAACACATGTTTAGATCAAGAACAAGGCTTCAGCAACAGATCAATCAGATCAACATGATTACATGTCATTCAGCTAGGACCTGCTGATATCTGTCACTGGGAAGCCGGTCCTGCGGAAAAGTGATACACATTATTCAGTGATAAAGAATGGGCTTGTCATGACTGGAACTCACAT
The DNA here is from genome assembly GCA_964020975.1 of Hermodice carunculata. Taxonomy (NCBI): domain Eukaryota; kingdom Metazoa; phylum Annelida; class Polychaeta; order Eunicida; family Amphinomidae; genus Hermodice; species Hermodice carunculata. The sequence continues at coordinate 30,431,112 of OZ026624.1, forward strand.
AAGAGGCATATAATACTAATAGCCACTCTGTTCAGAGTCATTCCAAGGTCACTTTGATTTTTGTCATATTCACATAAAAGAGAACAGTCTCCCCACCTGGACCTTTGGGTGATGCCTCTGATGTGGTAACGGCAGTCTTCACCCAGCAAGCTTACTGTGAAGCAATGCTTACAGTGTTACTAATGTTTCTTAAGTTACATTTAAGCTACCTTTAATTTTAACCTTGACATATAGCTCTGCTCCTTGATAGGTATATGGAACCACTAAATATTTCCCTATCAACCTATATTCTTTTACTTTGGCCCTGGGTTAAACAGTCAAAAATCTCAAGCTATCTTCTCTTTGCTTGCTTTTCGAGATCTACCTTAGATTTCCATCATTTGGACAAATGATCAGAAATCTTGTTCACCAATTTTTCTTACAGGATATGGGTAATGGAGGTAAATGAATGAACATTGTTTATTACAGGCATGAGTCCATACCTACAATACAATATTACAAAATATTTGTGCTCCATTTATCTTAATCCAGGCATAAAGATGACAGTGTAGATACACCTTTACTCAATCATCTTCACAAAATTTGCCGTGTAACCTTCCAAAGTCTACCCGGGCATTCCTTAACCCTGTGCCCCTGAATTAAGAATGGGTCAACAGCTTTCATTTCAGCTTAATGGGTAGGGCACATAGCACCCAACCCACCCTAAGGAAAGCTGTTGACCTGGGAAATGTCATCTTGATAGGTCTCATTTACAATTTCCATCCAAATTACTATTGATTACTGTTAAAATGAACACTCATCTGAAATTGTACTCTGCCTCTATATGGCCTGTTCAAGGTAATGATCCAACAGTTAGAAGTTACTAGAGTGGCAGCCACAAATGAAGTGTCCCACAACAGTACGTCATTACCAGTATACTATACAGGCATTTTGCTACACAGTCCCACCATGGCTGTGTTGGGAGTCACAGAAATACTTCAGCAACTGCTGAGAAGATCCCTCCCATACATGTTCAGTTGCGTGTATTTGTGGTCTATTCAATGTGGTACCATGCAGAACATGTAATGCAAGCACTTTGTGGAATTCGGCTCTGGACAACCTCATTTTGGGCAGGTGAAATGGGCAGACCCAGGAAACAGTGTCATGCCCAAGTGAACAATTTGACACAGGACTATTCTCATAACAGGGCCCATCTATAACTATGCCATTTCACCACAGTCCATTTGTTATGGAGCTGCAGTGAACGGCAGTTCCCATTATTAGCAAAGTGTCCCAGTCTGTCCCTGTGACTGGACCATCAACAGCACCTAACCCTAGACTGCAGGCTGCGGGGCCAACAATTGACAAGACGTCACTGGCTGACGACAAACGATGCACTTGAGCTGGTGATTGGCTATAGAACAGTTCTGACTGGACGCTGCTTCACAGCCGGTGATTGGCTACAAGTGCTGTTACGGCAGAGCATAGACAGCACTTGTTTGCGTGCTGGTCAGGTATATAGCCTGGGCCAGTGCACGGCTGGAACCGTACCCACTGCTGGGAGTATACATTATACCTACTGGTGTTACCTGCAGTACACACAGGTGCCACAGCACACTTGTGTATTGTACCAACACACAAAAAAAGCCACTGAGACCATCCACCTTCAATCAGCACCACCTGCAGCCCGGTTAGCACTTACAAAATAACTTAGCAACTCCATGATCATACGGGTCCTATGTCAATCAGTTATATCCTACCTCTACTGCAGCCACCAATCAAAAACACTGCCGCATTTCAGGCTTGAGAGATAATATACTTAATAGGATAACAAACAGGGAGCGGTGCTATGTATAGATGTCATATCAGTACCTGTCAGATGCAGAAATGAAATCAGACCAGGATGGATAGTGTTTGAGTCAACTGTGTGGAAGTCAAAGCATCTTCTCTCACCTGACTGTGAGGACTGTGGATTATGTATTGTGGTCAGTGAGGATTACATATTGTGATCACTGTGGATTTTCACTTTCTCTTCTGCATGGATTATCCCAAGTCATTACTCATCGAGGTGTCTTTCACAGCAGTCATGCTGAGATGACATTGTACCATGTCACTGGCAAGTCACGATAATTAACGGGAGTCACTTCAGCCATGGAAAACACAAGGCACGATCAACAGTAAATTGACAGGAAAAGGCAACAGTCGACCGAGTGGGTTAAGACTGAGCCAGTGGCAGCTGACTCTAACACAATGGATTACGTTGGAGAACAGGCCGGCCCGGCCAAACTGGACAACACAGGTAAAGAGATATTAAGGCTCTTTGTGAAATGCCTTCCCAAATGTATGCAACTATCTGCCCCACTAACTAACCCTTCTTGGACTGCATGCAGCTATCAACACAACTACCCCATGTGTACCTACCATACTGTGTGCAATTCATGAATAAACTCTGCCTACTCGCTTTGTGCACTTGATAAATCAACCCTGCTTGCCTCTCCTACTCAACCCTGCTTGCCTCTCCTGCTCAACCCTGCTTGCCTCTCCTGCTGAACTGCATGTTTCTAACGTCAGGCATTATCAACCCTGCTTGCTTGTATCTACCCCACTCTATGCTGTTATCAACCCTGATTTGCATAATTGTATCTACACCCTCGCAGGCAAAGTTCTACTACCCTTACTCTTGAATGGGGGTAATTACAGCTCTGCAGGCAAATATTTACTAACCTTACTGTGGTACAGTGTAAGTGCTTCCTTCCCTGTTTATATATACCTAACAATGCATCAAATTGTTTACCTCAACCATTACTTACTCATCATTTGTCGGATAGACAGTGACAAAAATTATATATCAGAGGAAGAGAAGCCAACAGAATCTTAAAGTCAAGATTCCTGCAGAAAACTTCAAAGTACTATCCAAGCATCATCTGGTACTAACATATACAATGTACCAGTCAATTCTATACATTTGTTGTGACAATAAAGCTTGTTACTGCACCCATTGCATACATATACCTCTTAAAATGACTGAAATTACATTGCTGCATGATTTGAGATGATGGGCTGCAAGTCACCTGAGTGGTCACATTTCTGATATACATGTACCAGTATTTACTCGTTACTTGTCAATCAAGATTGTAATGCTTATTGGAATCAAGCTCATTCTTTACAACTGTTATACACAATCATGTATCTATTTAGAAAGTAATTCTCAAACTTAATTATTGCTGAACTCACTGATATTAAATTGCCTGGAATATGAGAACACTGCATTAAATAACAGACAATATAGGTATATCTAATGGCATCCCAGCTAATATTCACCAGTATTCACTATCTGATGGGTAAACATTTCATTGTTTGAGACTTCATCTGTTCATATGCTTCATCAGTGATGCCAATACATATTCTCTCGCAGGGTTTCTGCGAGATTTTCTGGGGCATATAAATATAGTGTGATACATACTCTGCAGCAAAAAAAGTATAATAATGAGGACTTTCAAGTATATGTTAGGGTATAATATATATAATATATATACAATGTAGCTAGAATTTCACGTAACTGATTTTGGATTTTTTTAGGGTAAGCAAAAGTTTCGTACGTATTTTAAGGGTATGCTTTATTACCCCTGAAACCCTCTGGCAGGAACCCTGACTTGCGTCTAGCAGTGCCAGGTACGATTGTAATTATACATTTTTCAATGGTACTGAAGTCAAGGTATATTGGTTGATGCCACAGACATCAAAAGGTTTAAGATTGTATGTAATGGCTATGGAGTCAATATACATTTAGCTTATACACCTGTGTGTAAAATGGCATGCCGTTCCAACACTGTATTTAATGGCTGTGGAGTCAATATGCATTAGCCTAGTATATAAGTATGAATAAAATGGCCTGCCATTTCAACACGATACTATTAAATGGCTATGGAATCAACATGCATTAACCTATACAACTGCTGTATGCAATTAGACGCCATTTGAACGCCAGTATTACAATGTACATACAGCGACAAACTTTCCCCGGCAACACCTGATCGTCAATTGATCATCGTGCCAGCTACAAAACAGTTGCTGGGAAGGTCTGGGTTGCCTGCATTGGTGAAGCCCATTTATAAAGTTGAAAGTAAAGTGGAAGATATACAATGAAAGCCAAGTGACGAAAGGACGTGTGGCTCTTTTCAACAATTGTTTTTTTTTGCCAAGAGTATGTCTTCATAATTATACATACAAATGTGTGGACAATCAGGCAAAACAACTTGGAAAATCAACTAGATGAACTGACCAGCATTGCTATCTGATATACATGTACATGATCTTAACACATCCCCACCATCATGTAGACCACTGGGTACAGTACCGATCGAAAGTCTTTTGACACCTCCACGCGCTGACCGCGCGCGACTCTCGCGCTGACCACGGCAGTACGCGGCCATGGACCGAGCACTTTCTGGGCCGGCACCCGCGCTGACTCGGGCGAGTTACCCTGCGGACATGCCGCGCCTGTGGAGACGGCCGCGGAGGACCGAGACGTAAAGATGTTGACATGTATACCTACTGTAAAGTATCAGTTTCAACGAATGGCCTGTTGTCTTCACGTGAAATATCATTATACATTAATGTGGGATCGGGCTGGACATGAATCTAAAGTGATCTTTGATATTTTTCTTCGAGTTGGACTAAGAGAACGTAAGGATTTATTTTGTACAGTAGTAAAATGACAAGGACGAGGTACACGTACATGCAGAACCACTCTCAGTGCCACAGTTTACGAATCACCCTTCACAAGCACTAACCATGGCATTCTTATTTTGGGTATCGAGAATCCCAGCATATTGTCAACAGATCGAGTCTGCTGTGTGTGCCACAACTATCAAAAAAAAAAAAAAAAAAAAAAAAAATATCCGGTCACTCGAGTGGACTTCATCAGAAATACCACCCTCCAGTGTTAAGATTTTACTGCCAATAAAATAATTGAGCTAGTGCAACGCATTTGTTCCTTCACTGACCGATGGGCGCCACCGCAGTCTTGCCGTTGGGTCGTTCACCTTTAATTTTGTTCCAGAAACATGAACAGAATATTCGTACACGTCGAGGCCTACAAGTACGATTGTTCGAATGGTAAAAGTAAAACTTGTAAGTTACATGTGACTTGTGAGATTAGTGACCAGTGCTTCGCTTTCAGCACTGAGTTTGAAACCCTTGATAGCAATAACCAGTTAGCCCATACATGCCATGGGCCGGTAACAAATAACATACATACATACATACATACATACATACATACATACATACATACATAAATAAACAAACCGAGTGGCTATAACATGCACACACCGGTTTGGACCATGCAGCTGGAAGTCTGGGCTGCAGAGCTGTCAATCATTTGCTTGCTGTCCTGGAGAGTCTCGTGACGCAGGCAACTGGCAGGGTGCCAACATTACCATACTGCACCATTTGGTTTGTGGGCTGTTTGAAGTAGCGTCGGCAGCAAGGAGCTGGCTTCAAACTTTCAGCTTTAAGCGCGTGCCTTTGGCACAACAAAAGCTGGTCATACCAATATGCCGACATGTCAAAATATCGTCACTTCAAGGGGAGGGAGCAAAAAAAACCCCCACAGGTCAGGACTGGCCAACAAACTTTGATGCCGAAATACAACTATTATTGAAATATGGCCGACAAGTGATCAACCCATTCAATTTCAACTTCAAGCACCGGTCCGAGGGCTAACTTGTGCCGGGATGATGTGATGACTACTGCCTGATGATCAACACACACACTTGCACACGCACAATTTCTTGCCTGTGCACTTCCACCAAATTTCAGTTCTTGCGAGTTATGTGACCATCACATGGTGACGGCCATTTGAAGTGCCGGCATCATTCAGAATTTCAATGGTCATCTGGGCAGTCATGAGTCAGTATTTTGACATTACAATGACAATGTACCCATCCTTGATTTCCCATTTAATTATTATTATTATTATTATTATTTTTTTTTTTTTTTTTGTCTTTTCTTCCTTGCCAAATGACTGATTGTGAAAAGTTACAGCGACTCAGAAATGTGTTCAATTTAGGCCTCATGTGTAACTATGCCTAAATCAATGATTCCACACATAATACGGCCATCAAAATCAAATGCAGGTGCATGAAAAATGCCAGTCCGTTGTTACCATTTTGCTGACGGCAGGGATACAGTGTCAGCAGGCTTCCATGTAGGCCCAAAACAGTTCCATGGAACTCTTATCAAAATCGACCGCAAGAAGAGGGCTATCGCACGTTAAAAAAAAAAAAAAATGTTAAATTATGTCGAAGTTAATAGATCGATTAATTCTGTATACACATTGTTGAAGAAAATGCTAGCCGTGATGCCCTGTGGACATTGATGGGCTTGTCCGTTGTCATGGGTGACCACAGCATGACCACGAAGAGAATTTTTCTGGTCACGTGATCGATATTTTCCAGAAACTGAGAAACGGAAGCCTGCGTGTCTCGCGTGCCACCGGCAAACAAGTCGAAACTTTTATTATCATCTTTGCAGTAGCCGTGGAAATTTTCTTTGTGCTTTCTAGTCAAATTCGGTGTGCAGGTAATCTATTCTACGCTTTGAAATCAAGAGTGAAAGTGCACACTGACCAGGGATGCAGCTCAAGCATATACGGCCTCCCGCAGCCACACCCACACGGCCACAATCACAGAGCACAAAATTGCAATCGTCTTTTAACTTTTCGTTGTATTCCCTCTTTAAACACAACATCTGCATGTATTATGGCAGTATATCTAACACCCAAGGATAGTTACATATTAATTCGTTACCGTTAGGCTGGAAATGCTTTGGTTCTACAAAACTCGTTTTACCAGCCTTACTGGTTGCTGTGGACCATTGCCATGGCATTACTGGCTACCGTACGTTAATTGTTATGAACATTAGTTGTCATCTGTACATTTGCAACGGACATGGAAAACCTTTGCCTCGAAAAATAAAACTATTTGTGTGAAAATATGAATTGATCGGCAAATATTTATTTTATTTTGTGATGCTTCTAACAAAATAAAAATTTAAAAAAAAAAAAAAAAAACAACGAAAAAAAAGAAAGAAAAAAAAAAAACAACGAAAAAAAAAGAAAGAAAAAAACAAAACAACATCAAAATAGTTAAACAGTTATGGCGGCAACGCACATTAGCCCGAGTTTGCACAGATTATGAGAGGTCATCCCACCAGAAAAAAAAAAAGGGGGGGGGGGGGACAAAGCCTGGTAGGTCATTTTATAACAAAATGTATTCTATCTGTTATGTCTATAATATGCTGGTGTCTCTTAATCATACAGCAACACCCAGCATGCACGCTCCTCAGACTTATAAAATCATGTAGGCCTATAACAATCTTGTATGCTTGTTGTACGTTTACACTGCATTCACGGGCTCTTTGCTACCCTCCCCCCCTCCCCAAAGCAGCACCATTTAACCTCAAATGATATGAAACCCCAATAGTTCCTCTCTGAAAAGTTAACTGGTTTGACGCCGTTAATAAATTTGCTGAATATACAAAATTAAAAAAAAAAAAAAGAAAAGAAAGAAAACTCATAACTGATGTCGTCTGTATTCTTCCACCTTTCTCTTTCCGTTGTACGAGCTTAGTTAAAATTCCCACTGCTAAAATTAAATTTCAAATCACTCATTTTCTCTTTGTATATACACACAGAAAGAATTCTCAACTAAAAACAAAAGAAATTAAATATCTTTCAGTTATGTAATTTTGAAGAAAGGAAAAGAAATAGATGATAAAAAAATATTTGATTCCCCTGTAGTATATTCAATGAGACCATCTGTCTGTCTCCCTATAGAAGCCGAATTATAAGAGAAAGGTCGTAGGGACAAATGAATTGAAAAAACAGTACCTTTTCAGCCTAATGTAATTGGGGAAAAAAGAATGAAAAGGAATGAGAGAAGCAGCTTTTCATTTGGGTTTATCCAAAAAAAAAAAAAAAAAAAAGAAAGAAAAAATCATGCAAATCAGAGCAGTCTGGCCGCGTAATACACACATGCATGTGTTAATTGCTCCCCTGCTGTTTGGTCATCAGATCGTTATCAACTGATCCCTTTACCGCAGTGATGATTGACCTGGGAAAAAGCCAAGAGTGGACTCTTCATTCTTCGGCCCATACAATGCATCACGGTAATGTTCTCCGTGTTGTTGTCTCGTGTGTCTTTTCGTGTCCGAGAACCCGATTTAAATATTTGGCATCAGCAGTATGATGTCGGGCTATTAAACACTATACCCTTTATTGGTGGGACTACAACGTACAAGACCAAGTGAGCAGTTTTCCAAATTCCATGCATGGTGCGCGCATTCCCTTTGCGCCCAGACGGGATCCTGTTGACTGTGGTTAGGCCCGTTTCATGGAAGTCCATGGGTATTATCATCCTGTTTGGTTTTCTCTCTATATCCCCCTCCCAAAACAAACGAAAAAAAGAGGTGGAGAGAGAGAGAGAGAGAGAGAGAGAGAGAGAGAGAGAGAGAGAGAGAGAGAGAGAGAGAGAGAGAGAGCATGCATATATGGAAACTGCTGATTCAGAAGGCATACCTGTAGACGCATTAAGATTTTCATGAGAGAATAGGATTAGCAAAGTATCAAAATAATGTATTTAAAAAATCAGTTGTGGATTCCGTTGGGTTCGTACGATATATATGTTTAATTCAGAGATTAATTTCTTTGCGTACCGCTTTAAGTGGTCACAATTATGAGTGTACCATTGTTGCTAACATTAGATAAGATGCATGACATGAATGAGTGACTTTATTCGACTGCACCGCATACACAACAGGGTGATATGTCTGCCAACACAACACAACACAACAAAACGAGACATAATGCAATACACACATCATAATCCTATAAAACACAGAACACATCAGTATATACAACACATTACAAGTTGGATTAAAGTGTCACTTGCTTCCGGAGATGAGGGGAACTCCCAACAGTGATAATAGGGGTGAGCGTGAAGGTGCAAAGCTGGGGGGGGGGGGGGGGGGGGGGGGGGTAGGGTAATGCCATTGGTTGGTACCTTATAGAAAAGTTAGTGATTCCTCCAAGGTCAGTACACTGTGTATGTGTATGTGCTGCTACATCATACGATAGATACTTTTTTCAACAAATTGGTAGGCCCCCCTATCGAATGGGTTATCAAAACAAATACATTTGGTACAGACCGGGTATAGAAATTATTATTGTTTAATTTGTAGCTGAACCTCGGAGACACAAATAAAGACTCCATCAAAACAAATAGATTGTACTTTTTTGTCAGTGTAGTAACAGGGGGGGGGGGGGTGTATTCCCATGTAGGATTGTACCTTTATTGTCAAAAGATGCAAAAATAACGAAAATGCTACAAATAAATGCAAAACAAAACGTTGCCGTAGGCCCATACATTGTCTGGAGAGCCTGTCTGTAAACATCGGTAATCAGTACATGTGCTTATGATCTTTAATTTAGGAGAGTATCCATTACGTAATACTGGCAAATATTTTCTTCTGACTTATATTCTGGGTCCATATTAACGACAAAGATACGATGAGCTGAATTGTTTACTCCCAATTGTTGGGACCTGGTCGTGGACTGTCACAAACAGTGACACACGACTGGAAGAGATCAAAGGCAATGCAGCCGCCCACTGCCACCGGTCTTTGCAGCTGCGCAGATATGGCGTGAAAGTGGCTGTTATTCAAACACGCGTTATCTGGCTATGGCATTAAATGCCTAGCAAATACACAGTAGTAATTGGACACATGTCCACATAACGCTGGCCAGTTAATTCAACCCAGGGACCGTTAAACCATAGACATAGGTATGGAACAAGATTGGTCCTTGTTTGTCCATTTTTTCCACCCATTACCCCCCCCCCCCCCCCATCAATTTAGTCAAAATAGTTAAATGCACTTACGTTATGTTCAAATGTAACACTTTGTAACAACATCCCAGACCGGCGTTCGTCACTGTGACAGTCGATTGATAATTATGTGATACTCTGTTAGTCGTAACTGCAAGATTTTCTATCCGCCCCTCACCCCACCTTCCCTCTAATTTGTTTTCGACAGAACAAAACCGAAAATGTCACTCTGAATGTGATTGGTCATAATTGCCAGGCAATTGTAGGCAAGAAGGCTACACTAATTTCCTTGATGTGGAATACATACACACTGTTCATGCAGTGTGGTAACATGGGGGGGGGGGGCAGGGTTGTACTCCCATGTAGGATTGTACTGGGTATGTGCCACGGGAAAGGCCGTTTTCATAACTCCGATGTTTAGAAAAGATGCGTTGATCGTTTGTCAATTTCTTTGGGTCAAATGCACTGATACCACCAAAGTAGGTGTGGTTTTCCCACGAGTACCCTCAAGCCTGAGCAGTATGGAACTGGAAGGTGTCGCAACATTGTATTTCATGTCCTTGATCGGTTGCACGTGAGACAAAACTTTTATTGGCACCTCAACCAGGGTCAGTCCAATACAGAACTTAACAAGGATTGTGGTCATCGTGCCGGCGGGGGAAGAGTGATTCCGCGTTCTAGTGGTGTGGAGTATTGAAATGTGAAAACGATTGCAATATATTTTGTGCAAAGCCAGGTTTTGTTCAACTGCAGTTAGTGTCAATTGTTTCTACGCTCAAATTTGAAGCAGATTTACGGTTTAAGACAGTAGGGAATGTTTTTAGACACGCACACTAATTATCGCTCAATCTCATCCCGCGGAGACCCGGTTGCGAACCCGAGCTGTGAACAATCACTCAGTCACAGTGAGTGAATTGAGCAGTTGATGGTTCCGAAGTCGGTATGGTCTTTTTTTGTTTTGTTTTGTTGTTTCTTTGTGGAGCAGTCGTGCACTGGGATTTCAAATGAACTTATATAAGCCATCGTTGATATATTAAAAACAAAACAAAATAAAAAACAACAACAACAAAAAAAAAACATTAACCACGGGACTTGGTCGAGGCTGTCATGAACATAAAATCAAGAATCAGGTACACACTATTATGTTGGCCCAGAAATAAATTCATATTCACATTTATACTCAATTGGAAACCACAACTTAAGGAGCAATTACGATGACTAGATAGATATCTAGACGGCACATTGTATTTTGCCCTTATTGGTAAATTTATACAAGGGAGCTTACGATATGGCCATGTCTGCGTCATTTAGTTAACATCAATATGGCAGGAAAGTATTTACACCTGTAGATGCAATCGCGAGGAAAGGTCCCCAGGCGCGGCAGCTTGCCGGGCGCGGAATAACGAGTACTGGGTCCCCGCCCGGGCTTGTCCACGCGTGAAGAAGCACTCGGCTGAGTCACAACCCGGGCGTGGTCCTCGGGGGACACTCGCGCTGGCCTCGCGCGATTGGTTAAAAGACTTTCGATCGGTACTGTACATACAAATAGACTGCGCCACAGTCTGTACATATGTACACAGTGTATAACTGGCAAGGCTTGCACGTACACTCTAATTAGCCTCATATGTTCCAGTACAGTGCCCCCTCTCTCTAAAGACCACCCTTATGACAGACCATCTTTATTGAATGACCACATTTTTCAAACACTCTGCTTATTTCCTTGCTATTTATACCTCTGGTAAAAGACCACCTGTTGTAAAAGACCACAACATTGATCACTATGGGTGGTCTTTCAAAGCAGGTTTCTTGGTTTCACCTTAATAGGCATGTCAAAGGGAATATACCATTTTCCTATCGATTCTTAAAGCATTTTTGCATGTGATCCCTTTTTAAAGTGACTTTTATTCTGCAAAGTAAAATGCTATACTACACTTCCATATCATCTAGACTGGAAAATCAGTTATCAAAGCTCAATACCCTGTCTGTCTGTCTGCCCCTGTCCCTGCCTATTTCTAACATATCAATATAAAAATAAAATTCTTCCAAATCTTTACATAATCCACAGGCAATTTCTGAGGACAAGACACACTATGCTAGCCTTTAAGATGATCATGGGTCCACAGTGTATTGGTTTGAACATATTTTATTTCGAAAAACAATCGGTCAACAGGCACACTGCCTATATGGAGACCTCTTGTACGAGCAGTGACGATACAGACATGGAAGTGCTAAACTGCCAGATAACTGATAGTTGGCACATTTACGTACAGATAGGAGAAAAGGACAGAAAAAAGAGAAGACTATTGGGCAAGTACATGTGCCAAGTATAATCTATCATACCTTAGTCTAGTGATGGGATATACAATCACATAGCAGGTTGCAAGTTGAAAGTAACTAATCTTTCAGTCCATTTGATGTTTCTGTGAACTGATCAAAAATTCCATAATAGACGCTCTTGTTTTTGCCACTTGTGCCAAATAGTAGAGTTTTCAGATTGAACGCTGGGAGGGGAGTAAGTTCAGTTTGGTGTTTGTCCCTTTGTGTAGCACATTTGTTACATTGGAAAAATTGTGAAAATAATCTCAACAGAATTTTCGCACGAACATAGTGCTGAAGCTGACAAACCCACCTTGTACAAGTCTGAATTCAACTGACTGAAACCCATTCTCATTCTGGCATGGAGTATGGCAATCTTCCTTTATAAATAATTCCTTCCTTTTAGGTTTGTTTTTATTTACTTTGCTTTTAAACATGCCAATATAAAGAGAATGTTTCATTGCTTTCAAAAGAAGAATCCATTCTCCGATGGTAGCTGGAAAGAATGAGTTATAGTGCTCATTTTTCTTAGCAGGAATAGAAGTAATATATAGTCTGTCTTGATCTATTTCTGTCACTGGTTGACTGAGGGACAAATTTAAAAAGATAATTGGGTGCAAGCCTGTTTATTATTTTATACATGGGAACTAATTTTTGTTTGCGCCGCCTTTCTGAAAGGATTTCCCAGCCTGTTACTTCGTATATTTTACAATGGCTTGTACGACTCATTGCTCCTGTTACCATCCGAGCTGCATCCACTTGAATACTTTCAAGTAGAATTTTGTCCGCCTGTGTGCACCCATCAAACCATACTGGCATATTCTAAACATGGTAGTACAAAGGAAAAATAACGAGATTCTAGTACATATCTGTTCAATTCATGCTGTGAACTTTTGAGGACACCTACCAATTTGCTTGACTTGGTAGCGATTGAGTTTATATGCATTGACCAAGAGAGGTCAGATGAATATATGAGTCACAAATGTTTGTGCTTCTCTAAAAATTCCATCTTCGTTTGTTGGAACTTTACAATGCATTGAAACACAAAAGCCAGATTTTTCAACATGTTTATGTGGATTTAAGACAAGGATTGCATACTCAAATTCACTCCTAAAAACTGTTTTCATTCAAACACCAAATGAACATATCTTCTCTAAAGTCAGTGGTTTTTCCACTGCCTGGCACATACTGGTAATGGCGCTAGTGGCATGACTTACCAGGCAATGTAAATAACACTACCCTGCAACAGGCCTCTACTTCTGCAGTGTGGCTATGCTAGAGAGAATCTTGCTGGGAGACAGCTATTGTTGTTTTTGCTACCTTAAGTGTGATCTTTGTTGATAGAGAAATAAACAACAAGCAAACTGAGCACATGTGTGATTTTGACATCAACAAAGATCACACGATAAGACTGGTCAGATTTTGTTTATCCCCTATCATATATTTATTTACACAATTCGCACTTAAAAAGTTCTAACAGAGGCCCAGTTTTCATCAGCAGCTCTTCTGCCATGTTTATAGATAGTGACATACACGCAGTCACTGAGCACCATGGTTGATGTCTCACACATCACAACACATCAACATGATGAGCGTACACTTGATCCCACAGAGAGACTGCTGCATTACATCACTGCAACCTGTGCCTGACAATGCAACTCACACAATAGCCAAATCATAAGGTGAAAGGGTCACATGATTTCTCAATTTCTCTCAAGAAAATAGTAATTCCCTCCACAGCTTCAAAAATCTGCCTAAACTTAGTCTGGTTATTGATTTTCCACGTCTTGTTGGCAGTGAATCAAGGGCATTTTTATGTTTCGCAATCTCATAAAAAGAAAATTAATCAACCAATATTGTCTGTAGTCATTGGTTCTTGTATTGCCTGGTAAATCACTTTCCGCCCTGGGCAAGTAGATACAAAGCATGACTTGCCGGGCAGCGAAAAAAAACACTGACTGCTTATGATGTTTATACTGTCCTTCAGAGCATGGGCTGAGTGAAGATCAAGCCAAACGTTTATCCATTTGTTCCAAAAGTCATCATTTCCAAACCTTTAAAAGCAAGGCAAATGCTGATAACGATATAATTGGCAAAACAGTGACAGAGGGCATGGCACCTGTACATGTCGACTCTCTCTCACTTCTCTTTCTACATTGTCCGTCTCCACAAACTGCCCCATTCCAGTTGGTGTTCCCATCATAGGTGATGCCTCATGAAATTTTGCATCACACAATGCCCCGTCCAAAACTGTAGCCAGACATCAGGTGGGATGTGCTGGATGCAGACAGAATGGGGCAACAGGGCCCGTTTGTGATTAAGGCAGTCAGCAGTAATATCGCAAAGACCTGAACTCACATGATGAGGGACTGGATTGTTGGAGGCAAACATGGCTTGGTATTGCCGTCCACTGGTGACTGTTGCATCTGTCTCACAGTCAATATAATTAGCACGCAGTCAACAGTCAGCTTCTCTTCAGAACACTCATAAACTTTGTGATTTGCCGTTCCTATGTAAGCCATGCATGCAAGATTGCAGTACGTGCCTGTTGCTATGAGACCTTGCCATCTCTCGTCCTTGGTTTGCAGAACATTACATGTTTACACTCAATGCAGACAGATATACTCATTAGCCCCCCCAGTCATGGACTGTAAGTCCTCTCCACAAATACATGGGCAAACTTCTTTAAATGAAGCAACAGTTGAGTGGAGACTTGCTGGGACAGGTTCCACAAAGCTGGAACTTAGCTCTTTATTGTGCCACACATGCATCATTGTGCAGAGTGCACTAACTATAAACAATGGGCTTTACCAGACAAATTTGGGCACCATTGATGGACTGCGGCTACCTAAGGTCAATTTACTCATCAGCCATGGACTGCAAGTGCTTAAAGTGTCTCTTTGCTCACTAGCCATGGACTGTGAGTACTTTAAGGTCTATTTACTCATTAAAATTGCATTTTGATGAGTAAATCCATCTTTGACTTTGGCAGGAGCTGTCCGCTTGACAGAGGTGTCAAGTGGACAGGTCCCACCCAAGTCAGAGACGGTCTCTTCCTTCCTCCATGGTCAGACCAAGAAACGAGTCTGGATCATGACACAAGTGATGTCAATTGCACTGAAACCATTTCACTTCATATGCATGTTATTGGATGAAGATGGCCACTCACGCAGTCTCATGCTAAATTTAATTGTTCTAGGCTGTCTAAATCCACTAATAACCGTGCCATGCACACATAAAAAATTCTTTATGAGCTATGGAAATGCTGCAAATTTATTTTAGCTTCCAATTTGGATAGCAACATAATTTCAAAGGATGTAAACACAAAAACTTTTATGATCCAGACACATTGTCTCATCATGGAACAGAGAGATGGTCTTCTCCCATGGGTAATCACATAGAAGAAAGCCCCTGTGTAACCCCATTTATTAACCTGTGAACATGACCTATCATCAAACCACATGCCAACACAGTCACCTGTGATGACTGGCACAACCCAGTCCTACTGTCCAGTAAGGCTGAACGTACTGAACCATAATTGATGACGTCACAATACAAAGTAACATCTAGATTTGCCCTAGCAACATTACATGGCCCTATATAAGGCCATGCACAGAACGCAGCATTCACTTTTGATTGAACCACTCAAGTGTGGAGTTGAAAGATTTCAACTCTCTCTACTGCTGGGCATAAGATTAGAGTTTTGCTCAACCTGTGGTCAATCACTACTCATTAGCCTCTGATGAGTCCAGCGAAGGACACAATGCTTCAGGCTTATTTGGCACACTTTGCATCTGTTCTTATCAACACTTGCCTAGTCTTCTCATTGCTATTTACTCATTAATCATGAACTGTGAGTACCTGAAGGTCTCTTTACTCATCAATTATGAACTGTGAGTACCTGATGGTCTCTTTATTCATCAATCATGAACTGTGAGTACCTGAAGGTCTCTTTACTCATCAATCATGAACTGTGAGTACCTGAAGTCTCTTTATTTATCAATCATGAACTGTGAGTACCTGAAGGTCTCTTTACTCATCAATCATGAACTGTGAGTACCTGAACACTGAAGGTCTATTTACTCACCAATCATGAACTGTGAGTACCTCCAGGTCTATTTACTCATATGGATTGTGAGTACCTCATTATCAAGGGTCTATTTACTCATATGGATTGTGAGCACCTCAGGGGTCTATTTACTCATCAGCCCAGGACTGTGTACACTTACGGTCTATTCCCTTACCAGTTAGGTTGACTGTAAGTAGCTCAAGCAGATCATTCTCACCACTAGGAATACCTGACATATACATATGCCAACAACTGATAGACTTTGAGTACTTCAGCTAAGTTTACCCATCAGGCTTGGGTTGGATGGAAAAGGTGCATCTAGTGCCCAGTGGTGGCTTTTGAGTTCCATAAGGTACACTAAATGATGCCCATGGACCGTGGATGCTTTAGCAGGTAAACAACGCCACTCCAATGGTCCTCTACTATTTATAGTCGTGGGCTAGTACTATCAGTGTACTGATGTGCTATGGTAAGTATTTATTTGTAACTTTACTTCCAAAATGCTGGTTGATGGGTTTGCTGTGGCAAACTTGCTGCCAACATGCTGCTAGTTTGTCACAAATTAGACAGAAAGTAGCCAATGTTCTGAAGTGCGTGTGGACAGTTTGCTGACGTGTGATGTGCTGGTAGCTCTTGACAACCAGCAAGTCTAGTGGCACTGTGAGCCAGCAGGCAACTTAATGACACAGTCATGCTGTGTGTAACAACAAAGCTTGTCATTCATACCATGGTTTCTCGAGTTACATACAAAAATTCTATACAAATGAGTATCACGCAATATGCACCTTGCCACATTGTTACGTATACATTGTATAACAGCTAATAGAAATCTACAGCATCCATTTTACTTCAGTATTCATGGTATTACTCTCTATCATTGATTACATCTTCAGTTAAAATGATTCCAAGCGAGATGCTGCAGACAAGTAACTTCCTGTAGGTGGCCTCAGCGATAACAGATCTTAATCCTTAGCTGGGGGTCATCCTGACATATTTCTCATAAGCTTTTGTCGATTATAATTAAATACATACCTGTTACATATCTTCTATTCAATTTTTCTGATACCGTCAAATCAAAAGTTTCTGAGTTCTGAGTTTAGAAATGTACAACAATGGTAAACTTTTTGCCAGAAGTCAAGGGCAACAACATGTCATGCACTAGATGTGTATGAGAGAACCCTATTATGTACAAGAAGTGTACCAAAACAGTGCATTATGGACTAGAAGTGTATTTAAACCACCCATTATGTACCAGAAGTGTATCAGATCAGCAAGTTCTACGACAAACACAGTCATAACAGGTCTATGATCCATTGGGGTAGAGTGCAGAAATATTAACCACAAAAGTTCTGGCTGCCTTTAACAGTGTTCTCAACATCACAATTCAGCTGTTTGGACAGGAAGTGCAGACCTGGTCATTTCCAGGACAGCAGGTACTGACCTAGTTTTTGCCCAAGAAATACTGACCTACTTTTGGCCAAGAGGTGCTTACCTAGTTTTGCCAAGCATCATGCAACACTTGGATACTCTTGGATTCAGTGTGACATCACAGGCACTGACCTAATTCTCTCTGCTCTGTATACAAATGTTATTCCCATTCACTCCCACATTAAATTAGTCCTTTTTGGACGCAAGTTACAGAAAGCTAGACCTACATGTACTTTTTGAACCGCAAATCTGCGATGCTTATAAACTATACTCTTCTATATTTTATACATAGGTTTGGTTTAAGTGATAATTTGATGCTTGGAATGTGTAGTTTTGACTGTTTTACACCAGCACAGAGTACCTAGGCTGCTATGGCTTTATATGACCTTACTTCCCAGTTGGCAATGCATGCTGTTCACACCTCTTGATTGGCTGGCTGTCTTAAGTGCTAGAATGGTGAATCCACAAAGGGAAACATCAAATGCTACATCCCAACATTCCTTTTTGTTCATTAAGACATATGGCTTCCTGCAATGGCCTAATGGGGTGGGTCGGTAGAGTACTGGCTGTTCTATTAAAAAGACGCTGGGCATAACGAAATTATTTTGAGGATCTAAAATGGTTATAAATTCTGTGTGGTGAGTCAGCCTCCAGCAGTGATAAACAATTAAGCATTTTTATTGACTACACTTTTCTGAAAAGACCATCATGTAAAAGTTATCATATACCACTAGAGCAGGACAAATATTTTCTGCACATGCCTAGTGTATAAACTAGTGCGTCCCTGTAGTCTATGCACAAGTACAACACACATGGTTGTTCTGTCAATATGTGCAATAAAAGTCATTAATTATAACTAACCATCCAAGGACATGACCTCCATGCAGCACCTTGTACCAGAAACCATTCTTGCAACATTCACTGTGGTACATGCTCATAGAAAACCATTCACACTCAAAAGAGTGTCTCACAAGTTTGCTGCAAACATGCTGCAAGTTTCCTGCAAATGTGCTGCACATTTGCTGCAAGGGTATGCCAGAAGGCTTGTACACTTCAATGACAATGAAGTGATGGACTTGTATCAGTGAAAACTTTGGACCCTATCATGGATGAAGAGTTCTGTAGAGCAAGTAGCCATTAAATATACTACCCCTTATGGCCTCACAGTAATAACCACAGAGTGGCTCTAGGTTTGTCGAAATCTATCTGATCTACACCTACTGTCAATGATTGTGAAGCCGAGAGAGAGAGAGAGAGAGAGAGAGAGAGAGAGAGAGAGAGAGAGAGAGAGAGAGAGAGAGAGAGAGAGAGAGAGAGAGAGAGAGAGAGAGAGAGAGAGAGAGAGAGAGAGAGAGAGAGAGAGAGAGAGAGAGAGAGAGAGAGAGAGAGAGAGAGAGAGAGAGAGAGTGTTATGTGTACAATAGCACAATAATTGCATGAATTGCTGCCTTAATCACCATGTACCACAACAAACCACGGCCACTTTTAATTAACACCACCTTTAAAGTCACATCTCTGTTTTTTATTACTTGCTGTGAAATACCGGTTAATAGGGTGGTGTGAAATAGCTGGCATACTCCTGGAGCATTTGAAACACAAGCCCAGTGAGAAATTTGACAAGGAGTCAACGGCATACAAAATGTTGCCATGTTATGTCTACATCTCTTATGAAACACTTCCATTTATCATCAGCACTTTAGATGCTGGACCCCCATGCATGGACGCAGGTTGACAGGCTAGCAGCCTTGTCTTCAGTATAGTGTTATACAGCGGCTGGCAAATCTACACTGAGGCAACTAGGCTGCTCTATGACTCTCAAATCCACATGTCTTGCAGTGGAAGCATAACCTGTAGATCTGAAGGGTAAAGGCTGTCTGATGGGGGATGGCTCAAGTTACATCAAAGTCAGAGACAGGGAACCTGTAGCTCTTCCTGCATGCAAAACCCTAAGTTCACCTTTAGCCTGGTTCCCGCAGTCAGACCAAAGTTGATACAGCAAGCTGTCACCAGATGAAACAAAGCCTGCTAAATTGATATAAATTTACATTGGCTGACATAACTTAAGACATTTCTGCTATTAACTATACCAAAAAAGCTGATTTTTACCTACTAGAAAAGATGAAGATCAAAGTGTTTTTGACATTGAAGCTATTTTTGTACAAATATGTCACCGAGTTCATCCACTCCTATTTCGTCCTGTATCCAATGTTATACACTTATGACACACAACATTTATAGGGAAGCTGTAGGTCCATAAAAGCCTAAGTTGCATGAATTGTTGTTCCATGACCCCTGACCTGTAGTGGAGGACATCAGGTGTACCAATCTTACAAAATAATGACACAAGTTCAGCTGTTATAGTTTCCAGATTTTGAGGCCTGTTTTTGGTAAAATATGTGACTACAATTTTGATACTGATGCTATTCTTTGACACTGCAGCCATTACATACTAGCCATACACTATCCTTAACAACTGCTACCCATGCAATCCCATCACGGAGCTGTTCGTAGAACTATATATTCAATATAAAGAGAAAAATCCGTATGGCAAAGGACCATTTGAACACTGTCAAGTCCGATAAATAAAGAGCAAAGACCTATTCTATACACTCACTGAAAAACTGTAGAATTCTAGACCATTACATGGATTAACAATTATCTTCTTATAAAGAACAAATTACAGTAAAACCTCCCTATACCAAACACCCTTGGGACCAGAAAAAAGTATTTGGTACAGTGAGGTGTTCGGTATAGGGAGGTTTACTTACATTGGAAGTACATGGATATATTTGGGACCGAGAAATGGTGTTCGGTATACGGAGGTGTTCGGTTAGAGAAGGCTTTACTGTATAGCCATAATATTTCAAATTTAGAAGAAAGTTTTAGGCTTTACTTTCCCTTATGTAAAATTTGGTCATCAGCAGGGAACCAGCGCGAGACTTTTTTTGGTGCCATTAATCCCACGTTAAGCCATTCTGCTAACTGGCAGCACCATATATATGTGTATATAGGACCTCCATCTCCAGATACAACCTGTGACTAGTACATTTAGTAAAGTGCCAGGGAAATATGTGTGTATGCACTGCATGCCAATTGGCAGGTTTGAGTGAATGCACTACAACCCCTGAACCCTTGTGTCCCAACCAATACCCCTCCCATCCAGTGCCCTTCCCAGCTCACCAGACACAATTATGTGAACATGATAAGGATGATCTATGGCACAGAGTACAAAAACTACATATAAGTCCATCCGCCAATTACCAAAATGAGATTACCACCACTTGGTCAATCAATTACCACTTAGTTTGGGGCAACGAATTACCCTCATTAAGTGGTTATGAGATTACCATCATTGGGGCGATCAATCACCCTCAATAAGAAGTTATAACATTACTATCATTGGAAGTAATTAATTACCACTTATCAAGTGGCTACAAGATTACCATCCAGGGGCAATAAATCACCAATAAGGAAAACTGACATCAGTGGCACTTAGCATTCACTCCACAATCACTTACATGCATCAGTCCAATATATTTTCATCAATGAACACTTCTACTGATTTTGATAATGAACATTGTCACCCCTCTTTTCCAACTTACAAATTGAACAGTTGACCCTTTCCTGCTCAGACTAAGACTGAGTAGTTGTCCCTCCTTGGCCCAGGGTCGGTCAAATCGCCCAAAAGCACCTGGACGTAGATTGTCATCTGCCTTATGGTTTTTACATAAATGTCTCATTACTAGAAAACAATTTTTGCTGAGATACATGCGTGTATGTAAGACCATTTATGATGGCATGCTCCAGGTCAATAGCTGTCCTTGGTGTGGGTTGGGCACAATGTGCCAAAACTGCACCAAGGAAAGCTGTTGACTGTGGTGTGCTGACCAGGCAAAGGTTAACCTGGGGGGACCATCAGCAGAGGTCTCATATACACCTCTCAGAAAAACGTTTTCTATTTATATGAAATTCAGTAAAAACAGTAAAGCTGATGGTAATTTATATCTGGCAACTTTTGGGCTATTTGAACAGGCCAGGGTTAAGCTTGGACAGTCATACAGCTGACTGAATGCAATGCATGGTGAGGCGTGGGATACGAGTGAGTTCAGACAATGCTCAGAACCACACAGCAGAAGACTCCAACACTTTGTCAAAACTGTATGGATCACAAGGGCCTTCATTTTAGTGTCTCTGGCAATATTACACAGTTGTTATTCTGGAATTACATACATGTATGCTGAAAAGTTCCAAATATAACAGGCATACGTCTTGAATACATACCCTCGGTCACCAAGGTCTTGATCATGGTGACCTTGAAAATAGGTCAATGCTGTTCAAAGTCACTAGAGCTTTCCGTAAGGTGTTTCCACAGTGCCAATTTCATGTTAGAAGGTCAATTTGTTCAAAATGTTATCATTACTGCAAAGGTAACAAACACATGTACGGACAGATGGACACACATGACAACGACAACACCCATCAGCCAACAAGACCAAGGGGAAAAAACCTCTCTCAAGATGTCAGTCAGCTGATTGACAAGCACTGAATTACTTTCATATTCACTTGCGGTTGGCCATTAATCTCCTTATTGGGCTTGTGGAGAAACGTGACCATGTCAGTATCTTTCTTGCATTGCATGACAAGTAGCTTGATTTGACACCAGCTGGTCCCCTCTCCTGCCCTTAATTCACCCTTTCTACCTGCCTAACAAAGGCAATAAATCCCTGACAACTGTCTATGCAATCCACAACATACAGTGGCTCCTTGCGTCAGAAACATGAGCATAATGTGAGGCTAGTTCCCAGCAGAAATGAATCTGCATGTCTCTGAATGCAGTAGCCTGGATCCCTCACCACAGACAACCGCATAACCCCAGCAGAAGCTGGTTCCTTGTGCAATTATGTCAGATATTCCAGAAAGATCAGGTTGGTTCTAGGCAGACTTCTTTGCAGCGTTATCATATATACACTCCAACACCAATGCACACCTTATACACAGAGGAACACCAATGCATTCCCAAAACACACCAGGACCCCAATGCATACCTTATACACAGCAGGACATCAATGCACTTCCCCTATACAAACCAACATTAATGCACACCTTATACACAGCAGGACATCAATGCACTTCCCCTATACAAACCAACATCAATGCACACCTTATACACAGCAGGACATCAATGCACTTCCCCTATACAAACCAACACCAATGCACACCTTAAACACAGGACATCAATGCACTTCCCCTATACACACCAATACCAATGCACACCTTATACACAGCAGGACATCAATGCACTTCCCTTATACACCCCAACACCAATGCACACCTTATACACAGCAGGACATCAATGCACTTCCTCTATACACCCCAACACCAATGCACACCTTATATGCAGCAGGACATCAATGCATTTCCCCTATACAAACCAACACCAATGCACGCCTTATACACAGCAGGACATCAATGCACTTCCCATATACACCCTGAAACCAATGCACACCTTATACACAGCAGGACATCAATGCACTTCCCATATACACCCCAACACCAATGCACACCTTATACACAGCAGGACATCAATGCACTTCCGACATACACCAGGACACCAATGCAGCAAAAACTGCACAAGAAAGCAGCCTGGTTCCCACCTGTGACATAAGAATCATTAAATCTCTCCTGAGTGCCTAGGTAGGTTCCCAGTTCAACAAATATCTACATATCCAACGATACAGGTGGCTTATTTTCAACAACCAACATATAAGTCAGAAGCCAGCTGGTTCATTCTATACCATCCCAGCAACAGGAACCAGCATACAGCACAGCAAATATCTAGGTTCCAACAGACAAGAAACTCCATTTATCATACACAATAGCTATCCCATAGACAGGCTGGCGCCCATACTATAAGACATTTAAGATATGCATCCTACAACAGTATGCTGGTCCCCAAGCCGCTCAGTACAGTCAGATAGCAGTCACCCCTAATAGTAAGGTTTTATGTCATCACAAATCTCAATCAAAGGCTAGCAGTACATGTATTCATGCAAATAATCACTGATACAAGACTTTAAACATTGAAACGATTCCAACCAGGCACTGATCAACAAAGGCCAGACATTCCATCACGCCACATTTTATTGGTCACATGTACAAATTACTCTGGCAACATCACACAGATCCTAAATCACAGTCTTGAGACATGTGAAGGTCCATGGGATTTTGTTTCAATCATTCTGCCTTTGCCTTACAGTGTGAGATAGGAGCAATCTAATCCATGCTGAGTGGACATAGGGTCTGTCACATGTTGATCCTGGGATATTTATTCACGGCAGATTTTTTTCAGTCCCATGTGGTACCAATTATGCAGCAGAGAGTTCTTGTGCCTGAAGTCCCTTGGTCGGAGACTCCAAGTATGTCATTATTCCTCTCTTGTTAGCGCCAGTCACAAATTTATGTTTGTATAATTTACCCTATACATTTCTTGAACCAGAACAGGTCTTGCATTGAGACCACACCCTGGGGAATATAGCAATCCTATATCTAGACATAGGATATTGTGATCCATATCTAGACATAGGATATAGTAATCCTATATCTTGAGAGACAGTATCAATCCTCTACCTTGATGCATAGGTACATCAATTCCACATCTTGAGATATGGGATATATCAATCCCACATCTAGCAACATAGGATATATCAATCCCATGTCTTGAGACACAGGATATACTACCAATGGGATCACATACCAAATCATATTCTTCCATTTCATTTGATCTCTCATCGCCACCTTTTGTGCAAAAACCTGATTGACCTATGACAATAGAGAGGTCTACATCAGCACATGTTAAAGAAAACAACTGCAGTTGCAGAGGTGGCCATATCAAAAATCTTCTGCAACAAAAGCTGTCCCAATGGTAGCAAATATATACTGTTATAACATTGCAACTTTGTAACAAGATATTCTGTGCCAACATTAGTTCCTATGTCACCTAGTTTTTGGAAACTTGCAGCAGGTTGGCCATCAATGTGTTACAGTGAAAACTCGTTATAAAGACACCATCTGTTCCCGAAGAAATGAGTCGGACAACTGAATATGTCAGATAAAATGAGTCAAATAACGAAGAAAACAAACCTTTCCCCATGAAAATTTGTGACATTATATTGAATATGTCGGATATCTGAGTGTCGTTATAATGAGGTTTCACTGTACTTTGTTAGCAAATGTAAATTCACATTCTGAGACACTGCTGCCCAAAGAGAAAAAGTCCTGTGACACTGCACCTCACACATGGATCAACACAAGTACCGTTTTAACAGTCTCTCTCTTTGTCATGCTTGACATGAAAAATCCAAACAATACATAAGTTAAGATTTTGCTCACATTCAAATTGTTTTAAAGTAGTTACTTATACAGTAAATAAAATGAAGGCTATTCAAGGTAATTAATCCAGAGGAGCTGTTTACCTTGTCACAAAGATAGCAACACACACACACACACACACACACACACCCCCACACACACATACACACACACACACACACACACACACACACACACACACACACACACACACACACACACACACACCACTGTCTTAAATTATGTTATAGGGAACAGTGACTAAATCATTCGAATAAAATTCAAGTATAATGTACAAGTAGATGATAACAGGCATTAGATGGACCTTGTGATGACAAGTTGTGACAATCTGGAAACCATAAACTACTTACAAGCCATGGAAGTGTCTGATAGTAACAAAGTAGGGAGGAACCGATGCACAGAAAAGCCACCAGAGTGCGCTGTGCATGTCCGCAACATGAATAAAGACAACTAAGTGCATGGGCAAGATCTGTGACATGTTGGCATCCATAACACGTACATATCCTCACAGCATCAATGAAGCCAATTTCAAACACCATAATTTAATTTACCGATAGCACAGCTTTAACATGTTTAATCTGACTAAAAAGAAAGGAAATCCTTGAATGTGAGACAGACGCATGTAGTAAGAATGCAGGCTTTAGTTTTATTGACATAAAATTAATCTTTACGCTGGGCTGGCAGACAATTACAATTACAATTAAAGTCATCTTCACTTTATATCAAACTTCTAGGTCATTTTTCAATTTGACTGGAAACATATACTCTTTCACAGTAATTGACTAATGGGAAGTGAATCCTGAAATTGGAATTGGCAGACAGTCATATAAATGCAGCTCTGGTACAATCATTAAACATGCTTTACACTTTACTGGTAGACACTGCATCTTTAACAAGATTTGACAAAGAGACAGCAGACCCATAACTTGGGCTGACAGAATCACACAAATGCAGGTTTCATGTTGAGCTACTGATAGCACAATTTTCACATTTGACTGGCAAACAGAAATTGACACAAGTGCAGGCCTACCATTGATCACAGATTACTAAACGTTCACATTTGACTCTCAAACAAATTTACATGCAATTCATTTTAAACACACAGAGTGCATTTTGAACTTTATCACCTCACAGGAGATTGAAGTGATGATGTGTGCAAACATCAGAATCTTTTTCCATCCTTTAATTTTTTTTCCCATTTAGGAGTGCTCCATTCTCTCTTTTGTGTTCCTCCACTCTCTCTTCTACGTACAATTTTTTTATGCAGCCACTTGAAAGATAATGACATTTTTTTTTATAGATGGTACGCGTTTTCCTTCATTTGAACTGTCAGCTGGTTTTCATATCTAAGTCGCAAAGGATCACTGAAGCAGTTGATAAATTTCTTATTGCCCGTTATTTCACAAAGAGCAGCATTTACAGCTGACAACATGGTGAGACAAGATCCATCTTGCCGAGCTCAGTGCAGGGTCACACTTAACAGACGTTGCCACACCTTGTCATAATTGATTTAAATAATGAACATTTACCAACATATTGTCTCATTTAAAAGATTAAATAGCCCCACTCAGATACTTTAAACCAAATGAAAGACATTTTTTTTCATCTGTGTTATGTATGAATGGCATATAAAAATCATCAATCACTGTGTGAAAAACAAAAAAACATAAAACAAAACAGAACACAGAAATAAAAGAGAAATGTAAATAAGGCAGGTTGCAAAAAAAGAAACAACAAATATAAGCAACTTAAACAATAGTGTTTTCCATTCAATTGAGGAGACAGAGTCAAACTGATCTTACTTACTGTAACTGTACCACCACAATCAGTCATGTTTATCAACCAACCCCCCCCCCCAAAAAAAAAGGCAAACATAAGCGAGGGGTTGTCTATATGGCTAAAGTCAGATCAAGACATCCTGCCAACTCAACAACAAACACGTGCTATCAAGTTAGTGTTCAAGTTTCAATACTATACAGAAGACTGTGGGCAGATCCACCTTTAACCTGGAAGTCTTTGCAGGACATGGCTAAGAAGCATCTACATTCATGGCACACATCCCTGCTTCTTCTATCTCTGTAATACTGATCACACTGACCACTTCAGTCTGGCTGCCGGGACAATACTCCTGTGACACCTCCTCTCATTCATTTCCCCTCATTGCCTTTCTGTGTCAAATGCAAGTACTGCCCTTGTCCATCCTATTAACAATTGCTTCAATAGTTGTCTCTTTCAGTTTTCTTGTTTCTGTCTGCAATTCTGTTACATCAATACAACAGAGACGTGAGTTGTACCATTGAAAGTACTTGGTCCATCTGTCTGCTTGAAGCCACTCATACCTAGATCTCCACATATCACACAAATGTATTTCTTGCTTTTGTCCTCCATGCAGGCAAGTCTGTCATCTCTGACATGTTCTACATCATAAAATGATGCATAAACTAGAAGCAAGCTTTTCATGTGAAAAGAATTATGCATCTCCCTCAGCAGGCACCTCTCAACCTCTAAGAGGGCCACCATTTCTTTAGCAGAAATTTTGACTTTGACCTTTGACCTCAAGGTCACCTCTTAGCAAATTTAAGGGAAGTCTTACCAGGGTAAATAATGACAAAGTTTGATGGACTTCAATCATTATGTGACCCATCTGAAGATGTGGCAGGGAAACCATTTTATTTTGCAGGGCATTGTGACCTTGACCTATGATCTATGCCCTGAAGGTCATCCACAATCATATGAAAAAAATTCTCGAAAACTATAGAGTATTTGTACCAAAAGTTTCAAGTGAATCTGGCTTACCGTTTTGAAGAAGTAAAAATGTGAACTACCATTGCAGACCCCATTGACTTAAATGGTAATCAATAGGAATGCAAAAATTACCCCCCAAAACATCAAAAATCCAAAAATCATTGGAGAATGACCATTTCAAAACAGTTGTTAAATACCTATCGGATGTACATTGCCACCAAGTTTGAAGTCAATCTGGCCAACTGTTTTTGAGAAAAAGTTGACAATGTGAATCAGCATTGCAATCCCCATTGACTTTGTACGAAGTAATCAACAGAAATGTATGCAGTTTGACCTTTCATGGTCACTCAGGTTTAAAATAAACCATACAAATTGAAAGCCCACAGGCACTTTCCAATTAACGTTTAATAGTAACCTTGGGCCTAGGATGCACCATCAAGAAGGTATATACATGTATATATATATAATATGTGAAAACTACCGAGTCAGCAGAAAAATGCAACAAAGATTTGACCTTAACCTTTGACCTCAAGGTTACAGATTACAAATGGGAAGAATTTCCCAGACCCATAGATTATCTGTACTTAATTAGGAGGCAATAGGTCAAGAGGGGACAAAAATAGAAGGAAAATCAGATAAGTGGCAGCAGCACACAGGGCAGATGACGAGACTAAACACAATATGCATACCATCCTATGGGGGATACATAATTATATATAAATGCCAACGATCAAGAAGGAGAGACTACAGCTTCACAAAACTATGAAACACCAACATTCAGGCTTGTAAAGAAGTGTGACTTCTAAAGCTTATGAACAACAAAGATGCAAAATCTTCCTAGCATGGTTTGAAGGCATAATCTGACAAAAAACACAAGTATTTAATGTGATTTTTTTTTCAGTCATGTTGGGAATGATAACATGTTCTCTGGCAGCATGAACATATTCAATGAAGCATGCTGCCAATGTAATCATTCCCAGCTACATGTATATCAGCAGAGAAAAATAAGACATTGAATACTTATCTTTACATTTTCAGAATGAATTTAAGAAATGAAATTTAGTTTAATTATTTAAGCAAGAACCATTTCTTGAAGTCAAAGAACTTCTGAAAGAAGAGGAACAACTTCAAAGAAGGGAACAGCCTTTCTTGATGTCATATAAAGTAAGCTCCCAAAACACAAAATAAATAAAATATAGTCCAATATTTATACACTCTCTTTGTTCATCATGCTCCCACCCCCCCCCACCCCCCACCCCAACAAAAACGCACACACACAAAAAAAAGCTTAAGTAATACACATTTCAAGGTTGAGAAAAGTTTGAATTACAATACAGAAATCACCTTAAGGGGGGAGGTGAAAGTAGTTCTTCATTATCAGTATGCTGCATATTGCTATTTTCGTAATGTCATCATGAACATCCTTATGTCAAAATGAATAATACACCACAACTTCTGTCTTAGCAATAATTGCAAATAAACAGAATATGAACATAAAATGTGAAGCAAAAATTGCACTCACTTCTGCATTTTATGGATCATTCAAGACTCAAAATCTATGACAGTGGTGTGAGCAAACAACGTACAGTGAAAACTTGTTATAATGACACCATATATTCCCTTAGAAATGAGTCAGATAACTGAATATGTCAGAAAAAGGAATCAAACAACAAAGAAAATGAACTTTTGCCATTCAAAACTTGTGTCATTATACTGAATATGTCAGATATCTGAGTGCCGTTATAATGAGGTTTCACTGTATGTATAATACAGTCAGATGGTACATGCGGTTAAATCCTGTATTCTATAGCAACAGAAAACACAACACACACACACAAAACAAACAAACATTCATGATGATGCTCAATGTTTCTCATGCAGGCCAACTGAAAACAATACAAACTACTCTCTTCCCTTTTCTGAATAATTTTTCACTGTTGAAACAGACACATCATTTATTTTATTTTATTTTTTTCTTTAATTGTGTAGATTCATGTTCATAATGGTTAAAAGTCTCCCCCAAAATACATTCTCTGACAACAATACATCAAACCACAATGTATGGAATTGCTACTTTCCTTTAAAATATGCAACTTGTCAAAGTTCAAAAGAAAATCCTTCATCTATACATTAAGGTTCTGAAAAAACATATATTTATGAACTTGTTTCTCAAAACAATTCACCTTCATTGCTTTCTGAACAAAAAATTTTAAACGATAGCTCTTTCTGGTCCCTGCTTGGCTGCGGCCAGTTTGCTTTAGTATCCCTGGGCAATCCATACCCCTTACCACATAACCTCCACCCATGAAAAATAACTCCTGGTTCTTGTACCTTAAATATCACCACAACTTTTCATACCTTCTCCTTACGTAAATAAAGCTATCTACGTTACTGTCAATGTAAACCCCTTTCCCCTGAAAAGCAGGCAAAACTGGTTCCATTTAAAATGCAGTCTGCTTTTGCTTTTCTTTCAATCTATATATTTAAAAACTATTTAACTAAAAATGAAAGCGAAACCATCAGAACAGCATGTCTCCACCCAGCAGCTTTCCTTGGTATAGGTAAGGTGCTAACCAATATTAATGCCAAAGACATCTATTGGCGTGGTTGTATTTCCAGGAAATGGGTTAATTCCGTGACCTCCCGCCTTTGTACTTAGCACGGACCTGTTTCTGGTCGGGACACTACCTGAGAGAGTTATGACACCTGGAGTGGATTAATATTTGATGGCTTGTGGTCTTGCCGCTATACTGTGCTGTGTGGCATGAACAAATGAAGCTATTTATGGCCACACTGGCAGGTCTGGCTGCGGTCCAGCCGTCCCAAAGACAAATCCTCTTGACTTTCTACCTTTCATGTCCTCCATTCCAGACCCGGCCAACTGAGTATTCGCAAAGCCTCCTTGCTTAGATGCCTGCCTTTCAGACTAGTATTTTAAAGATTTCTTTGGTTGTTTGGGCTACTTGGCAGGACTAGACAGCTTATTGCATGTATTTCAAGGACCTCCACTGTGTGTTTTTTTGCCTGGTTGGCAAGCCTGACTAACTAAGCATTTCCAAATTCTCCATGCAGTTTTGCCTCCTTAGCAGACATTGGCACCAACATCTTTTGTCACAGAGACTCATTTAAGCCTCTTTTCCGTTTCCCAATCATTTTTCTGAATACGATACATTTGAACCAAGGTCTTTTGTCAGTATCTCAGCTTTAATGAGCAACAGGAAGATCAGGCAACTTTGCGTGTCCTTGATATGTTTGCTATATTGCCAGCTCATCAAGCCTATCCTCGCCATGATATACGTGCATCATTGTCAACTTGAATGGCCAGCCAATCATGGTCTTGAAAATCAATCTGATCAGTCACGTTGATGTCGGGCCAGTAAAGTCTAACTACAACCTATTACTTGCTTTTACTTTGGTTGTTCAACTAGACAGCAGTTGTTTGGAATTCCTTCACTTAATTTTCTCTTCGACAAACCAACTTCTCTCTGTGACCTTTTAACTCATGTAATCTCTGCTAGCAAGCCAGGTTTTTTTTTGTTTTTTTTTTCACAATCGTCTTTGCTTAATCTCTTTGGTTCGTATATATGTTATCATGCATAGCTGACTCAGAAGAGATGCTTACATGGATATCTTAACAGCGTACAAAATCATCAGTAGCAGGTACATGCTTTAAGAGACACAGATACAGCAATGGCAGGCTGACAGGTAGTCACAGCAAGCACCGCTGTATGTTCCCAGGTCCAGCCACATTCGATCACGAGTCAGTTTTATCCACGTATCAAGAGGCCCTACACGTACATGTACATGAAGCCCAATTAAGCAGCAGAGACTATCCTTTCATTTTTGTATGCAGCCACTGCCACCACAGGTCCCTTGCTATTTGTAGCCACATTTTTCTGGCCACAAGAGACAATCTCTTTCTTAATTCACCACAAACAGGTACCACTATATCAAACAGCTTTTGGCATTGGTTGGGCCTGGAGTTTAACAGAGAAAAAATTCAGTGTTATATGCACATACACACAAACAAACAAACAAAAATGACAAAAAACAGTTTTCTCTGCAGAAGAATATTGCTTGTGTTTTGTCTGAAACAGGGGCCACTGTGGTCAAATGAATGTTTATTTACTGTCATCTGGGACTTTTGCAAGGAATTCACAACATACTGTATCAACAAAGCCACAACATACTGTATCAAAGAAGTCGCAACACACTGTAACAAGGAACTCACCACATGCTGTATCAGGGAACTCACAACATACCGTATCAGGGAACTCACAATATACTGTATCAGGGAACTCACAATATACTGTATCAGGGAACTCGCAACATACTGTATCAGGTAACTCACAATATACTGTATCAGGGAACTCACAATATACTGTATCAGGGAACTCGCAATATACTGTATCAGGGAACTTGCAATATACTGTATCAGGGAACTCACAATATACTGTATCAGGGAACTTGCAATATACTGTATCAGGGAACTCACAATATACTGTATCAGGGAACTTGCAATATACTGTATCAGGGAACTCACAATATACCGTATCAGGAAACTCGCAATGTACAGTATCAGGGAACTCATGACATGCTGTGACTTTTGCAGGGGTTTGCATGATCATGAGGAACTGATTTGAAAATCCTTGTTCACAAATTTGTTGAGTTTGCATTGCCAAACATTTCAGCCTGATTCAAAGGGAAATGGATATTCTTTAATCTATGTTCTAGTAGGAATGATCATAAAAACACAGCTGCTGATGTGATTATCAAAAACTGAGTAAACAGCCACCAAGTCTGAATATCATCACTCGTCTCCACTGTGAAACATAGCCACATATAACACAGACCCAGGCCGGCAAGTCACTGTGTTGACAAAACTGGTACCTGAAATGATAAGTAATTTTCTTTACAAGGTCTAGCTACAATGCCCTACCGTCAGGCTTACCTACCAGGCAATGTAGAAACATACTTGACCAGGTCTGGCAACCATGCTTTATTTTTATACCTGTACTTAGCCCTTAAATTGGTAATCACGGCTATAGTCGTTCTCTCATTACAGTGGCCCCCCTATTGAGAGGCCCCCGCTGAGGAGAGTCCACCCCCTCTTGACAGGACATTTCTCAGTGCAGCAAGTGTAGACTTTGCATTAGATTGTCCCCCTCTAGAGAGGCCATCCCTCTTGTAGGGCCACATTTCTGGTACATTTGGGGTGGCCTCTCAAGGGAGGGACCACTGTACCTGTACCATTAAACGTATGATGGTTCAAAGATGTAAAATTCTTCACGAAGATACTTTTCATTCAAATACCAGCAAGTTTGGTCTAAAGCAAAATGCAGTCTTAGTCAACAGCTTTCCTCGGGACACTTTGCGTGCATTGTGCCCAAAGTGTCCTAAGCAAAGCTGTTGACTCAATCTTCAATCAGCGCTTTAAGGGTTAACTACCAGGCAATGCAAAAAACACTCTTTATAAGGTCCATGATACCACACCTTACTGTCAGACTTCACGATGAGGTGAAGTCAGAGAGTACGGCATAGTACATTGTACTATTTACACCAGGTATGTTTGTACTGGATGAACAGTTTTTTCAGTAATCAGAAGTTTCATTCAGTTTTTCCTCCATATACATAAGGAAATGTAACCCTAGAACACAGTGAGGTATCTCTCTCAGTTACAGCCCATACACATGATGTATGCACACACTGATCTAAAACAAGAGGCAAAGGCTTCCGAAACAGAGTAGTTTCCAAGTTACAATACTGCAACACAAAATATGCAGCCTTAGGGGAGCAAGGGTGCGGTTACCTCTCTTGGGACCACATTGAGCCAGGTAATGGAGTACTCCTCTGGCCATGTACATGCTGTTACACCTTAAGCACACTCTATCTCCAGTTTCCCACATGTACTTATCAACTCACTGGCTTCAACAGCAAAATAAACAAATTTGTAGGACGTAGTTTGATGTAATAGTTACGAGGGTGTCCCTGTTAAGGTTGGCCACTTGCAGGACATCAGGCAAGACCATTGAGACGTGACTTGTGTATTCTGCTATTAACAGGCCAATTAAACCATTGTGCTTGTATACTCGCACATGGGTTATTTAGACTGAATCAACAGCCTTCCTTGGCATGGGAAGCACCAGCCCATGCCATGGAAAGCTGTTGACCTACTGCATATTATCTTAATGGGTCTAATATACGATTCACATGCTAATTGTTTTTCATGATTCTCAAGATTGGCCGAAACCTTGCAGCAGACTACAACTGACCACAAGCCAGTTTTACGGGTAACGGGTCAGGAGATCATTTAAGACTCAAACAGCACAACGTTCAACTTTGTCTGCCTGCCCACGCAGGGCTTTCAATGGTGGAATGGTAGTTTTATAAACCACATTTAAACTTTCGAGGATTGGTGAACAGAATGTCTGCATGCACATAATGCCTTTACAAAGCGGGTACAAGCTGAGGTAGTTTACATCAGACTGGCAGCCAGACGTAACACCTGCTATATGTGAATTGTATAGACTGGCAGCTGGGTACAGTAAACCACATACAAAGTAAAGCAAACACATTGTGATTACCGGAGATGCATCAGGAAGCTTGTGATAAACACAGACTGTCCATGTGTATCTAGTATTCTGGTGCCAATGGACAAGCTAGATCAACAAGGCTGTTTTTACCACAGGACAAGTTTCCTTTGCTTCTGAGTTACACACTTGCTTCTGAATCATACACGTATGACTTTGATAGTGTGACAGGTGCAAGTACACCAAAATAACATGAATAAGGCTGACTTCACTGCACAGTAAATAACACTTGGGCTACATGCTCAGTAAAAGTAACTAACTTACATGCTTTACTAACAAACATCCCATCAGTGAGCAATCCATCGTACCAACTCTGTCTGCCCCCGTGCCTAGATGTCATTTGTATCATACTGCCACTGTTTAGTATATATCATTTTGTATCATGCTATCACTATCAGTACATGCATATGTTATTTGCATCATGCTGCCACCCTGGCCCCCACACTCAATACCAAACATGTACATGAACGCTTGATCATTCCAAATTGCGTGCAGAAAGGGAGGTCATTTTTTGGGCCTGGGTGCGGTCCCCAAAATCGTAAATGAGGGGTGTTTTAAAAAGCCCAGGTCTGCAAAATCTTAACATTAGGGTATGTTTTGTACATTGCCCATGTTTTCATCACATAGGGGGTGTCAAAATAGAGTGGGTGCAACTTTTGGTGGCCAACTTTCTATGTATCAACATGATCAAAAGTATTGAAATGGAACAACATGAATAGGGTGTTTTTCAAGGTATGGACCGAATATATTTATATCCTTGAAATAAGAAAATAGGGGTACTTGTTAATGACCAAAATCTCCTTGTTTTCATCAAAATAGGGGTGTAAAATTGAGGGGAAAATCCTTGAAGGGGGGGTGCATATAAATTTATGGAACTATCATGTGTTCCCACTTTTTGATGGAGTACGGGGGCCGGAGATGCCAATCTCTAGTATGTCATTTTTATCATGCTGCCACTATCTAGTATGTCATTTGTATCATGCTGTCACTATCTATTATGTCATTTGTATTATGCTGTCACTATCTAGTATGTCATTTGTATCATGCTTTCACTATCTAGTATATATCACTGGTATCATGCTGCCACCATCTAGTATGTAATTGGTATCATGCTGCCACTAGCTAGTATGTCATTTGCATCATGCTGCCACTATCTTGTATGTCATTTGTATCATGCTGCTACAATCTAGTATGTCATTTGTATCATGCAGCCACTATCTTGTATATGTAATTTGTATCACACTGCCACTATCTAGTATGTCATTTGTATCATGCTGCCACTATCTAGTACATGTATATGTCATTTGTATCACGCTGCCACTATCAATATGTCATTTGTATCATCCTGCCACCATCTAGTATCTCATCTGTATCATGCTGCCACTATCTAGTATGTCATTTTTATCATGCTGCCACTACCTAGTACATGTATATGTCATTTGTATCAAGTTGCCACTACCTAGTATATGTCCTTTTGTATCTTTCCGTTACTTAATTTGCACCCTGCAAATATCTAGAGCATATCCTTGTGAAGGAAGATTTCCACTAGGAATTGATTCGTGATAATTCATTAAAGCAAGACAATTAGAGGTGACATGTTCAAAATCCTTGCCAGGCTGATGAAGTAACATGTAACACAAGTGGAACACAGAGGCTAAAAGTTCAGACTCCAAAGAAGCTTGCACGCCACTCATCTATTATGACATTGTAACTAAATCAGATACATGACTCTACAAATGACTACTAAATGATCACGCTACAATGGCACTGGCTTCCAATAGATAATAGATCTGTGCCCAGTGGATACAAACTCTATTGTCCATTTTATACATCCTGGCCATGGATGCTGTACTGTAAGAGTATCAATTACCTGTTCAAAATATAGACCCAGGGAGAGGGGTGTGGTGGGACTCCCATCAGTGATGATACTGGGTATGTCTCGCTCTGAAGACCCTTCTTTCCAGCAAATTTTCCCTAGCAAAGGTAGGGTATCTTGTCAAAAATTCCCTCAAAAAGGGTCATTTTTCCTTTTTATGGCCTAAAATTTGGGAAAATTTCCCTAATTAAGATCAAAATTTTCTTCCTGGAGCACTTTTCAAGCCAATTTGGGACCATTTTTTCTACTATTTCCATAACAAAGATACCATTTTTGTCGAAAAGTGCCTGAACGAACAGTGGGTTTTTGAAAGGTAAAGCAGCACACCCCCACCAAAAATTTTGGGAAGTAACACCGCCAGGATATAGACTTCCATAATGGAATTTTCACAGTCACAAACTGTGTAAATCCTTGCAAAATTTCAGTCAGAAGAAAAATAACTTGAAGCTGCAGACAGCAAGCCACCGAGATCTCCACGCACTGCCCTTGTTTCCTTTTGAACTATTACATCAGGCAATCTTTGCTTCATGACTGATGATTTCAATTTAAGTAGCCATGAGAATCAGAATATCTATAATTTCTTCCAGATCGCATGATTATGTGGGGATGGCTGGGGTGGCATTGTCACACAGTAAGGGTATCACATAGTTATAACACGGGAGGGCAATCATATGGGCGGGGGTTCATACAGTGGGGTGTGACACACAGTGGAGGGCCATCATAGGGCACATGAAGTCATTAGAGGGCAGAGTTGTCCAGCTGGTCATCTGGTCATGCATCTCGCTTAGATTGCCCATCACATATACACTTTAGCATACATGTATTTGTAGTACATATATACAATTATTATGACAACAAAATCCAAGGCAATATAACCACATTAGCATGTTTATTATATATATATATATATATATATATATATATATATATATATATATATATATATATATACAGACAGTCAGACAGACAGATTGACAGAGAAAGAATATTTTATCCCGTAGACATGATCTCATGCCTACTCATCAGCAAGCAACTTTTTCCATTCAAAACTATCAAGTGAGCTATGTGTGCCACGTTTAGGCCTATTGTATGTACATGTGCCATCTGGAATGTAGACCACCAAGTCTCAAACACTCCATTCCTTTCACTTGTTTGACCAACAACCTGAATATTCCAGCCACATAATTAGAAGGCTTGCCCTTTGGTGGCCAGGATAGGTGATGGGATTGGAGGAGTGGAGTTAGAACTATGCTGAGACATGAGAGGCTGGTCAAGGACCAAGCTAGCCATCAGCACAGTAACAACAGGCTATCACAAGGATAGCAAAAGGCTAGCCACCAGCACAATAACAGGGCTATCACAAGGATAGCACTAGGCTAGCCACCAGCACAGTAACAACAGGCTATCACAAGGATAGCACTTGGCTGGCCATCAGCACAATAAAAACAGGCCTATCGCAAAGATAGCACTAGGCTAGCCATCAGCACAATAAAAACAGGCCTATCACAAGGATATCCCTTGGCTAGCCATCAGCAGAGTAACAACAGGCTATCACAAGGATAGCACTAGGCTAGCCATCAGCACAATAACAACAGGCTATCACATAAATAGCACTAGGCTAGCCACCTGCACAATAACTAAGTTAGCACAAGACTAGCCATCAGCACAACCACTGGGTTAGCACCAGGATAGCCACCACCACAATAACTGGGTAATCAAAAAGATAGCATGAGGCTCAGCGCCAGCTCAATAACTCGGTTATAAAAAAAACAGCATGTGCCTAGCCACCACCTCAATAACTGGGTTATCAAAAAGATAGCATGAGGCTCACCACCAGTACAATAACTGGGTTATCAAAAAGATAGCATGAGGCTCACCGCTAGCTCAATAACTGGGCTATCAAAAAGATAGCATGTGCCTAGACACCAGCATAACTCAGTTAGCACTGGGTTTGCCATTAATACAATGACTGGGCAGGACAATTACAACTGGTTACACAAAGAGCTTTGATTCACCTGAAAAAAAATGCAATGACTAGCTAGATCAGCTCAGAATACTAAATAGGTTGAACTTTTGATATGACATTTATACATGGTCACTTACAGTAGATTTGTGAGAGATATCAGAATTATTCGTGAAACTCTTAGTGCTGCCACAGATGGAAGCATCTGTGAGTGTCAAGTGTGGCTTCACTCTCTGCAGACTGCATGTGTCCACAGTGGCTTCACTCTCTGCAGACTGCATGTGTCCACATTGGCTTCACTCTCGGCAGACTACATGTGTCCAAAGTGGCTTCACTCTCTGCAGACTGCATGTGTCCACAGTGGTTTCACTCTGCAGAGAGTGTCCAGAGTGGCTTTACTCTCTGCAGACTGTATCCAGAGTGGGTTCTCTCTCTGCAGACTGTATTAACAACTTTCCTCCATTCACATTGCGTGAACCAGAGCATGTGCTGAGGGGAAAGCCTTGAACAAGTGGCTGTATCAGTCTTACTGAAGAACAAGGATCAGATGCAATTTACACCAATGCAATATTTGTGTTAATTTTCAACGCTAAAAGGTTGCAAGTGGATATATGGGCAGTAGGATTCTAAGAGTTAAAGCTGTACAATGCAAAAAAGAGTGAAGTCTAAGGTGCAAAACAGGAAACTGCATTCCCCTCAGGTTGTTGAAGAGTTACGCGGTGTGACTGCAGCCACAGCCCGCCACAACGTGTTACATTATACAAGCTGCAAAAGTTCCATTGTCACCATTAATTGCTGGATCACTCATAGATTGGCCCCTGGAACTCTGGTATTGATGTATGTGTTCTTAAACAAAGGCAGTCTATGGTCCTCAGACAGACCAGGATCTGTTTGTGTAGAATCTTCCACAATGTC
The DNA here is from genome assembly GCA_964020975.1 of Hermodice carunculata. NCBI lineage: Eukaryota > Metazoa > Annelida > Polychaeta > Eunicida > Amphinomidae > Hermodice > Hermodice carunculata. Next base: position 30,470,269 of record OZ026624.1, read on the forward strand.
CTTACGTTAACTCTCTCCATACCAACCATGGCAAAAGGCCATGTGCTTTGAATTGACATAACAATACCACATTCATTTATTCTTTCAGAATCAACCTTTCTTTTCAGTACCAACTTGCCCACACCTGCAGAGACCATATGATGGTCAACAGCTTTCCTCAGCATGCTTCTGGCAAAATGTGTCTGAAGTGAGCCAAGGAAAGCTTTTGACTCAGTGTACACCTGGCCCTGAAGAGTGTACAACTGGCCCTGAAGAGTGTTCACCTGGCCCTGAAGAGTGTACACCTGGCCCTGAAGAGTGTACAAATGGCCCCGAAGAGTGTCCACCTGGCCCTGAAGAGTGTACACCTGGCCCTGAAGAGTGTATAACTAGCCCTGAAGAGTGTATACCTGGTCCTGAAGAGTGTACACCTGGCCCTGAAGAGTGTACGACTGGCCCTGAAGAGTGTACACCTGGCCCTGAAGAGTGTTCACCTGGCCCTGAAGAGTGTACACCTGGTCCTGAAGAGTGTACACCTGTCCCTGAAAAGTGTACAACTGGCCCTGAAGAGTGTACACCTGGTCCTGAAGAGTGTACACCTGGCCCCGAAAAGTGTACAACTGGCCCTGAAGAGTGTACACCTGGTCCTGAAGAGTGTACACCTGGCCCTAGAGAGTGCACACCTGGCCCTATAGAGTGTACACCTGGTCCTAGAGAGTGTACACATGGCCCTGAAGAGTGTACACCTGGTCCTGAAGAGTGTACACCTGGCCCTAGAGAGTGTACACCTGGCCCTGAATAGTGTACACCTGGCCCTGAAGAGGGTATGCCTGGCCCTGAAGAGTGTACAACTGGCCGTGAAGAGTATACAACTGGCCCTGAAGAGTATAATACCTGGCCGTGAAGAGTGTACAACTGGCCCTGAAGAGTGAGGGCAGGAGTTAGAGGATTTGGGAAGTAAATAGAAATACATTCAGTGCTGAGTTTGTATTAAATACAAACTCAGCACTGAATGTAATTTTCTTGCATGAAAGTCAGGCATGAATCACAGTCCACTTCATTTTAAAATTCCAGACATAAATTTTGCCAGGAATGGTTTTGCAAGTGCAAGAGTTTATAAGTACAAAAAGGTGAAGCATTCTTTACACAACTTTCAGTGTGTTTCAATAAATTTTAAAATGCATACGACAAGATTTTCCCTTTCAGAAATAAACTAGCCAGTCATGAGACTCTAGCCACACCACAAACTAGCAATTAAGTCATGTGTCTCTTTAAACCTTTCCCTTCTTTTGACTGCCCCAAACTGGCTGGTGGTTAAATGTCCACTGCTTAAGTGTTTTCAACTAATTTCAACAGTCATGAAAAACAATTTGACTGAGAATTGTTGATGAGACCTATCAAGATAACATGCCAAGGAAAGTTGTTAACTTAGTCTTAATTCCAGAAAGAAATGGTTAACCACACCAAAAATTAACTGTGAAGTCCTAAGACTCTTCAAGCCTACCCCCCCCCCCACCTTCAAATGAAAGATAGGGTCAAGGGCCTTCCTTAGCCCACCCAACTTTGAAGAAAACTCTTGATCTTGAATGTGTCATTCTGATAATACCCATATTCTCCACCAAACTACCTTTCAGTGACCATATGATTAAGGAACAGCATTAAAGCTAACAACCTATCTTCATGCAGCTGATTTTCACCATTTAAGTGGCCAGGGCTTATGCTGCTGTCCCGGCTAATATTGTATACTGGACATTGCAGTACAATGGAACATTGCGTGCATCCATCACATCCAATAAAATCTCAAACACCTGCAGCATATAAACTTCTGTTGTTAAACTATCTTCTTTTGTCAAAGTACATGAATATATAATTGCAGAAAGATTATGAATACACATAGATATCAAGCCATGAACCACATTGATGTTCCTGACAATGGCTCATGGGATTCTTGAGATGTGTGTGTGTGTGTGTGTGTGTGCGTGTGTGTGTGTGTGTGTGTGTATATATATATATATATATATATATATATATATATATATATATATATATATATGTTGATTCTGCACAGCCTATTCCACATACACACATATCTATCCTGGTATTGTATTATATTTTACCCTAGTACAAGTTCTTTCACAAATTCAGTAAATGATTTTCAAATCAACAGGCATAATGTCTGGTGTTTGTGATGGTTTCATTATCATTTGATTGCATCGGTAAAAAGCTGAAAATACTTGGTGATGACCCTGCAAGCATTTTGCTAATACAATGCTGCACGAAATGAGAGAGCACAGATCCAGTTTTTAAAAATCGCTGCATGAGGAATAATGAGGAGACTCGCCTTCTTTCCTGCCTGTCCTTCTAAATTATGTTTCAAGTTTCTTTACAAACCTTTCAGCATCCCAGATAAAGTTACTGTCAGGAAATCAATTCACCATTCTCTTTCCTTTTTTCAAATTAACTATTTCCATTCACATTCCAAGATTTGTCTTCCCTACAGATGCAATTATGACTCCAAAGTGAAATTGACATGTGGAACGAACAAATTAAAGATGTAAACACAAGTACACGCAAAAAATAAAATAAAAACAATTTGAAAGTGGCACCCAGATTAAGTCAGTCAGCTCAATTGTTTAAACATATTTGATGAATGTGCACTTAATAAATAGAGGTAATAATACCGACAGATATTAACATGGTATATGAATGACAAATATGTATAGAATTCCCACCAAAATGACTTGTCCTGTTGCTAGGCAATGGCAGTAAGCATATGCCATGATGAGGGCATATTGACAGATTCAATAGTGGTGGCATTAAAATTAACCCTTTCAGTGCAAAATTTTGGACTTAGTCAAACGTTTTTCTCAGCTTGCATTGCATGCACGCCGAGAAAAGCTGTTGACCTGTGGTATTCTGTCTGGAACTATAGGCATACTGGTACTTGAATGAAAGGTCTTTTTACGAGGAATAAGAATCTGGGATCCTAATGATAATTCAGACTTGTCTGACTTAAGTAGGTCGACTTACACATGATTGGCACTAAAGGAGTTAACATTTCTGCAGAAACAAAGAATATTTATTCTAAATGTGATGATGATTTCAGGCTCAGTGGATATTTAGAGAACAGACATTGTCACTTTTCTGAGAGAAAAAAAAATCAAAGTCAGTATATTTGCAAGAGCAAAGCATTTTGTCCTGTTTCATACAGGGATCTGCCCACGCATACTGGTACTTCCTTGCTATACATGTACTGGCAAGAGCAGTCCCGCAGCTAATCGGAATGTTTTGTACTGCACTTACATGTAATTCTTGGCCCAGCCCTTGCCTTACAGACTCATTTTGATGTAGACATGATTTGCGGAAATTAAAAATGTTGTGCACTCAGCTTTAATGGAATACCTCCACATAGATATGGGCTTAAAGAGCCTGCAACCCGGAAATCCTGACAAATTGCGATCCATGTGCATTCTCGTTGGGAAGACATCTCAGCATATGTCATTACTTTTATAATTATTCTTGTCTGCATGTACAGCAAACTAATTTGCCTGATTTGTCTTCCCATGCTAGCCTAAGGAAAAGTCACGACCTTCTGCTGACAAAGCTTAATAGAGTGAAACCTGTCTCGAAAGACCACCCATAAAGAAGACCAAATCGTGGTCTGTGAAGACAGGTGGTCTTTCACAAGAGATAAAAATATGGTTAAAGGTGACAACGAAAGTCTATGAAAAAGGTAGTCTTTCAAAATCAGGTGGTCTTCTCTCATTGGAGTGGTCTCTCAATTAATAGACAAACCACTGTACTCGACTCTGCTTCAGCAAGGACAATGGAACAACACTGAAAAAAACACCAGCCTATTTGGCCAAAAGACAAATCAAACTTTTTTTCCCCTGATGATAAGATGTTTTCTTGTTCTGCTAAGAGATCACAAGCCACTTGTCTTTTCCCAAATAAAAGGCGACTTCAAGTTGAGTCATCCAATAGGACAGCAATTGCCGGAGCCAGGTTTTGATAAATCTTAGGCACTGATCCATTATAATGTCTCCAGGGACTGGACGAGTACGTTGTCCTATTTTCAAGATTTTATTTTATTAAGACAACACAGGTTATCAAGTTGCTCCACACAGATACAAGTAATAAGCCTGCTTGACTTTCAGGTACAAAGAATCAGACAGAAAATACAATGATATTTAAAAACCTTCAAGATAAACTAGCAAGGCACCATAAAATTACGCATTTTACCAAAGAAAGCTTATGGACGCCTTTGTACTCTGGTAATGATAAGACACTTTCATATGCCTTTATTCTTTGTTAAAATACAGCATGAAAGTTTAAAAAAAAAAAAAAAATAGAGATAAACTCAGAAATATTGAATTGCACAGGTATGAATATTTTTTCATGTCCTTGAAAAGACCAACACTGCAAATAGTCATATGCTTGAATATTCTGACCTATCTTTCAGTTACTTTATAGTATCTTTAAAAAGCTAGAATGGTATGGTCTCTCTCATGCTGAGGCTGTATCATATCACTGGACTGCTTTTTTTATTACAGGTTATGGCATACAAAATATGCTGCTTGCTGTAGCTTGCTTTTGGTGCATAGGACATCATATTTTGTAACATATTTCACATGTACATAGTACCCAATTTTTGTGACGATATGAATATTTAAATATATCTGTGATGGAACATGTAAAAATAAAGTACTAGGTAAATAGGCCTAGCATCTTGGCAGGTCACCTGTATGCTGTACCTAAATAACTTCATCCTTCATATCCTGGCTACAAGATTTCTCCATCTCATGACTCCTGTCAATAGGTCTCAGATATTCTCTTCCCACATCTATCTGCCTGTACATGATGGACCACCTGTCAATAAGTCCTAAATTTTATCTTCCCATGTTAACCTACTCATACATGACAGACCACTTGTCAATAAGTTCCAAATCTTATCTTCCCATTTTAACCTACTCATACATGACAAACCATCTGTCAAAAAGTTCTGAATCTTATCTTCCCATTTTAACCTACTCATACATGACAAACCATCTGTCAAAAAGTTCCGAATCTTATCTTCCCATTTTAACCTACTCATACACGATGGACCATCTGTCAATAAGTTCCGAATCTTATCTTCCCATTTTAACCTACTCATACATGACAAACCATCTGTCAAAAAGTTCTGAATCTTATCTTCCCATTTTAACCTACTCATACATGACAAACCATCTGTCAAAAAGTTCCGAATCTTATCTTCCCATTTTAACCTACTCATACATGATGGACCATCTGTCAATAAGTTCCGAATCTTATCTTCCCATTTTAACCTACTCATACATGACAAACCATCTGTCAAAAAGTTCCAAATCTTATCTTCCCATTTTAACCTACTCATACATGACAGACCATCTGTCAATAGGTCTCACATCTTATCTTCCCATGTTAACCTACTCAAAGTAGGTTGCTAACCTACTCATAAGTGACAGACCACCTGTTGATAGGTCCCACATCCCATCTTCCCATGTTAACCTACTCATACATGTAAGACCAACCACCGGTCAATAAGTCCCATATCTTATTTTCCCATGTTAACCTGCTCATACATGACAGACCACATGTCAAAAGGTCTCACATCTTATTTTCCCATGTTAACCTACTCATACATGAGAGACCACCTGTCAATAGGTCTCACATCTTATTTCCCCATGTTAACCTACTCATACATGAGAGACCACCTGTCAAAAGGTCTCACATCTTATTTTCCCATGTTAACCTACTCATACATGAGAGACCACCTGTCAATAGGTCTCACATCTTATTTTCCCATGTTAACCTACTCATACATGAGAGACCACCTGTCAATAGGTCCCACATCTTATGTACGCATATTAATCTACATGAACATGACACACCACCTGTCAATAAGTATTCTCTTACAGGACAAGGACAACTGTGTTGCAAAACCATGTGCACAAGCTTGGCTGACTGGCAATGGTCAGGAAGCCTCTAAACAGTCCCCATTGTCAAGTATCTAGAGAAGACTCTGTACAAACCTGCAGCACTAAGAAATAAACCCCAGGACGCCAGACATAATAAATATTTCACAAATTGAGAAACTAAGTTTAGCCACAGCGACAACCCCAGGAGAGAGCGTCCGTGTGATACATGTGACAAGGACTGGGTTGCTTTTGCTTTTGCCACACCATAGGAACTTCAGCATGTATGCTTTCCATTCATCTCTGTATTTGGCTGTACTACCCGAGTCTCCTGAGTGTCCTCTAATAGCCAGGTGGCAATGCATCACCGTTACAATACCATGCACTACCAATACAGCATCCATAAAAAAATCACACCCTTTTGGACAATTTAGTATAATAAATTCTTGGCAATCTCTTAGGGTTTCTGTTCCCAAGTGAGTGGAATACAAGGTTTGCACCAGTTGAAGAAGTTAGTGACGGTTTGTCTGTGGTTGGCTTGTCTCTCATGCTTTGTGCCATCAGACAGTACTGTGGCACCCCATACATTACTGCCACTGATCAGCCTGCAGGCAGCACGTGGGTCTGTGCTGGGATGGTCTTGGGCCATGGGTCAGTCACTCATAGGCTGATCTCCACTGTCTGTACATGACTCGATAACAATACCCTACAAAAATTGGCTATCAATGAACAGAAGTTGGGCGCTCAGACAGACTTGATTTCTCACACAGCCGAGATTTTTCACTCCCCCCAACTTAAAGTTGACTTATCCCAGACAAAAGGACTTCCCTTATGGTCAATCATGCCATACAGAGATATACACTCACACACATGGCAAACAGCAAGACCGGTAGGGTGCTGAAATGCAAACATACTTGTACATGGTACAGGTATGTTCAGGCATTAAAGAGTGCAATCCCAGGACACCTTGCAGCAAAATAAACTCTGGTAAATTTAATAGGCAATATCTTGTCTGCCAGGGTAGAAGGCTCCGTCCCAGAGATTATCAGATTATAAATCAAGGCAATCATGGAGTGGTGACCTGCGGGCATAATTTGACAGAGACTATTAGCTTCTTGAGACATGATTTGATAAGCAGTATTGATTTCGTAAACTTTATGACTGCACTACAGCAATGGATGGCCTCTGATGTCATCCAGATACCCACATCTCTCAGTAGTTACATAATTGTAACTACTGAGAGTAAAGCAAAAAACAAAAGCAAAACAAAACAAACAAATACAAAACAAAACAAAAAATACACAAAAATAAGAGGTGTGTAAACAGTCCGTCCTCAGCTACCCTTGAGGGTCAACCTATAATATGTCCCACCCTGGTCTAGGGGTACCTAAAAGTATTCATATGCAATTTTGGAAGCAATTGGCCAAGTGGCTTATATTCAAATATACAGCAAGACAGCCAGGTCAATGTCCCAGTTGTTGGGGGGGGGGGGGGGTTCCTTGTATCACAGAAATACATGTAATTTGCATGGTAAAGACTGACTGGTAGGCATCCTGGGTATTGCCAACTTTCATGATGCATAAAAACTTGACGTCTTCATTATCTAATGTGAAAATTACCATCTTGTTCTGACAATTTGGCATATAAGTCAGTCCCAGCATTGTGATATTAACTACACTACCAAGAATTCTTCTTCAATAGTTCCTGTTGCACACTGTTTACGATTTCTCAACTCAATAGTTGAGCACAGATTCTCAGTTTGGGAAAAAGTTTGGCTTTGTTTTAATTGTTAAGTTGCAAATAAAGCTTCCAAACAGCTTAACATTATGAAAAGTTTGCAATATCGTCTTGATCGTAATACGCTACAAGTGATCTATACTTCCTTTACATGGCATATTTTACAATATGGCAGTGTGGTTTGGGATGGCTGTTCTCAGGATGACTCAAAACTACTAGAGGACTTCCAATTGACCGTGGCCCGCATCGTGACGAGAGCAATGAGAACCACTCCAAATGAAAAATTGTATGAGGAAACTGGATGGGAATTACTATCTAAACGTAGAGGCCATACTAAACTTATCATGATGTACAAAATAGTCCATAATCTTCCTCCAAACTGCTAGAATACTGTACTACTTAACTTTCCAGTTGACAAGAGCCCTAGGTATAACTTCAGAATCCATCCAAATTTGCCCGATGTAGGCCCACGTTGCTGTTGATACCAGAACTGGGTTTTTTTGAGAAATACTTTTTTCCCTCAGCAACTAAATTATGGAATCTAACTCAAAATACACTGTCTCTGTCTCAATTCAAATGAAAAATACCTAATCTTTTGTCATGTCCTATGAAGTATTCACAACTTTTAAATGTTGGTAAAAGATATTTGTCTATCCTTCACTCCCGATTACATATGGACCACAGTCAACTAAATGAACATTTATTCACAATTGGTGTTAAAGATTCGCCAGCTTGTTCATGTGGAGCTGTTACTGAAAGTGTTTGGCATTACTTTCTCACTTGTCCTCAATTACACTACAGCTCGAGACATCCTTCATACCACTATCAAGTGTATGGCATCCTTTCATTTGAGTACTCTTTTATATGGTAGCAGCAACCATGATTTGCTAAATAATTTTTTTTTTTTAGCAGTACAGGAGTACACAGAAAGAACTAAACGACTTCAAATTGATAGGCCAACTTCATTTTTGATTACACTGTATTTCCTATTATTCATTTTGACTGTCTTTATGGGCCTTTCTATCTATGTTGTGTTACTGTGGAGTCAATCTTCCTTTTGTTTCAGCCTGGGCTGTGCCACCTCCCGGGTCCATGCACACATGCTGGTCTCGATAGGCAGCCAGTGTTAACCCCCTTGCAACGTCTGTCCTGTGTTTCCATCTTTTTCCAACAAGAAGGATTGATATAGGGCATAGCCCTTCTTCCTAATTGTTATTTTTTTAAATAAAATATGTTTAAATCAATTGTTAAGTTCTTGTATAGATGATATTTAATCTCAAAACTGTCTTTAAACTTACAATACAAATACAACTTGTGCTCATTATTTCCGCTAGCACTATTAACACATCTTCCCCATGTGCTTTCATACGCAAAATATAATTTTTGCTTCAGTTTGGAAGCAGTGACAACAACTTGCACCTAAATTACTCCAAGTTTCCTGCATGTTACATGTAGTATATCGTAGACGTCATGAATACATCGCGTCCAACAGCTCTTACCTAAAGAAAAGGCAACAGACATTCCAGACCCCTTTGTTGTTGAACTGCATATTTACCATAAAATTTTAATAACATCAATCATATATTAGTAATGGCACCTGGTTATGAGGAAGGTTTGGTCTGCAGTATTAAAGAAACACGGTAAAAGTCATAATTACCAACCTTGTTTGTTTCAACTTGGTGATGCCACTCACCCCAAGAGAGGTGCACCTCATTTTTCATGTGCATCAAACATAATGGAAAGTTTCCCTGTACCTCCTGATCACCAGGGGCAAGCCTAGGTATGTGGAAATGTGTTAGTGGAATACGCCACCCTCAAATCTACTCGAGTCAGTTCCCTTCATTTTGGTGGTGCATATTATTGCCAATACCCTTTATACATCAACATTACCCTGGATATATCAGCCCTGCCCTTGATACAGCAACCCTACTCTTGATACAGCAACTCTACCCTTGATACAGTAACCTTACCCTTAATTGATACAGCAACCCTATACCCTTGATACAGTAACCTTAACCTTGTTACAGTAACCTTACCCTTGATACAGTAACCTTAAGCTTGTTACATCAACCCTACTCTTGATACAACTCTACCCCTGATACAGTAACCTTACCCTTGATACAGCAACCCTCACCTTGATACAGTAACCTCATACCATTGATACAGCAACCTTAACCTTGTTACATCAACCATACTCTCCATACAGCAACCCTACCCCTGATACAGTAACCCTAACCTTGATACAGCAACCCTACCCTTGATACATCAATCCTGTCCTGGGTGAAGCGAAGGACTCCATGATTTTTTCATTGGTGCTTACCCAGCACAAACACTTAGATGACTTTTGAATTAAGGCAGCAGATGGACCAACATGTGGCATCTGTATGCCACATTCATTGATATGAACATTTTATTTTAAAAAATTAAAAATTCCTGTGAGAGAAAAACTTATCAATAGGAACTTGTGAAATTTATGTGTTTATTTATGGATGCATGCAAATAGAAGCTAACATTTACTATATGATATTCACAGACCACTGGAAGTTTTTTTTTACCTATAAGCACACAACAAATCTAGCAGTCCAGACTTCAGTCTCCATTACTTGGCCTGGACAGGATGGCTTGCTATGCAGGTAACTCTTATTATTTTGCAGAATCATCACTTCTTTTGTGCTTGGACCCCGTTTCCTTTAAACATTTTTATTGCATTGAAACTAATTTTCCCTGTAAAGTTACATGCATTTTAAACAACAAAAATGGTCTCAGCACCATATCACCATACTAGAGGCACTTCAATGCAGAGCATTGACTGATGGATCCATGTTTGTGCACATATGGGTCCTGTGACCTTGAAAATAAGGTCAAGGTCACCAAATGTTATCAAGTTAAGAAATTGTGTTGAGGTACAAATGAGGTGAATATGAATTTAAGTTGGCCAGCAGGTCTTCAGATACGGTGTTTATAAAAAAAATGGTTGAAAGTCAGGAAGACAACCCCAAAACATAATGCCCCCCCCCCCCCAAATGGCCATAACAAAAATCATTTTCCTGAAATGTATTCCCTTTGTGATCTTGATAAAGTACATCAGGTCATCCATATTTTTCACCATAAAATTTCTACATATGATACACATTTGTGGTACATTTGATATCTTTTGCCTTATTCTTTCTCAACATATTGAATTGAATGTATTTTTAACACCTTCCGGTCCCTATTTTCCATAATACTGTAGGTTTCAGCACCAAACGATGGTGCATTTTCGTCTTTTTGCCTGCTTGACATTCACAAGCTTCAGGATGATTTACAGAAACTTTTCACAAAACAGTATTTTCAAAATTGTCCTATTTTGGCCCAAAAAATATAGAATACTATAGGTGGCACCACCAATATTGAACTCTAACTAAATTTTTTCATACTTGATAAGTTTTGAAAGTTATATGAGGCTAGCATCACTGCATGCAAACTGCTGACTCTATCATGTTCACAAGCAAACGTTTATGGACAGGTGGACAGAGTGACAGATGGGCTGACATGAGTGATCGCATAAGTTCACTGACCTATGATCTGCAGAACTAAAAATATTTTCCAGATTTTTTTTTCCTGATTGCCATAAAAACTTGCTGCTGACACATTTAGGTTGCTTAATCTCTAGTAAAAATGACAATGGACAAACCTGCATTAAGAAGAAAAAGAAAACAATTACCTGCTCCCATCAGTTACTCTGTGGTAATAGGCTGGCAATGGTGGCACTGAACAATCAGCATGTACTTTGGATCCTAAATTAGCACCGGTCAAGCGTTATTGGTGAAACAACTGGTAATCATTAGAGGAGTAATTGACCGCTAAAGCTCTCGTATACATCACAGTTTTGCCGCCATATCAGAAGTCTGCCATTTACAACGTTAATAGGCCCCTGCTGGCACCATGCACACCACACACACACATTTATCACATGCCACCCGAACCGACCATGGCTGTCTTTGTGGTTGGTTTTTGTTTTTGTACTGTTTTTTCTTAAATCAGAAACATGCATCATTTTTATGGCCCTATGTTCTGGCTTTGTTTTTTGTCCAAATGAAGCCCATACTGAGATCAAACAGCTAAATATTTGTCCTCCCTTGACATCATTGCACGAACAAATTTTACATTCTTGTTTCCTTTTATGTTCAAAGGTAGCCTGCATTGAGATCTTGAAGCTAAATATTTGTCCTCCATTGAGATCACACCATTAACTACTTTTATGTCATAAGGTAGTTAGATTGAGGTCCCGCAGCCAAATATTTGTCTTCCTTTGAGATCACACCATAAACTACTTTTATGTCATAAGGTAGGTAGATTGAGGTCCTGCAGCCAAATATTTGTCTTCCTTTGAGATCACACCATAAACTACTTTTATGTCATAAGGTAGTTAGATTGAGGTCCCGCAGCCAAATATTTGTCTTCCTTTGAAATCACACCATAAACTACTTTTATGTCATAAGGTAGGTAGATTGAGGTCCTGCAGCCAAATATTTGTCTTCCTTTGAGATCACACCATAAACTACTTTTATGTCATAAGGTAGTTAGATTGAGGTCCTGCAGCCAAATATTTGTCTTCCTTTGAGATCACACCATAAACTACTTTTATGTCATAAGGTATTCTGTATCGAGATCCCAAGGATAAATATTTGTCCTCCCTTCAGATTACAAAAAATGACTACTTTAATGTCATAAAGTAGCCTGCATTCTGGTCCTATTGCTAAATATATATTTGCCCTGCCTTGAGATCATACATTTCATTATGTAGCCTGCATTGTGATCCAATTGATAAATATTTGTCCTTTCTTCAGCTTGTACTATGAACTATGTGGCCTAAATTGCAACCCTACTGACTTTGAACTCACTTGAAATTTGTGATGATACCATTAACTATGTCATAAGGTAGCCTGCATGGGGATCCCCCTGGTACATATTTGTCCTTGCTTAAGATCTCACCGTTAACTGCTTTAATGTCCACGTTTTCTTTCATCAAAGTTATCTCTCATGGTCATGTTGATCTGAACATTGACTGAAAAATGTAAGATCTTTTATTTTTTTTATTACTTAAGGGGATCCTTGGAAATCTAAACAAAATCAATGTACCTTACGCTATTTCCTTGCCAGTGCTTCAAAAAATGAACTTAGCAAGAACTGAGCAGTAAACTTTTGTGTCTTACTTATTCCTGTTATGACCATCCTTCCACTGTCTTTGATATCTAACACATCTATATTCCTGTGAGATTTAAGCAAATTTACACATGGTAGGCTAACTCCTTTTTTTCACTTCCAAAGAGAGAATCTCATGAGATCTTGGCAAGGCAACAATCTTGTCTAATGTTCTGAGTTTTAATGTTTCGAGGTTTTCTGCACTTCAAAGGAGCCAATCTCAGAAGACCTACACAAAAAAGGACTTACTTATTTCCAAAAAACAAAGAACCTCTTGAGAACTTAACAATGAGATTTTGGCTGATGCTCCCGCCTTTGTCTGTCTCACTTCTGAGGAGTCACCCCATGAGATCAACAGATGCAATTGCATGGAGTCCTTGCTTTATTTCTTCAAGCTGAAAACCGGTCTCCAGCCTCAAGCCATGCACATTCTGCCTCGTAACACAAGCTTCATTTGTGAAAGAGGAACTTCCTAGATGCAACTAAAACTGGAAGAAGTCATACAATGATATTGATCATTTCTTCTTGCAGTCTTGCTAAATCAACAGGTGCCCTTTGTTTAGGGTGGATTGAAATGTGGATGAGGCTGGGGAACTATAGGGCACGCTGTCTGATAGCACTCATCTACAGGATGAGGGGAAGAGGAGGTGTCATAACCTAACACTTTAGGCTGCTTTACATTGCAAAATTTCAATTCCTTAACACCGTTTATTAGTATGACACCCATTACTAGTATGAATGGCATGTTTTATTAGTATGAATGACACCCTTTACTATTATGAATGACATCCTTTATTAGTATGAATGACACCCTTTATTAGTATGAATGGCATCCTTTATTAGTATGAATGACACCCTTTATTAGTACAACAGGGTTTACTAGTATGAATGGCATCCTTTAGTATGAATGACATTCTGTATTAGTATGAATCACACCCTTTATTACTATGACATCCTTTACTATAGTATGAATGTCATCCTTTATTAGTATGAATGACACCCTTTACTAGTATGACATCCTTTATTAGTATGAACGGCATCCTTTATTAGTATGAATGACACCCTTTATTTGTATGAAAGACACCCTTTATTAGCATGAATGCCCAATTTTTAGATTGAATGCCCTTTTATCAGTATGATTGCCTCTTTTTATTGATATGAATGCCATCCTTTATCAGTATAAATTCCTACCCCACGTCCACATCAGTCTGAAGGCCCTTTTTTCAAGTATGAATGCACCTATTTATCAGTATGAATGCTTCTTTCATTGTATGAATGTTTTCCTTTACCAGCATGCATGCCCCTTTTATCAGTGTGGATCCCTTTTTTAAAGGCATGAATGCCCTCTGTACCAGTATGAATGCTCCCCTTTATCAGCACAGATGCTCCCTTTTTCAATATGAATGTCCCTTTTATCAATATGAATGCCCCCCTTTATCACTATGAATGTCCCTCCTTTTCAGTGTAAATGTCCCCATAGCTTACCATTCCTAACAGCGATGACGTCCATGAAGGTTGAAACAATGAAGATGTAGTTATATCACAACATGAAAGAATATATCACTCAGAAGGTCACTTTGAAAGTTGCTTCCTGGCTTGAAAACCACTTCCCTTTGAAATTCACTGAATGCTGCTTTATTTGTGAATTCAGGTTTTATTCATGATGTCAGCAATCAGGTTTCTTATTTCTTTCTTTCTTTTTTTTTTTTTTTTTTTCACTGTGGTCTCTTGAGTTGTGACAGACAATTTCATGACTGACATCAGCGTATTATACAAATATTAAGCACCAAATGTAATTACCTCTGTGTGTCTCAGCAGGTCTGACACTGCATGGACTTAATTCCATGTGGCATACCCTTTCACACCATATACCTTGCCCATGCATCTTGGAATGGACGCATGACACAACTGATGCAGGTGTCTGGCCTAGGGCACCAGGGGACATCTGAGGTGTCTGAAAAGACACATGACCGGCCAAGCTTAAGTAGAGATCGAGTGTGCAACTTTGGATACAAGTCTTGCACATAGCTACACTCAGCGTCACATGACAAACAGAGGACTGTTATCATGCTTGATACCTAAGTTGAGCAGCAGCAAGAGTTGCAGCCTGTTTCAAACTGTACCACTACATCCTGATTGTCACAACAGCTTTTCTTCAATGTGCACAAAGGAAAGCTGTTGACCTGGACTATCATATCCTGTGTAACTGCAGGCATGCTGGTACTTGAATACGAGTTTTTTTTACAAGGAACATGAATCTAGCATAGTTATCGTAATTCCAAGCAGGTCATTTTAAGCAGTTTGACTTTAGTCGCAGTTAGCACTAAAAGAATTAAGTCAATGGCCTGATATGCCTGTTCATAGCAGATGGCCCCAGCAGGTTTTTACCTTCTTCTGCACCAATGTGCAAATCTGTATTCACATAACAAAGCATTTAGACCTATTTTCCCTTTTTCTTCCCACATGTATACCCTTGCCTGATGAGCTGTACCAAACTGTTTATTTTTTTCTAACTCTGTTGACATGTACAAGGCCTGAAAGGGACATTTGCCATCAACTGGACTTTTTGTGTGTCTGTTGTCTGTTCATTGTTCGTGTCCTGGCAGTAAATTTTTTGTACTTTGAAACAGTTACCTCAGAGTTGGCACATATGTCTTAGATCTTAAGCAGTTAAGGATATCATGTTACAAATGTTGATCACTTAGTTATCTGGGTCACATCAGTAGATTGATCTTTGCAATTATTGCTTTTCATTTATAATGATTACATGGTGGCCTCTCCTTACAGTCTCAACCTACAGTTTCTCAGCAATTAGTGTTTCCAGCAGTGATCACAAGATGGCAGCACCTTTAACACTCTGAACAAAAGAACTGGCTACGGATCACTCAAATAGCATCCAGTGCTACACAAAAAGTAATAAACACAATGCCAGTATAAGACGGGATCAGTTTTGTGTCACCACCACGCCACGTCCAACAAGAGGTGGCTACTGGTTGGCATCCAGGACTCTGTGCTGTCTCTCTTACCGCCTTTACAGTTATTTGGCACATTTACTCTGGCCTAGGAGCCTTAAGATCTCCAGCCCATGCGGTGTTATCCTATGAACAACTTGGGATTCAGCTATGAAAACACCCATGACATGGGAAGTCATGAACTTTGCATTATGTGAATAACAGGTTCTGTTGCTACATAGTACACTGTGCACAGTGACGTTTCACACTGCCTCATTTCTCCACTCAGTCCACCGTTATTTCTAGGTGTCCTTAGCTGCTTGTAACTAGCTTTCTTTCCCTGATGGCAGGAAAGCCCCATCCTAAGCATAAAGAACTTACAAGCATATTCTGACTCAGTGGCTCAGTGACATATTGATATCTGCCCCAGTGTGCTTCACTTCCTACTGACAGTGGTTTCAATAGCCAGTAATTACATTTATTTGCATGATAAAAAAGAGGAAACAGCACAGTGTCATGATCAGGCTGCTACCCCCAGTGTTTGTCAGGCTGATATTACTCTAAGTGTTTGTGACAGTCAGGTTGAGATTACCTGAAGTGTCTTTCTGAACAGGCCCTTACTACTCTCAGTATCTATCTGACCAATTTGATATTACTCCCAGTATCTCTCTGGTCAGGCTGATTTTACTCTCAGTATCTGTCTGATCAGACTGCTATTACTCATCTGTCTGATCAGGCTGATATTACTCTCAGTACCTGTCTGATCAGGCTGCTATTACTCCCAGTATCTGTCTGATCAGGCTGATATTACTCTCAGTATCTGTCTGACCAATTTGATATTACTCCCAGTATCTCTCTGGTCAGGCTGATTTTACTCTCAGTATATGTCTGATCAGACTGCTATTACTCCCAGTATCTGTCTGATCAGGCTGATATTACTCTCAGTATCTGTCTGACCAATTTGATATTACTCCCAGTATCTCTCTGGTCAGGCTGATTTTACTCTCAGTATCTGTCTGATCAGGCTGATATTACTCTCAGTATCTGTCTAACCAATTTGATATTACTCCCAATATCTCTCTGGTCAGGCTGATTTTATCTGGCTGATCAGGCTGCTATTACTCTCAGTATCTGTCTGATCAGGCTGCTATTACTCTCCCAGTCTGCAGTCTGGTAAGGCTGACATTATCCAAATGTGTCTCTGATCATGTGCGTTATAATCATCCCTTCTTTTTAAACGTCAATTGATTTCTACACCAGACAGCTGCAAGCCATTACCACACACAGCGTACAAGATGCCTGAGTGGCTCATTTGACATTTTCCTCGCACAAAATTGGTCATCAGTGTCTTGTCACTCTCACTCTTGTCTATTCCACGTTTTTCATTAAATCTTGCTGCTCCTGACAATATTTGACTGGTACATATGAGAGCGGGCCAGGATATTATAGCTTTATGAGCCAGTGGTCACTCTGTACTCTGATGGCTGCATGTGTGTCTTGTGATACCCACTTCAAACACCCCTACGTTTATTCCCCTCCAGTAATCAAGACAGTTTGTTTCTATCAGTTAAGTCCCTCATGAGGCAAAACATGACAATTAAAACTGTTGACACAGACTTATGTTTCTCTCTATTCTGTTGACTTTCTGCAAATATTTCACTAATTCATATGTCTTTTCTTAAGAACTTGTTTCACTCTGATATATAAATTTTGTTGGGCAGATATGGTACACTGTATATATTCATGGAAAAGAAACTAGCATCAATTTAGCATGACAGAACCATAAACGAAACAAGCTGCTATATGTAGGACAGCTCTGCCGGCATATTTGTCAACAATTTTGTGTGTGTGTGTGAGGATAATGTTTACCTTGACACATCTGTCTGGAGACAGGGAGGCCTCGGAGAAGTCCCCCGACCTGTAGTTGTCTGGCTCTTTTCCACATAAAGCAAGCAATGTACATGTACAGAATTGCAGCCACCATGAACGGGACCCACCATAACACATTTATCAGTTTCGTGATCTCAAAAGAATTTAACTCTTGTTTCCATTCAGGAATATCATTTTGGCCATTTGACACAGCCCATGCAAACTCCATTAACGATGGCTGTACGCTTCTGCTGCCCCACAAAGTACCAAAGAAAATATACTCAATTTTGCTGAACAAATTTGGGTTTTTGCAGTCCGCTGATGGAAACCGTCGGAGACTACAATTCAGAATTTAACTTTGAGAGTAATACGATCTGTTGTTTGTGACACATTCAGCCACATGTGCCTAGCCTAACTTAATGATATTTTTATTCTCTGGTTGGTCTCTCACTGCTTTATCAAAAAAACAAAATGAACACAAGCATGTAAAATGAGACACTTCATACAATGGTAACCAATATTGCTTCTTGCATATAAAGTTATTTTTAAAAAGTATGCTTGAATTAAGAAGTTCGAAAAACATTAAACTCAAAATTTTTCCAGAATATTTGAAAACTCACCTGATTTTTTCTAATCATACATCCTGTTTAGTTGCAATGGATCATGGCAAACATATTCTGTTACAATGGATCATGGAAAATACATTCTGTTGTAATGACAGCATATTCAGCGTTTTTGTTGCATTCCTTTGGTATCAGATCAATGTTTCACTTTCACATTTCATGCAGTACATGTCATACCTGTAAGATTACAGGTGGTCATGACAATGTTTTGTAAAATAGTGACTTTTGTTTCTCAAAAATATTTACTATCTGATGCGACATGTTCATCGATTCATTTGCCTGTGAACAGTCGGGTGCCTTGTGATGTGTTTGTCCTATTGAATGAAAGCAGCACCACAATTTTCACCCTTTGTTTTTTTTTTCTTCACCCAGTTTAACTGTATTTTCTTTGCTGCTTCATTCCATTGCCAAGTGCTGTATACACATCTATTGATCTGATTTTTGTTATTGGAAGTTTAATTCTTCATACTTGAAAATAGGTGCTACAAACATGTGATCGTTAAGTTACATGTTTACTGATCAGCATTTGCCTGGCATTTTGGTCTTCCATATAAAGTCACTCTTCAGCCTTGGCTGGAATCCTGGTCTTGGGGGAGTGACTATGGCTGAGGCACTTCATGTGTATCGTCTGAGATCTGTTCAAAGACTGGACTGCAAGCAGACACTTGAAGGTGGTGGACTGGAATATGGGTCTGACAGATTACTGTTACATGGTACTGAGCACAATGTTTTTGATCCTGGTCTTGAATACTTAAGCACAGTGAAACCTGTTTTGAGACACCACCTCTAGGGCAGGCTAAAAAGTGGTCACATAAGACTGGTGGTCTCTCAAAAGAGGTGCAATAACATGGAAAAGATAGCAAAAACGGACTTGGGAAATATGGTCTTGAAAGGCAAGTGGACTTTCATTACAGTGGTCTCTCAAAACAGGTTTTCCTGTATACGGAGCACATGGTATTTAGTGAGGATGATTTGGGCGTTATAATACAAAGCTTGGAAAGCCAGCAAGAGCTTGAACAAAGCAGAAACTGGCAAACCTGCTCATTTACAGTCTCACATGAGCCATGTGACATGCAAACCTTGTAAAGTTAAAGTTAAAGTTAAAGTTAAAGTCCATTAGCTGGTCTATAAACATAAAATGCAGAGTTGAAAATGAGTGTGGACCACAGATCCCAGGACTGACAGGTCTTGCTGTCAGGCAAGTGATGTCAAGTGGTCTGCCGTTTTAGGACTTTTCGAGAAAAATGATGTGGGCTCAAATTCCTCATGTGATATGGAGAAGTTGCAACAGGAAGCTTTCACAACCAGCAGTTGCATGAAGTACTACTGGGTCTGGTGCAAGGCAGGAACACAGCTTGTAAGACTGAGGTCCTTGTTCACCATACAGTATAATAAAAACTGTCATTTCAATTCCAGATGAACATTAAATTGTTCATGGTGTTAACAGCATTTCATAATGCAAATAGTCTTACTCGTGCAAGAAATATTGATAGTTTACCTTGCATGGATATGTTTTGTTTTTTTTCATATCCCTCTCGCAGTCGTTGTGATCAAAGGAGCTGTGGTGACACTTAGTTACCAAGCTCACAGCCATCACCTCTGCAGGTACGTGAGATCTATCATAACGGGACAGAACAAAATTCATGTCATAAACTGACATGTTTTCCAGACAATTGGGCTGGTCGATCAGCTCAAATGAACAGGCGTCCTTTTTAACGTTACGTTGTCCAATCTCCCCCTAAGAAAGTCACCTCTCACTGTAAAAAACCCGGCACATTTTGAGAGTGTTTCAGTTACTCCCCGATGAGCTCAGGAATGAGTGAAACTGGACGGAGTCATTAACTCACTCTTTCAAAGTTTTGTGTGAGACACTGGTCTTGCCTAGTTTCCTGCGACAGATCCAAATAACTTGAGATGGATCAAGCATATATCGATCAATACCCCAATCCACACGGAAAAAGTTTTGGATTCTGGTAAAACTAATTACATTGGCTTCTGGGTGGCCGCTGCTTCACACTTTAAGATTGACAGATGGAGTAAAATGTCAAGCAAAGCAACTTATACAGATTCTGTAATTACACATTTCTTAGAACTTGTTTTTTTTCTGTTGGGTATTTTTTCAAATTCATGACCTGCTCTGTCACACAAAATCACTATAAGGCCATATCTTTTCGTTTGCTTGTAGATCAAATTATAGATACTGAGTTGAGGGGAATTTGCTACTTCAATGATAATCCCTTGAATTGCTTTTTGATGATATTCCTTTTAACCACCACAGAGAAAAGGGGTTCCCAGGGGAAAGAAAAGTTACAAGGGACAGATGTCTTGGCCTACAGAAAAGTCTCTTAATTCTGAGATTGACAAAAACTGGTACATGAGAGAATTTGTATCTGTGAAATATCCTTCCGTTGATGATTTTTTATCTCAGATGGTATGCTTGGAAAGGTGATTTTTGCTGATTTTAAGACCAATTATCACGAGCGTACACACAAATTCCTGCATGCTCTGAAGACATAGGCCTATCAGGGTTTTTTTTTTTTCTTGCAGAGGGGTAAATACGTTATAGATAGCTAGAGTCTGGCCACTTGGACTCCTATCAGCCAGCATATGCTGTCGGCAAATGACAGCAGCATTCACATTTCTCCACCTAGACGCTGGCTATTTTGTTGCCAATTATCTTGATGACTTTTGGGGGAGTGGACTCCAAAGACACGGCTAATGATGCTTCCAATTACTTCCATCAGTTATTGGTTGATGTGGAGTCCAAGAAGCCAAGAAAAAGGTCATGATCAACTGCCACAACTGCTACGATGTTTCTCGACTTGTTGATTGATACCAATAACATGACTATGTCAGTTCCAAACCTGATGAAATTCTTGACATTCCAGCCCAATGGTTGACATGGGTGCAGCTCTGAAGAAGGAAATTTAATCAATAATGGGCAAACTGCAATTTATTGCTGAAAGTGTAAGACCAGGCTGTTTATTCATTTCTACAATGTTGGCCCACCTATCATCTTTGACACATGGTCCTCCCACGTTACAGATTATAATTCCAAAAAGTCTCTTACTTGATGTTCAGTGGTACAGGACACTTGCAGCATTGTACAGTGGAATTTCAATCATTCCAGAGGTTGATTGGTCTTTACCTGCTGCAATCATCTCAACCAATAAATGCCTTACTTGATGCCGAGGTTATTGTATTCTTTCAAAGGAATTTTTTCATTTTAAGTTTCCACTGTTTATCAAAGATAAGGAATTTATCATTAACCCTCTAGAGTTTCTTACAATTTCAGTTCCAGTTTAACTTTGGGTGAGACATTTAACAGGTAAATGTATCATTGTCAAATGTGACAACAGTAATTCTGTTTGTGTGTTTAATTCTGGGAAAACTAGAAATGAATTCTTAAGCAATTGCCCCAGACATATAGTTCTATTGTGCCACAAATGAATTAGACCTCAAGGCTTTGCATTTTGAAGGAATTTTTTACAGGGGTTTGGATTTGGTTTCACACAGCCATTGGGATAGTAGTTTGCATCATGCAATTTGAAAATGTGCCTGATGAAAAGAGGCTTGACATACATGTATTTGTACCACAGAAATGCATGTGTATTATTTCTCAGCAAATGATAGCATGCATACTTTATTTTGTGTTACAGTTTGCTATAGGAGTATTTATTCTTGATATGAGATGTTCTCAAAAGCAGCATTTGTCGTTGGTACATGTAACTTTTTTTTAGTACAATGGACTTTTTTCACTTTCTCTCTGCTTTTTAAGCTGTGAGATTTACCACCTGAATGAGAAACTGTAGGTAGGTCAAATTTTTAAGCTGCTCTTTTAACAGTGTAGGTACCATGAAGACTTATGTACAAATTAAAGACTGTGCCTTTCAAGTGGAGATACCATTGAAAACTTTCTCTGAATTAAAAATTATCACTTCGGGTTCTCCAAGGACTGAATATCCATTCAGTCATGAGAGGTACATGTACACCTATCCCATTAGACATTTCAGTTTTCACTTATTTAAATGTTTTTCAGCCAGCTTACATATTTACTGTCTTTCTCAGGGAAAGAAGGTCAAACTTGGTATATGGTCCAACAAGTTTACAAAAAAAATTAATCATATGACACAGTTCTGTACATGTAGAAGTGATATTTGTTTGGACGTGATGTCCTTGTAGTCATGTTCAGATAATCAAAAACTAATCAATTCTGAAAGAGACTGTTTCATATTCCTTTACTGGAATTTCAAACTCTATCTTATGTGCATGAGATGCCTATGCCAGATGACAAGATCTAGTTCCTGCTGAGTTACAGGCTCTCTCTCTCTCTCTCTCTCTCTCTCTCTCTCTCTCTCTCTCTCTCTCTCTCTCTCTCTCTCTCTCTCTCTCTCTCTCTCTCTCTCTCTCTCTCTCTCTCTCTCTCTCTCTCTCTCTCTCTCTCTCTCTCTCTCTCTCTCTCTCTCTCTCTCTCTCTCTCTCTCTCTCTCTCTCTCTCTCTCTCTCGTTGAATTATTATGTAACATCTTACAGATTTGTGTTGGAACATGTGATGTGATTTCATAATCTGCTACATCAATTGTAAGTGTTAACATTAAAGAAGATATTTGACTTTACAGACTCTTGCTTTTCTTCCATACACATGTTGTATATATGTATGTCGGTGTGTGAGTATGCATTCAGTATGATGATTGATATACATGTATTTTGTGGTCAATGAAGAAAGTGATACATGTATTGAGGTAAATAAGATTTGCTTCACAATTGCATGTTTATTGAATGTTGGTTGTGTAAATGTTTGGCTCTGTAGTGTTTTGGTGGCTCATTTGTTGACTGATTTCAAATCACTTACAATTTTTTTTATGACCAAAGAAAGCTTTTAAGTGTGTTTTCGAGTTTGCTGATTTCCTCCATTTTTCACCATGTATAGATGAAATGTTTCAGCAATTTAACCCTTGCAACTAAACAAAAGAAGCAAACAGCTGGGAGTGGTCCAAGTGCATATGGACTGGTACAAGCCACTTGCACAGGTTCATGATAAGAAACGGATTTTCAAATATGAAAGGCACTATGATGCACAATTGACATTAAGACACACAGCAGGTAAATAAAAAAATCCAAAAATCTCTGTGACACAGTAAGACTATCTGCCTGCTACACAGGGCCTCATATTGTGTAGTGTCCTTGGTGCAAAGCTTCTTCAGAATGACAAAACAGCAGTTTTCTCCACCAAAGTGGACTGTTCCGTGGTCTTTGTTACAACAGACAGGTAGTCAATAAAAGAGACGGGTTTGATCTAAGCTGGTGACTGGATTACTATCAGACCAAATTATTATTAATATTGTGCCATCCAGTTGTCAGAAAATGGGCCTTCCAACAAAAGGTGAAATCTCACCTCCCTGTCAGGGATCAACTCCTGGGTTCTTCCCATGATGCACCTGAGGGGCCACAAATATGAAAAAAAAAAAAATAGTTGTGCTATGGTTTTGGTACAAAACTCTATACAAATGTGGGTTCATCATGATCAGGTATTCATGTGATCCTGATAAGATAATTGACACTGATATGTCTGTTACCACAAAGAGCCCAGGGCAATATACGCACAAAAGGTCAGCACAGCTGTTATTATCATACATTGATCCACGGCATGCCTTCAACACTGGTCACATGATATCCACTTTGTCAAGGGGGCTCCACTAAAGGAGGATTCAGAAACCATGATCATCACCCAGTCACCAGCACCACCCACACATACGCCAGTCATGATTAAATTCATCTTTGGAAGGTACCACCTTAAGGTGGAGCATGAGACAGTTGTGTACTTTCCATATTGTTACTTATCTTTCATGATATTCGGTATATCATATCTCAGATCGTATCCACTCCAAAAAATTTCCATTAAAAAACATTTTCCCATGTACAATCCTCTGGACTGGAGGCCTATGGGGAGACCTCTGTTGGTTGGCTTCCTTACTACATACTTGACCTTCTTGCATCAGACTTGACCTCTGGTATTAACCAGTCTCATCAATTTTTCATGAAGGACTAACCTTGGAATGATCTGATGCAGGGTCAGCAGAGTGGGCTTTGGTGTAAAGAATAGGTAAGTATTAGCAACAAATATAGAAATTACGATAAGTTTCTCGGACATGTGTCATAATACATTTACCTATCCACTACATTTAGTAGATTTACCAAACGAGTGGACGAGGGAGGTCAGTGTAACTCCAGGACAGAGGAATTGTTCCTCAAAACACTCCACTAAAAAGAACATATCCCCTGCAGGGATGAATATACAATATATTAGCTGAATAAACCAGCCTGACACTGAGGTTGAGGATCTCCACAGCCCATGGCCTCTTGGGCCACCAGGGTGATCGAGATTACCTCCACCTTTTCTGCCCTGACCTTCTCCAGAACTCTGGTAATCAGGGGTGTTGAAGGATAGACATATGCCTACATATTGTCCCAACTTATGGAGTGAGCATCCACCACCCAATTTTGATCATCCAGAACTGGAGAGATGATTGTCAATAACTTGTGATTGTCTCTCCTGGCAAAAAAGTCTATGTGAGGAATCCTTGGTGGTGTGCAGCATCCATTATCCTGCTCATTATCCTGGGGATTCCAGAGCTAGCCCCAAGGAGAGCACCTAAAACTGATAGATGGCTTTGTTTACTTAGAAATGCAGGTACTTCTGGCTGGCTTGGGCAATTGACACATGAAAATATATGTTTTTCAAGTCTACCCAGGTCAGGGATGGGAACCAGGATGAGGACCACCTTCCACGCCATGGTGAAGGTTCCTGAACTGGTGCAGGATCCCAAGGCAGGGACGTGAACCAGACTGGCAAATAACCTCTCTTGCCTATCTACCAGTGCCTAAGGTTACCGGGGGTACCCACAGGTAACTGGTCCAGGTGGGGCAGTGATGAGGCTGGCAAACAATAATAACCTGGAGACTGTGGAGGCATCGTAGTATGTACTGGATCTGGACGGGAAGGACATGAGCATGGTATGGTAAGGGCGGCTCTGTCTTGCATGAAACATACAGCCTTATACTATCTGCTGACCGGAGGACATGTCCTGTAGATGGGGAACAGAATGACAGAGATGGAGCACATGACCTGCTGGGGCCAGACACAGGGATGGGATGGGTAGGTTGGTCTCGGGACATCAGCTGAACCCAGCCCTGCAATGATACCTTCAACTGAGACACAGCTAATGGGATCTGTTGGATGATCATCCAGGCCACTAAAGCTTGTAGTGAGGAGGCATCAATGCTGGGTGCTGTGGTCACTGAGGCCTATGCCCATGACCACCATATTGGGGCATCTACAGTGGGGGCAAGTGTGGCTCCTTATGTAAGTGCAGTGGTGGTAGATCCTGGAGGTGCAGTGAAGGTATCAGCAGGGCCCGTGATGGTCGGCACACGGATACCCACGATGGGAACTGGTTCCGTACAGTTGGCTGAAGCTGTTTGTGCAAGTGAAGCTGAGACCACTGCATCAATCAGGGCCCCTTTCTCTCTCTTATGCTCAGCTCTCAGATCAGCTCTGTCAACCTTTTCCCAGCATCCCCAGAGCCAATCTCTGCACACATCACAGGGTTTTTTGCTCTAGAGATTTTGGCCCCTCTAATATGATTCTCAGCAATGCCTGTGATGATCATGGTTGTCCAAGCTTGCATTACCTTTCCTCTGGCATCCCATTTACCAATACCTTCTCGAGACGCCATGTTGGGAAAAAACAAAACAACAAAGTGGGAAATACACCATCAAAGTTGGTTCAGCGAACAAAGAGAGCCCGTTGGAGGAACTCTTACCTTATGTCTTGAAAGTGCACTGATACCCATTTGCCAAATGAAGGCACAATAGACAAGCTAACAAAACAACTAAAGTCATAACTGCATAGCTATTGCTAAGGAGTAGAAAATGACATGGATGTGACAGCAGCCAAAGAGAGAACAACGGATGTGATTGGTCAATAATGCTGGTCAAGCATGGGTAAGTAGGTCAACTGACAGAGGTCATCCCATTGGCCTCCAGTCCAGAGGAACATATATTATGGAGAAATGGTTTCTGATGGGATAAAATTTTTGGGGTGGATACAATCAGAGAGATCATATACTAAATGCAGTGCAATGTATTATGACACAAATATAATTCAACAATTGAGAGATGTTTGATCTTTAAAGTGATGACATTTCAGCAGAATTTACCTGTCTGCCCAAGCCTTATTTGGCAACATAAAAAAATGCATCATCTATCATGACATGAGGAATGCATGAAGCTTTTTGGTGGTTTTACAATGAATGATAATGATTACCCTTTGATGATTTACTGTATAGTGTCATGGGGATTTAAAAGTGGCCAAAAAAGGTCTACCTAATAAGTTCTACTATAAAGTGAAAACAGATATAATACAACACATTCACGGACAAATACATGCACAGATATTTATGTATGTGCTTAAATGACAAACAATTTACCTATAGTACAGTGGAATTTCCCTATTAAGACCATACAAGAAACTGAAAAATGCCCTTTCCCTTTGAATGAAGACCCTGACAAAAGCTGACTGTGGTGTGATTTGGACACTAAGCCCCCACCTATGCCAAGCAAAGCTGTTGATGTATCATATATTGATAGGTCTCATCTACAATTCTCATTAAATTGTTTTTCATTACTGCCAAAAGCAGTAAAGAACATTGAAGTAGTCAACATTTGATTACCAGCCAGGTTTGGGCAGTTTAAGGGGGAAAGGGTTAACAGGCATGTGGTCTTAATAGAGGATAGAATCTAATTAAGGATAAACACAGGGTTTTTAATACTGAAATGGTCTCTTTGTGGAGGTACCACTGCACATTAAACCTGTCACATTTAGGTGTGTTTATACAGTCCAGTGTCTTAATAGAGGGATCAGGCCACCCTTTATTGCCCCCAAATGTATTTTCTTTATGAATTAAATATGCGGACATGAGCTCAAGGCTGCCAGCCAAAATTATAAAAGGCCAGCACAGAAGCCAAGAGCATGTGCTGCCATTAGCTGCACACACTGTGGAGTCTTCAGGGTATGGCTGTCTACTTCAGTAAATCACACTGATATATCTAGGTCTGTGGAGACACCATCTGCTGTGGTGGTGACGCCCAGGCAGCCTTGTGATGGCAGTAATGCTGGATCAGGCGATCACCAAATATCCCCTTGTACACACCTGCATAGAGTCTGTATGCCCACAAATACCCCCTAGCATCCTCAGTCAGGCCTGTTGCCTGCAGGAAGCACAGACTTAACTCATTCCATACCAGTCCCTGATTTTTATTTTTTTTCCCTTAGTTAGTTAACAATATGTCAATGATGTAATACAATCCACAATGTTGAAACTCATGATGTATATTTACCTAGATTTAAGATGACACTTGCATACTTAAATTCTTCATGAAAAGAGCTTTCATTCCAGTACCAACATGCCTATAATCTTAAGTCAGTGGTTCTGGCACGCACGGCCTGGCAAGTCATGCTACAACTGCCTCAAAGACAGCTGCAGCATGACTTGCCAGGCAGTGCCAGAACCACTGACCAAGGCCTGTCACCATAGTATGGAATGAGTTTCAACATTGTGGATTGTATTACATCATTGACATATTGTTAACTAACTAAGGGAAAAAAATTGCAGGCCTATAGCACTGGCAACATTGAGGTACTTGTCACATGACTTGAGACCTGCATGCACATATCATTATGCCTACTTGATATAAACATTTCCAAGCATATTACTAGGTCTCGCCATTACATTTTACTTTGTAGCTGTACACATGACCCAGTTATGACTTATGGTTTTGGTGCAAGTGACCCAGTCGTTACATATGGTCCTGGTACATATGACCCAGTCAGGACTCATGGTCCTGGTGCTCATGACCTAGTCATGACCCTTGGTCCTGCACACGTCGTGACTCATGGTACATGTACATGTGACCTTGTCAAGACTCATAAACTTTGTACATGTGACCCAGTCCTAACTCATGGTCCTGGTCCATGTAACCCAGTCACGACCCATGGTCCTGTATAATAACCAAGTCGTGACTCATACTGCATACTAACCAGTTGTGACTCATGGTCCTGGTACATATGGCCTTGTAATGACTCCTATGACCCAGTCACGACTCATGGTCTTGTACATATGGCCTTATCATACCTGAGGTCCTGGCTACCTGGCACAAGCACATCCCCAACCCACTCTCTGCCATGGGTCAAGTGCCTCCCTAACATTCAGTAAAGGTCGAAGGTCAAAGGTCACCAATATCAAACCCAAATCTACTAAAACACAAATGACCATCCTCAAATACAACATGAAACTCTCCAGTGAAACACTTGTAGGGTTATCATTTAGAAAGGAACTTGTGGTATATACAGCAGGAGACATAGCACTGACGAAGCAGCTGTGTACCAGCTACCAGTTCTTACTGAATAGAACACATAAAAAACCCATGCTTTTCCCAAACAATGACTTGTAAAAGGAATTGAGCAAGTCATCAACTTCAATTTTTAATACGCTGCTCTTGCATAAAGAATTTACAATTTCTGCTTCACAGTATATAGCACTTACTGGCTGAGTAAGACAGATCACAGTCTGCAGCTGTTCAATGTGGACAGTTCTGTTTCTCATTGTTTTGCTGTGTGGGTCATCTCTGTAGAGGAGGACTATTTGAAAGGCAGCTACTGTATCAATTGCTTGCAAACTGGCCTAGTGCTACACAACTAGTATAACATACATAAACAAGAACAGTAGAGTCTCCTTCGCAGGCAACTGTAGCAATGGAGTAGGTCTGCAATTCCAGGTTCACCATGATAGACTCTGCTATGGTCTATATAGTTTTATCACCTATTTACTAGGTTACCATGAAAAACTCTGTTAGTGTCCATACAGACAGTTTCATCATCTATTTAGGTTACCATGACAGACTCTGCTATTGTCCACAAATATAGTTCTATGATCTACTGAGGTAACCATGACAGACTGCCAGTGTCCACGCAGTTTTACGACCTATTTACGTTACCATGAAAAACTCTGTTAGTGTCCATGCAGATAGTTTCATCATCTATTTAGGTTACCATGACAGACTCTGCTATTGTCCACAAACATAGTTCTATGATCTACTGAGGTAACCATGACAGACTGCCAGTGTCCACGCAGTTTTACGACCTATTTACGTTACCATGAAAAACTATGTTAGTGTCCATGCAGATAGTTCTATCATCTATTTAGGTTACAATGACAAACTTAGCTAGTGTCCATAAATATAGTTCTATTGTCTATTTAGGGTACCATAACATACTCGGCTAGTGCCCAAGCACATAGCTCTAACATCTGTCCAGGTTACCATCACAAACTCTGATTGTGTTTATGTATATAGCTCTATCATTTAATTAGATTTCTATGACAGACCCTGCTAGTGTCCAAACACATACTAGTTCTATCATATTACTTAGGTTACCATCACAAATGCTTCTCGTGTCCATATAGTTTTATCATCTAATTAGCTTACCATGAAAAACTCGGTTAGTGTCCATACAAATAGTTCTTTCATCTATCTAGGTTACCATGACAAACTTTGCTAGTGTCCATGAATATGGTTCTATCCTCTACTTAAGTTAAAATGACAGACTCTGCTAGTGTCCATAAATATAATTCTATCATCAGTTCAGGTTACCATCCAAGACTTTGCCAGTGTCCATACATATAGCTCTACCATCTACTTAAGAAAAAATGACAGACTCTGCTAGTGTCCATACATATAGTTCTATCACCAAATTAGGTTACCATCATAAACTCTGCTAGTGTCCATACATACATTTTATCATCTAACTAGGTTACCATGATAGACTTTGCAAGAGTCCATACATAGTTCTATCATCTGTTCAGGTTACCATGATAGATTCTGCTAGCTATAGTATCCATTTCTACCAAGTACATGTATTCAAATTGCCATAACAGTCTGAGACCACTGGTGTCCATACATACAGTTCAATCAATTTAGATTACTAGGACAGACTGAGACTGCTAGTATGCATAGTTCTGCTATAAGCTAAGCAATACAGATTAGCAACTCTCAATGTCTATCATCTTACATAGAGAACAGCATGTAATAATAAATACACCTGTAAAATACAAAATATTAACAGAAAAGGCAGATAGACAAAACATAATATAAATGATGACATCAGCCGAAGATTGAGAGATGTAATTGCTGGGTCCCCAGAGTTTGCTGATTGGAATACTGTCTTTCTACATAACCACAAGGAATGGCTACTGTTGAATCAAACAACCTATGTTATTTTCATCTTCACATTAGAGACCTCAGAACAAAATTTAAGTTTAGGAGCATCTGATATATATATATATATATATATATATATATATGGTTCAAAATTTGCTACCACATAACCAAGCCAGTCCACAGGGTTTGGGATCATGCTATATATTGACAGATATATATGTAGGCCCTGGCTGCTTTTCAGGCACCTGATCTCTGTTCCATACAAAAAGGCTATGGTTGGATCAACCTGCCTCATATAACCTATCATGATATATCTTCACAAACAAGGGGAGACATAAGGTCTCACACAGCCTGGCTTTCCCAGACAAGTGCTTCTATAGCAGGCATAGAATATATATATAAATGGGTCTCAGACTGACATCGCACCAAAAGCCCCATGAAAAAAATGACCTTAATGTTCGGATGCTATACTCCCTCTATGCCCACATATTGCAGGCAATTTGTTTCTCCTTCAGCGACATTGTGTCCTAGAAAATTGTGAATTATCTGAATATTCTTCAGGTCAGGATGTTATCCTCATCCAGTGCCTGCTTGTGCTGTGTACATCCATCCTTGGAGATGAAGAAACCTGATACCACTGGTCACCAAAATTATCAAATAAAAATAAAAATCATATGCGCAACGTACAGCGCCCTTGACATCATGTATTACATACTTACAATCTCCATAATGTCATTTTGCTAATACAGATAATAAACCAGTGACATTTCATAATCATGCCCTCTTTGTCACTTTTTCTTAAAGTGGTGAAAAAAAGAGTTTAAGTTTTTCTTTTGATTGAAAGGGTCTGGCTTTGAACACCTTGACTTCTCCTTATAGTAAATCTCTTACTTGCTGCTTTATGTGGTATCCATATTGGGACCCTGTGCTGCCACCTAGCATGCAGCAATGAACCAGACACGAAGGAGGGCACATTCATGTCTTAAGCTGGGCTTCTATGATGAAAGTAACAAATTGAGAAAGCAAAAAGCTTATGAAAAGTCATTCACTAAGCTTTAAAACATACAGGTTGCTAAACATATTTAGAATATGTCATTTGTTCAGAAAAATTGTGATTGGGTGGTTAGCAACATACCTGGCATAAGTGCCCTTATTACGGCAGAGGCATAGTTGTGTTGTGTAGCCTAGCAACAGAACGGACCAGAACAGGTCTGTAGTGAATAGAGTTACATATGAATACATGTACCTCCTATTTGCTGGCAATTCAACTTTTTGTGCTAGTGTTTCCTTACCTATGAAAGCCACAGAAAGGGCACATGCTGTTTAACTCAGTTAGTGAAATTCCAGGTCTTGGACATCTCATAACAACCTAAAATCCTGCTCTCTGATTGGCTGAAGGCCCCTGGCAAACCAAATGAAAGCAAGCGAACTATGAATACATGATATGCTAGAGCTTTCAACATGGTGACCCAGCACGCGGCACTCAACTTAACACAGGATTACATTTGAGGCATGGACCATGAATACATATACATGATATGCCTAGAGCTGTTACCATACCAGTAGGGGGCACTCAACCTAGCACAGGGGTACATTTGAGGCATGGAAACCCAACCCACAATAGGAGGGACAGTGGAGGATACACAAACCTTGAAGGTGTGCCCATGCCAAGTTGGCTACTTCCTGCTGTTAAGCCATGGCAGAATTCCACTCAATCACAGTCCTTTGACAACAAACATTACCAAAACACATGTAGAATGCAGCATTTATGACACTGTTGCCCCCCCCCCCCCTTTTTGACTACCGTATTATCCCTATTAAGCACCCCAGGCACTTCGGAAATTAACAGCAAATTTGTTTCTATAGCAGAGCTGTTTTTGGCATACAACAGGGTGAAAAACAACGAAATTATGCTAAAAATATGTAAACTGGGGCTCTTTTCATGGCCAGAACAGTGAGGGGGTGCTTACAGGGGCACGGGCACCAAAAAGGGATAATACGGTGTATAATGTATGTAAATACACCAGTACACCAGCTTCACTTTGTGTATGTTGTCTGCGCTGGGATGGCCCAGAATAAGTATCGACCATCATTCTCTACCAGGCTTTTAAAGCAAGCTGTCATCATTTTGAAATGCAAAAATTAATATCCTCTACACTGCAACATGCATTTTTAAAATGTCACATTACCTGAATGTGCATGCATACATCTGCTTCACATAACTACTTTTCTTTCAGTGACAATGCATGACCCTTCTATAAACTTATGACTAAATTGTTGTCACCATTTTGTATTTCTAGGTGGAAACCACAGTATGCTTGACGTAAACGGGAGCCAGTCTGACGATGAAGACTACTACTATGACGTGTATCAATATGACTACACAACCTTCCCTGAGTATCGAGCAACGAATATTATGTACGTGTATATGAGTCCAGTGCTGCTCCTAGTGGGGACCGTTGGCAACCTTCTGTCTGTTTTTGTGATGCTGCGGCTGAGCAGAAATGTGCTGTCTACCTGTACGTACCTGTCTCTGTTGTCTGTGATGGATTTACTGATCCTATATACCCGCTGCGGAAATGAGTGGTTGATACATATAGCCAACAAGGACCTGTCAAGTGACCTTATGCTTCATTCAGATAGTATCTGTAAAGTCTACCCATTCGTCTTTAGTTTTATCTTCTGTATGTCCAAGTGGGTCATTGTTGCTGTGTCAGTGGATGCTTTTATTACCACCAGGTGGCCTGGGAATGTTGCTGACTGGTGTACTATCGACCGCGCACGTGCCGTCATCTTTGTGCTAACTGTGATACTGGTTTGCATCAATATTCACTACTTTTGGACTTTTGACCTGGTTGACCTCAAACAACAGGATTCGGGGCAAGAGGGCTTTTATTGTACATTTGCTAAGCACGGTTATCAATACAGTCAACAGTTTCAGGAAGTGATATGGCCGATGATAAACATGTTAGTGGCCGACGTGCTACCCTTCATTATTGTCATTGTTCTGTGTGCCTACATTTCCTGTAAAATGTGCACAATGAACGGTAAGATGGCGCAATTCAATAACGTCAAAGACCCAGCTGGCGTGCTGGAGCTGCGGACAACCATCGTCATCCTCTCGGTCTGCTTTGTTGTGCTCACCCTGCCAAAATTTGTCTTTGTGATATTTAAGTATGTGACGGACAAGTACAACCTTCTGGTGCCCACTGTCAAACTGATGACGCAGAAGGATTTGGCCAAGGCCACGTGCGACATCTTGGAATACTGCTTCTTCAGCTGTAAGATAGTGCTCTACCTGTCCACATCCAGACGATTCAGACACCAGCTGGTCAAAATGCTACGCTGTTGCTGTTGCAGCGCACCTAAAAACAGGAAAACATATCCACACGGCAACAGATATTACCATGACATGTCACGACCCCTGACACGTCCTTACCGATGGCAACATAATCACTATCAGGAAACAACAGTGGATCATTAGAAGAGAACCAAAGGAAACCATTGATACATTACCAAAGATCTTTCCGGCATGATTAAAGTTGGTCATGGTTTTACCAAGGAAACTGTTAACAACAATACCAAGCGTTTCTTCACCTTTCAACCAGACAGCTTTTGTACAAGGATTACCATGTACTACAATTTTGCTCACTTGATCACATGGCTTACCAATAAAGATGTTCAATCAGCAACAGTTGCAAGCATTTGATTCCACAGCTGTACCCAAAATGTTCCAGCAACCAGAGGCTTTAAGTTAGAGAGAGCATCCATCAGAACATGCAAACTGTGTGCTTTAAATATAGCATTTATCACAAAAATATAGAAGCTATGCATTCCAGGTCATGTTGCATTAGCTGTATGTTGTTAGCATTAGATCTTGTTATTGAGATGTATCAGGTTGGTCCTTAATCCCACAGCTGCCACCAAGACGTGTTGGGTATACTTTATTCCATCAACTATCACCAAAATATGTGCTTCATATTTAGTCCCACGGATGTCAGCAGTGTCTGTCAGCAGTCTTATTCCCACAGCTGCCACCAGGATATGCCAGAAATGTTTTAGTACTACAGCTGCTTTCAGGATATGCCAGCTATGTGCTCAAGCCCACAGCTATCACCAGGATACATAAGCTATGCATACCTGTCAAGATATATTAACCACATGTTAGATCCATAGCTAACATCATGTGATGTATCATCTGTGTTTTAGTTACAGTATATAGTACAGTGGTCCCCCTCTTATAAGGCCCCTCTCACCACCCATCCCTCTTGAAAGGCCAGCATTCTAGTGCAGAAAGTATGGTGTTTCCGTTATATTCTCCCCCTCAATAGAGGCCACACCTCTTATAAGGCCACTTTTTGGCTGCATTTGGGGTGACCTTATAAGAGGGGAACCACTGTAACCCTACATTCAATTCACATAGGTTTAAGAAGTTAGAAGAACTGGAAGTGATTATGTTGCATAGTATAAAATGTGCAAATATGACAAGTGTTTGTGTCGTTACATACGGTTACCCTGAAATTTCTACTGTCCATGGCTGAGGGTCTATAAACCCCTACTCAACCCTTAATTCTATTTCTTGTTTAATTTATCTGCATATGTCTTCACATATGCTTCAACTTCGACAGCTGCAACCCATTATATATTCGACAAAGATGTTACTCTCTGAAATAAATCTACAATGAAAGTATATCTATATTTAAGCCTACAGCAGCCCAAATGATGCACTGCAATTGGTGCCAGTCCCAAAGCTACCATAAGAATGCACTGATTGGATGCTGCCAGTCCCGTGGGTGCCACAAGCAATTTGTGGGCCCAGATACCATTGTATCCAATTACGTACATGTAAAACAATATATTCAGTCACTGACACAGGGATGACAGGTCTCAATATGTTCTGCTACAGCAGCCAGTTCCCAACTTTATCAAAAACTGTCTCTGATTTATTATGGACCCGAAAAATTTAATTAAGACTGAGGACCTATAAGCCTAAAATATTAGATATGTTCTACTGATTTAGGTCTAATAAAAATGGTGCAATCTCTATGAAGTATACATTGTTACAGCTAGGAGTAACCAACAATATTTCTTTTGTTTAAGTATTTCATTATTTTCCAATATCAGACCTTGTCTGCTAGAACTAATGATGAAAGTTTCACTGCAAACAAGGCGTGATTGAATGTGTGTGTATTGCAAAACCTGCTTAATCATGTCAAATGTAAAGGTATCAACACGGCTCAAATTATCCCAAAGTACCTGGATATAATAGTATACTGTTGTCTGCTTTTATGTTTTATTCAAATTTCATGTCAATAAAAAACTAGCAGTTGTAACTTAGACACACATGTACCATAAAAGCATGCCCCAGGTCAACAACTTTCCTTGGCACATGTTGTGTGCAACAAGGAAAGCTTTGGACCCTGTCTTACTATGGCCAGAAAAGGGTTAATCACTCACACTGTGCTATCATGTCATCATCATTTCAAGCTAAAATGTTGTCCATATCACTTGTTGTTGTTGCCATAGCAACAGAGTATTTTTGTACAATGATCTAGGAAAGTAAACTTCAGGGTACAGGAAGATTTTGGTTGATCTGCTTTCATCTCATTTTGCCATTGGAGTGACCTACATCATGGAGCTGTATAACACATCGGTGACCTACAATATGGAGTTGTATAACACATCAGTGACCTACACTATGGAGTTGTATAACACACCAGTAACCTGCAACATGTAGCTATATAACACACCAGTAACCTGCAACATGTAGCTATATAACACACCAGTAACCTGCAACATGTAGCTGTAAAACACACCAGTAACCTGCAACATGTAGCTGTATAACACACAACCTATGACATGTAACCATAAGTCACTCAATCCATACTGTCCCATCTAAAATTAAGTGTATGTATATGGATCAAGAATCCTGTCAGTGCTCCAGTTCATTATCATAATTAAGTTTTCACACACAGTTTATCCAATGACTTCCAAACATTCCCATGATGCATCATGGCACAAAAAATTCTGTCATGTTCCTTGTTTGAAATATTTGGCAAAGGCTGAGGCCATGGGCATCAACGAGATGAAGTGAAAATGGCAAAAAAGATCACCCACTGCAATGGTTCTTTCTGGTCCCTGCTGCAAGACTGGACCCTCACCAGAACATGCCTCAGCAAAAGTCACCAGAAGCTGAGCCACTGTTTTTTTTTTTTTTTTTTTTTGTTTGTTTTTTTTTTTTTGTTTTTTTGTTTTGTTTTGTTTTTGTCAAAGCAGATCTTTCTGCCGCAGTTCTCAACAAATTTCAAACACTGTTGAAAATTTCAGCCTGTGCATCATAAAGATGAAGCCATTTTCTGTCCAAAGGGACTACAATCACAGACAATGAGCCATCAGGTGACAACAATGGTCTTACACCATGCATCACTGACCAAACCCTCACACAAAACCAACAGACTCAACAGTCCTGCACAATTTTGTGCTTTCTATTCCATGGGTATTAGTTTTTAGTTCTGTACCAATCTCTGTTATCCTTTTTTGCTTTTCTCTCTCTCTCTCTTTTTTTTTTTTTTTAATTTTTTTTTAATTTTTCATTTTTGAATGAATTGTCTGTGTGTATTCAATTTAATTCATCTGTCCTGGGGGATGATAGATTTCCTCCATATTCATCTGGAGGTATACAGTACAAGGAATTCAAATTCCTCACAAACAGAGCTCTCAGTGGCAACATGCTCAGTCTTAAGTCAGCATTTTCCCCTTTTTTTCTTGCATTTTTTTCAGCTCCCAGATCAGTTGCTGAAATGTCACGCAGAAACTGCATGATAACAATGACTTTTATGACGGTCCTTTTTGGCATAAATATTGGATACCATGAATTTGGCATTTCAAGTATTTGACCAAAACTTTAAGATGTCCCATTTTTCAATACATGCATAAATATCAGTGACACCAGCAACAAAAAAAAGAGGAAATTAGTGTCTCCTACAGCATGCGTATTTTCTGAATCCTTTTTTACACAGCATATCTCATGTTGACCGGTTGTGTCAAGACACGAGAAAACGCAGGGAATACACTGACTTTTAGCCAAATGCTACTATTTCTTAAACTTGGCTAAAGAAATGAGAAAATGGCTAAAATATTTTAAAATGAACTATCAAAGGATCATGGCAGAACTTTTATAATTTATGCCTGTATTTTCAACATTAGCTACAGATTTGTGAAGACTATATATGTCCCTGGAAAATGGTGTGAGTGGGTACAAGATAAAACTACAGTGGATATGTGTCAATGTTCAGCTTCACTCAACCCACTGCCATCCAAGTAGTGCTCATAAATGTGGTAGATGGACTAATACATGTAAATGATGGGCTGTATGAAACAGAATTCTCATTCACTTCCGTCACAGCTTGTGAAGCGAGAAATCCCCTTCTGTAGCTATTTGGTTTGCCATCCTGGCAAAGTAATGAAGCATCTATCAATGTAGCAAATCTTAGTTGCTGGGAAATGAATACAGAAATATGCTTCTTGTTACATGTATATAAGTACAGTTAGCCTTAATAAAATATCAAACAAATGGTGTGGGATGTTTTTGTCTGTAATATTGAGACTATCATTAATCAAAACAATATTGATGCCATGTCACAGTTTTGGGCCCAATTTAAATGAAAACCAGATGCAATCTGTCATTCGTTAGGATAATATCATACTTTGGTTTAACCCTGCGGTGAAGACTTGACAGATTTCCATACCACATTCTCACTGAGATGAGCCCCTACCATGTAGACGAAATCTGAGGCAGATGATACTCATCAAAGCAACACCATGTCTGGCAATTTGAAATGGTATAAGCCACTTTACGTAAACCAAATTTACATTGCAGTACAGCAAGGAACCGGGATAAACCTGAAATTGTTCAGCAGAGAAAACTATCATTTTTAGCCATATTAAAATTTAGCAAAACAATATATAACATTCTACCAATAATGCAATGACATTAACTATCTCATGGTTATTTACATTTATGTTCAATGTTCACTCTCACTTCAAGCATGCTAACAATTTGTATACTGTAAATTGCTTTAATTTCGCTGTATTCTTATTTTCGCTTATTTCGCTGATGGCACAAAACCGTGAAAATAAAAACACATTGAAATAGTATTTTAACATTGTTTGAATGGGAATTGTGCCCAAAACTGTGAAATTAAAACTACAATGAAATGTCAAAAATACAAAAACCGTGAAAATTTATACACGCGAAAATAAAGCAATTTACAGTATTACTCAATGTTGATTGAGGCCTCACCAGTCTGCTGTTGGATATACCACAGATCATTTGTCTAGAACACTATTCCAATCTATATCAGAAATCTACCTTCCATGAATTTAAGAAATAGTTGAAATTATTCCTAAATCAATAGCTCATCTGTCCTTAATACGATTACTCAATTTGTTCCTATTTACTTGTAGCAGTTGATTCTTTAAGAATGTTATTCTACTATGTTTAACGTGTTATGATGCTTTATGTATTTCTGGACTCTGAGTATTTATTACCACACGCTATGACCATGTGCCCTCCATGTATACTCAACTATAAGTTACTATAATTACATTTTTATTAAATCATGTAGCCTCCGCAGTCAGTGGTTGTTCCGATAACTCCTCTTCGTTTCTATTCGTGTACACATGCACACATGCTTGTCGATGAATGTACGTATCATTTTTTGACTGGATTAAACTCATAACTCATAAAAAATAGACTCAGCAAGACACACCCCCCCAAAAAAAATAAAACATTGAGTAAAAAAATATGATTTCCACTGTAATTTGCACCTATGTAACGTAAAACCACTCTACATGGAAACACCAAATTTCTAGTGGTAAATGGTTGTATACAGTTAAAATACTCCTGTACATTTGATAACTTTTGCTGCCAAACTATTCAACATTTTGATTGTGACAAACATGGAATTTTAGGGAATACACACCTCTAGCTTGCAAGAATTTTTGTATTGGGTTGCATATTCAACCAAATACACATAACATTGCTCATTGTGACCTCTGCTATTGTAACCACTTCTAAGGCCATCCCCCCCACCGAAAAAAAAAAATGGCTGAGCGCCATCTACAGGCCACTATCATCACTACTTTCACACCACCCAGTTCAATACTTTAGATATGAAGAATGGGGAATTTCCCTCATGTGTAAATGACTTTATGCTTCGGACAGTTGTATC
Organism: Hermodice carunculata; assembly: GCA_964020975.1. NCBI lineage: Eukaryota > Metazoa > Annelida > Polychaeta > Eunicida > Amphinomidae > Hermodice > Hermodice carunculata. The sequence continues at coordinate 30,510,057 of OZ026624.1, forward strand.
CTGAGGTGGCATAAGAGATACAGAATACAAGATCTGAAAGTTATACTTTGTGACATTAAGCTGTTGGGATGGCATCAGAAATAACTCAAATGCAGCCAATTTGGCTAAAATGACTCAATGGTAATACACTCTGTTGATGTTCTGTTGAAAACTTAAAACAAGAATGGAGCACTTTATTTATATTTAAATTCTTATGGGACCTTTATATCACTGACAAATTGTCCAAAAATTAAGGCACATAATACCCGGTAATCAGAATGTGACTGAACAGTGCATTTTGATTGTGCACAAAAACGTCTCATAGCAACCATCAAGCCCCCATCTGGGGCAATTATGCTATTTATCAGATTAGTTGGTGTGAGTAAAAAAAAAGGCATTAGAACAAAGATGTTATCTACACCATAGTTGGCTTTTGAAGCATGCCAAATAAGACTTACATGCACTTAAAATCTTCAAGCGTGTTGTTACCATCATGTAGCCAAGCTTGCCTGTTTGCTGCCCAAATCAATCAAAAATTTTTGAACCACCAGGGTGGCAAACCTACCAACCCCCAAGTTCCTAAAATAGAAACACTTTTTGTGGAAAATAGTAATGAGTGGTAGTCTTATATATGTTAATTATTATAGAAAATGTCTTCTTAAAAATAGTAACATTTAACTATTTTTATCAAATTTTACAGTATATTGTGAAAATTTCACCTCAAAATCAGTAACCATTACTCCTAAATACTAAGACTTAGCAGACGTGGGGTGGTGTTACATAATGAAGTTCACTTATTTGATTTGAATTGAAGAAATGTCCAACTTCTTTAGCCAATTAAGCTAAAAGATGGTAAAGATTGTTCACTAGATCTCACATATATTAGCCTATGGCTAACTGGCTAATGGTTAATGCCAGCCAAGAAGTGGATAATGGAATACATTCGATATTATGTGACTGTGAGCGATAATGCAGGACCATGCGATGGCAGAAAGGTGACATGATACTGCATAGTTGCCGCAGAGTTCCAGTCATGGATTTAACTCACATTTTATACAAGGGATAAAACAGTTGAAGGTACCTGTTTATACATAGCACATAATGTTTGTGAGGGGGGTCCTTTTGGAATGAGGCTGTACTGTTTGAAGGTAAGAGTCAATACCACTAAGCAGCAACATAGCATCTACAGGATTAACCATATGGAAACCAAGGTCAATGTATTGGCAAGAAATTTTTTCCTAAATTAAAAATTTACCAATACACATCTACCATATTATCCCTTTAAGCACATGGGGTGCTTACTCGGAACTTAAATTGAAATAAGCTCCAATTTTAGACCCAAGTTTGGAACGTTTTAGCTAGCTGTATCAACTGGTAAATAGTCATAAAAGATATATAATTTTCCAATATTTCAGAACTTTTGTGCCAGTAAAAATAGTGGAGGAGGCACTCATGAAGGCAGGGGTGTTTACCAGAGATAATATGGTAATGTGGTCACCCCTCCCTCTCTCTCTCTCTCTCTCTCTCTCTCTCTCTCCCTCCCTCCCTCCCTCCCTCCCTCTCTCTCTCTCTCTCTCTCTCTCTCTCTCTCTCTCTATCTATCTATCTATCTATCTATCTATCTATCTATCTATCTATCTATCTACCTACCTATCTATCTATTTAATCTATTTTTTAAAACTTGTGGGAATAATATGCGATCAATCAACAGCTTTCCTTAGTGCTTTCTGGGCACATTGTGCTCAGAGTGCCAATTGGCCAATGGTGCATTTTCTAAACTAGTCTTTATTTTCTGAATGACCAATCAGAGGGAAGATTACATTACTCAATTATCAGTACAGAACCAATCATATAGTGAGATACAAACAAAACTTTATTGTGAAACCATGATCAGTCTTGACTTGTGTCTCAAAATATTTCCAATAAATCTCACATGAATTGTCAAGTTAATTTATTTTTTTAGCCATAAATGCCCCCCTCCCCCTTTTTGTGCAGCTCCCATAATGCATTTTAAACCTGATTGCACTTTTGTTCCTTGGCAACTCACCTAAGTATAGGAGCACAGACTGTGATTCATGATCTGTAGTGACATTGATAAAACCGATCAATGTGTAGCTTACCGCAGGATTTATTACAGATTTCCACAATAACTCAACATATTACACCTCTCCATGTGCGTATGAACAGCTATTAAACATGTTATGAGGCTTCCTCGAAGGAACAAGTACCCAATGATAAACTGCAGGTCATAAACAAGGGATGAGAGCTCTTCCATTGTCCTGTACCTCTCCTAATTCTTTAAGTTCTCACTGCTACCTCTTGTGTTCATGATATCGCTATGTGCCATCTACAGCACATTTTACATAGATTTCTTTCCGTAAATAGCACACGTACAATGAATAATCATCAGCATGAAATTACAACATTTCATTTGTCCTCTGCTCGTAGAATATGGAGTTTGACTGTGTGCATGCAGCCACAGTTATCCCTCTGCCCCACTGGGAGTATTCATCGATGCGGTGGTGAGTTAAGTTTGGCACAAGATGACTCCACAACAAAACACAGCAGGCTTACTTCCAACCACTATTAGCAGAGCAGTCTCTCACCTTGGCATGAATTGCCAATCCAATTTCCTCATCTCCCCACAACAGGCATTTAATTGAAGCAGATGTGCAGCATTATTACGCATCACGAGGGAAAACTTATCATGGATTACCAGCGAGTGAGACATGTCTGTCACACTAGGTGAAGTTATTAAAGGAACATTTACTTGTTACTGAGATATTGCAAGGAACGATGACTTACATTCATTTTTTTTCCACAGTCATACAAAAGATGTACGGTTGGACATGTCACAAAGAAGCCCTGAAATTCTCACCGTAATTTCAACAATTGTGATCTGCTTTATTTACCCTCTATAAAGACCATCTGCCTTATGGAAACACATGCAAAATGAGTGACAAAAAGGACCCATGCTCATAAATAGCTACTGCTACATAAATGACTAACAGAAGGTCCTATCGTCTTAAATAGCAGCTGCTACATCAATGACTAGCTGAAGGACCTATGGTCTTAATTAGCAACTGATACAGCCATGACTGACAGAAGGATCTACAACCTTACATACATACATACATACATACATACATACATACATACAATGTCATACATACATACATACATACATACATATATATACATACATACATACATACATACATACAAACATACATACATACATACAAACATACATACATACATACATACATACATACATACATACATACATACATACTGCTATACCAATGACAGGAAGATGAACCTATAGTCTTTAATAGCAGCTGCTACACCAATAGCAGACAGAAGGATCTATGATCTTAAACAGCAACTGCTACATCTATGAATAACAAATGGACCTTTGGTCTTAATTAGCAGCTGATACACCAACAACTTACAGAAGAATACATGGTTTTACATAGGCCTAGACACTGGTGCACCAATAGCAGGTGGAAGGACCCATGGTTTGACATAGTAACTGCTTTGGCAGTGTACATGTATGTTTGGATTTCATCAAACAATCCCTGATACTGGTATTAAGGTCAAATGCATGGCTACTTCCCCGTAGTCTCACACTGCTCAACATGTACAGGCACACAGTCATTCCTCGGAAGTTTGACAATAAAACAGATTATCCATACCAGCAAACTGTGGTAAATTGACAGAGCCATTGGAGCAGATTAAATAGGGACATAACTTTACAAGGAGAATGCAGGACTAGAAATCACTAGTTGTATTAAGTGGATCCTTCCACGAACTATGACTATCTCAATAGTAATTATTTGAGAGTTCTGCCCCGTGTCAGAGTCATAATAGATGTGTGGGTAGATCTTGTCACAGTCAATGTGTTGCTACCAGATATGAAACACTTCTGATTGGCCCATAGGGAGCAGTCATTGTGTGTCAATGATCCTTACCCAATGTGTTGCCTACTACAAACCCTCATACCACATGCAGATCACTGATAGACTCAGACATTTTTGCTGCTCTTTCATTTTTTCATTAGTCATTCTGTCATTAAGGCCCCTTTGCGTGAAAGACTGAATGACTTTCAAAGGTCATTCTTTCAAGACACTTGATCTTATCTCTTTCTACTTTTACCATTAAACAAAAACAGCCTGCCCAGTAAGATGACATGCGGCTGACATTTGGAGTGGTCTTCATCACCAAGCAGGTACATGCAGTACCTTAGTGCCCTTAGCCGGCTTTTTCTGCTCAAATGCCTGTCTGTTCAATGCTACACATTTAGCCTGTTGCTGTATAGGAATATATTTTCACAAACTGAGACTCCTCTGGAAAATTTGGGAAATAAAGGTCTTAGAATGTATGACCAGAGATCTCTTCACTCTGTGTATATGTAGCTGTTCACAACTCTATGTCCATAGATATTGCTGCCCAATGTGCAGTTTTTAGGCTTCTCCACCCACCCATCTCTCTGTTCAGTGCTTATCTTTTAGCCCACTTCACCCACCAGTCTCTGTTCAGTGCTTATCTTTCAGTGTCCTCAACCCACCAGTCTCTCTGTTCAGTGCTTATCTTTCAGCGTCCTCAACCCACCAGTCTCTCTGCTCAGTGCTTATCTTTCAGTGTCCTCAACCCACCAGTCTCTCTGTTCAGTGCTTATCTTTCAGCGTCCTCAACCCACCAGTCTCTCTGCTCAGTGCCTATCTTTCAGTGTCCTCAACCCACCAGTCTCTCTGTTCAGTGCTTATCTTTCAGCGTCCTCAACCCACCAGTCTCTCTGCTCAGTGCTTATCTCTCAGCGTCCTCAACCCACCTGTCTCTCTGTTCAGTGCTTATCTTTTAGCCTATTCCATCCACCAGTCTCTCTGCTCAGTGCTTATTTTTTTAGCCTACTCCATCCACCCATCTCTCTGTTCAGTGCTTATCTTTAAGCCTACTCCACCAACAAGTCTCTCCACTCCATACCACTCTTTCAACCTACTGTCTCTGTTCATTATAAACAGTCAGCCTACTTCACCCACAATTAAGTCTCTCTGCTCAAACTAAGCCTTCCGCCCACTCCACCCACAAGCCTTTCTGCTCAATCTACACATTCAGTATGCTCCACTCACAATTAAGTATCCCTGCTCAGGTTAAGCTTTCCGCCCACTCCACCCACAAGCCTTTCTGCTCAATCTACACATTCAGCATGCTCCACTCACAATAAAGTATCCCTACTCAAGTTAAGCTTTCAATCAAGCTACCTACAAATCTCTCTGCTCAATCTGCATGTTAAATCTACTCCACCCAAGGAAGTCTTCCTGTCCAATGCTATAAGCTCTGAACCCACTTTGTCCACACAGTCAGACTGTCTCATTGTTATGTGAAAGTTATCAAGCTGTTCTAGTGTCTAAAGTCTGCTATAGAGATCTCAGTCAAATATTATTCTTCCATTTTCAAATACCAAGATGGTGATACCAAACAGATGTCATGTAGCATAAGTCTGCACATGTTACCTATTTACTCAAAAGACACCTTGAATTTGGTCAGACAATTACACAGGTGTTGGCTTCAATGATATGCAAATCATTTGCTTTCAAGGAATTTAACCCTTTTCCCTTACACCTGTAAAACCAGCAACTGGTAAAATACAGTCTACTTCAACGATATTTTTTGTCTGTTGTTCTTAATTTCAGTGTTGATGAAGACAATATGATTGCTGTATATGAGGCCTATCACAACAGCATGCCTTAACTTAATCAACAGCTTTCCCCGCGGCAGGTTGGCTGATATGGAGTCAAGTTTTAATTAATGAAGTGTTTCATTCGGCCAGGCTAAAAAGCAAAGTCAAGTTGGGATCCTAAGAGGATCAGTAGTAGGACCGGTTTCGCCTATGACAAGGCTCATCAGCTACTGAAGTAACAGTCAACCGCACGTACTATTTATATTGGACGTAACACCACGTTTCCAACGTAAATTGGGTACGTGTGTTGTGCGAACGTTGCTCGACTGTCCAATCAAACCGGCCTACCTGTCATAATTAATGAAGAAAGCATTATTTCTAAATACATTCAACTTCTGATAAATAATTGATAGAGACAACCACTATTTAGCTGCAAAGCTTTATGGTATTTTTAGCCAAACTGCCCACAGTAGCAAAATTACTAAATTGCTATCGCAGCATACTAGGATGGGAAATACATTCTCCAAACTTAAAAACCCTTAATTACTGGGCTTCCATTCATGGATATCACAAAGGTGCATCTAAATGTTGGCAGGTCTGCCATTAGTACAAACACCAGCAAATATCCCCCCCACCCCCCACCCACCCTACCACCCCGCACACAGACAACAGTCAGCTGAACTCTCTCCCCATCAAATTACTCAGAAGTGGCACAAATCAAAATTCACCTGCCTCCATGTTTTTACTGCGACTTGTCATCACCATAAAAATGTTCAAACAAGAATTATCTGTGAGATTTATTGGCAGAGCATGCAATAAATCAACATCAAAGTTTTCTTGGCTTGGATCATGTGTTCAGGAAGATATTTTTAACACTCAGGGATTTAAACCCTATCATGTAGCTTAAACTGGAAATCATACATTATACTTTACCACTGTATCAATGCTGAACAACAAAATTCTACTTTCTCAATTTTTTTCTTTTTTTTTTTCTTTCTTTTTTTTTTTGTGCAAATTATCATAAAATACTGATTCCCACTATCTGTCTCGTGCTTATTGTCGTGTCTCACTCAAACATGATTGCTATGGTGCGGTGCTCCTCGCCGAGTCCAATCAAAGCTGCCACTGATACTAGTTGAGTCTCCAAACAGATCTCAGTGAGCGACACCAGACTTTGGGTTGTGACATTCTGTCTGTCCTGTGCATGCGTACTTTCTTGCAAGAGGGATTTATATAGGGCTATGCTTTTCTTCCCAATTGTTATTATGATACCTATATTCAATGTTTGTATTCTATATGCATAAAATATGTCTAAACCAATACAATATGCCACTGGTGCAGTCACGTCAATTTAGTTGCAAAAATTGTTTAGGTCGTGTGATGTACACTGTGATGCTACTTTTGAATTTCACTCTACAAAATTGTAATTCATCCCCAAACATAGAATAAATAGTCTTCCTTTAACAAGTAAAGGATCAAATTCAACAGCAATACAGCCCTGCCATAACGTAATTGGACAACAATTGTCTCCTTAAACCGGCCCAAACTGGCTGGTTGTCAAATGTCGTCTGCTTCAATGTTTTACGCTAATTTCCACAATAACGATAAACACTTTGAATGTGAATTGTACATGAGACAGGACATGCCCCATGCAAACAGATTTCCTTGGCATGGGTTGTACACTTAGTGCTCAACCCATGCCAAGGAAAGCTGTTCATAACTCAGTCAAGGGGGGGAAAGTTAAGAGTTGAATCCAGCCACAATATGAAAGTGCAATATTGAAGACAAACCATTAGAACATCTTACGGCATGCGGCTGGAGACACTTCCCGACACTGATTTCCCACGAGGCTCTTACAAGCTGTAGGTTGGAGAATTAGTACACACACAGCCACTGTTTCGACATAAAACCCACGTGAGCAGGTTTAGCAGCTTAGACTATGTACACAGACAGATGATGTCAAGGTCACAAAACTCTACTCTGAGTCACTTGAGCACTGTACCAAACCTGATTTAACATTTTTCATCACAAATTTTCTTCTTGTCAATAAACAAATTCTCAATGTCAGGGAGATAGTTCAATCTGGTTTATTGATGATATTACTTCATTTCATACAATATTGGTTAATGCTTGGGCAGTGGGTTTTCCTTTTTCCTTTTTTTTCTTTTTTTTTTTTTGCACTGCTTGTCGAGTCATACTCCAGCAGCCATTGTGGCAGCTGCAGAAGTGACTTGCCAGACAATGTGAAAACCATGTGACCTTGGGACAAAGATTTTGGTACTTGACAGAAGCTTTTTCTACAATGAATTTTAACCTACAATCTTCATCCTAATGCAGGATGTTTTAACAGGTACATGTACACTATATGTGACACCACTCAGATTGGACAAATCAGAAGCCAATCAGAGGAGCTGGATTTTTTTAGGGGGCTCCCCTTGTAAGGTACTGGAGACCAAGCTAAGCTATCAGTGGTGCCATCTGCAACATACATCCTCTTCTCTAGGTAAATAAAGTAAAACCTCCACTACCGAACACCTCCACCTCCGACTAGTAAACGCCTCTCACTTCTGAACACTTTTTTTTTTCAGTCCCAAATGTTTACATGTTATTTAATAGGCACCTGGATGTTCATAACCTCTCACTACCGAACACCTCTCACTTCTGAACACCGAACACCTTTTTTCAGCCACAAAGCCACAAAAAAACCTCCCACTACTGAACATGTGCTTTCTCTGTGAGCCATAACTGGCCTAAGGTCAGTTGCTGGTTGTTCCATCACTGAGGATAAAAGCACATTGCATGCATGCTAGGCCAACATAGGAAGGCTGATAAGACATGCCTTTGTTATGCTCTGCTTCCCTCCCTGTCTCTGTGGTTAACAGCTCACACTTTGTTTGGTACAATTTATCAAGATTATTGTATAATCTTCTGTGAAAGAATGCCTTAGCTCAGAACTGGCTATAGATGGGGTCGCTGCTGACAAATAAGCCATCAAAACCAACAGCCCATTGAGTAAGCTAAGCAGGCAACTGAGAACCCTGAATGCTGGAATTGTCTCTAAATACAGTGGAAACTGTATTGTTTTCATAGCATTTTGGTGTGATATTCCACCTTGCTCTTGAGTATATGTGACCTTACGAACAGTTACACACTAAAATTGTCTTAATAAGTTGACATGTTTGAGTGAAACTGGTTGTGACTGAAAAAATTTGATGTTTTGATAGCAAGAAGTATGTGGGACAGTACAGATGTGATTTGTGTTATTAGCATACATAATGACATGTGCATGTAGTGTCATTTGTCTGAAGAATGAATGAATGGTTTTGCTGAAATAGCTGTAGTTTTTACACAGGTATAATATGTCAAGTTTATAACCCAGCAGCTGAACACCCAAACCTCGAACTACTGAACACCTCTCACTACCGAACAATTTCACTCAGTCCCCAGGGCATTCGGTAGTCAGACGTTTCACTGTGTACACAAAATCAGGCAAAGGTATTGCAATAGGTTAATCAGAAAGTGGAATGTAATGGGTATATCTCAGTCTGGTATGGAATCGGTTAATCACAAACTGGGAAGGAATAGCATAATGAGAAACTGTAGATAATGGGTTAATAAGAAACTGGTACATATAGGTTCATACATTAATTAATCAGAAACTGGCACATACTGGGTTACTCACAAACTGGTACATACAAAATGGGTTAATTAACCACAAACTGGTACAGAATGAGTTGATTGACCAGAAACTGGCACATACAGTGGTCCCCCTCTTATAAGGCCCCCCTCAAGAGAGGCCACCCCCTCTACAAAGGCCGCCTCTCCATGCAGCAAGTATAGCATTTTCATTTTATTTTACCCCTCAAGAAAGGCCACCCCTCTTATAAGGCCACATTTCTAGTGCATTTATGGTGGCCTTATAAGAGGGGGACCACTGTAATGGGTAAATTAACCAGAAACTGGCATAAAATGAGATATACCAGAAACTGGTACAGAATGAGTTAATTGATCAGAAACTGGCACATAATGGGTTAATTAATCAGACCCTGGCACATAAGTGGTTAATTACTGACTGGAATGGATTGGGCTGTGGAGGGAGGCAGCCAGTTACACACAGCCTCCCATCTGGTTTGTCATCATGTAAATCATTTGGCAAGTAAGCAGGTGTGGTTTTGTGTGAAGTTCTACATTAATTTACATCAAAGGCATGATTTAGACTGGTAATCACTTCTCAATACAGAGGGCTTTTGGTAAAAGTTAAACACTATCTGTCAACACACAGGGACAGAATCAATTACCACAATAATTTTTTCACATGATTTTCCATCCAGGCATACCACAAACAATTTTTTTACCTGACCAGGCTACAGTTTAGATTTATCGTCTGATTGCACGCCATGCTGGGTCTCCTATTTGTAACTCCTTCAGGACTTATAAAATTCCACTCAGACAAAGTAACAAATGCAAAGGACAAGCCCAAGGAAGAGAAGATGAGACGGCTGGAGAACAGACTGTATTCAGCTGACCAACCCATAAACATGTGCAGCGAAATCTCATAATGACAGTCAAATATCCGACAAATTCGCTTAAAGGGCCTATGGGGCGAATCATTTGAAATGCATCTGAAGTGTGTTTATGGACCATACTTCATCAATTGGTAGAAAAAATCGCCAATGGAACCATCAGAAATATACTTTATAAGCTGTTTTTTGTCCAATTTTGGTGCAGTTTACCATCTGCCTATTCATAAGTGGTCATCACCTTCTGCAAGTCCTTCGCGTGATGTAATCTGGAGAACCCAGAGCTCAGTCACATGCACATGGACTAATGCCTGTCAACGTAGTGAGCAGATTGGGGATGTCCACATTTAATGGACTTTTTTCAGGCCAGTCAGTCTACAACCATACACCGTGGTGAAAAGGTGTTTTGCTTATGGTTGTCCTAATACCCATAAGAAAGGATCCAGTTTTTTCCGCTTCCCAAAGGATCCAAAATGGAGGCTACTATGGCAGCGGCAAATACTGTTGATACGGGCCAACTTCAATATGACCGAGAGCACGATGTTGTGCTCGGCACAGTTTGTGGAAGAAATATATGATCCATCTTATGTTGTGATGGAAAAGCAAGGTTTTAAAATACTACCAAAGTTAAGAGACAAAGCTGTGCCAACTGAATTTGCAAGACCTCCTACTGCGCCTTTGCCAATACCAGCATTGACACCCACCCCAAAATGTACACTTGAAAATAAGTCAATTTACAGATAGATTTTACATCCTTGGATTGTATTGGAACCATTCAAGTCCCTTGAAATGCATATTACTAGCCCTGCCAATGTGCATTTTTCTACTAATGTATGCAACTGCCTCCCCACCCCCACCCCCAACCCCAACCCCACCCCCACTCCCACCCCACTCACAGGTTCATACATTTGGGGTTTCATGATAAAACATTATTCTCTTAGTTTTGACCTACATAGAAATTCAGAAATGCCAAATGGATTTTTTTTTTTTTTTTTTTTTATTATATTTGATCTATTGCCACAAGAAATGAGATGACAATCATTCTTGAGATGGTAACTTAACCTTCTCCAATTTGTCCACGAATCACGATTTGTTCATTGTATCAAGGGTCTGGGCAGTCCCAGATTGTAGGCATGGAGAATTTTGTTACAAACTTGTCACATACTGTTGACTGCTATTTTAATTTACATGGAGTTTGGATGTGCAGGACTGGGACAAGATCTTTATAAAAACAAGTCGGTGTGGAATATTTTTTCAAAAGTGTTGACTGCAGGCTACCATAACCACCATGATGGGAGGGTCATAGTTCACAGACTTCAGATCAACTAGCTAGAATACCTGGAGGATATCCCATGGCTAAATCAGTATCCTACCCGGAACAGTTCCCGTGACAGCCTGTATACTGATTTGATTTAAACATATTTATTTCAATTGGATTACCTGATAGTACAATGGAGCACTAACAAAACATGTTCTCCAAAAACACGAGATAAAACAACACAGTATATATATGACACACAGGACAGATACAATAAAAACAAAGACTGCATGTAAGAAAAGGATGCCGCGTGGAAAATGAAGATATTAAGATCAAACCTATTAATGGATGTAATTATACCTACTACATAAGATGAGAAAGGCTACTCCTGAGACCCAAAGGGTCAAGGGAGAATATACCTCAAGGGGTTACTGTACAGGGTAGGAGACTGTCATGTCACTTTAAGACAGAATTATTAAACATTAAGAAATGAAAGCATCGCAACCTGGTCAACACCTTTGGCAGAAACTGAGTCGTGCTACATTCCCAGTATGCTTAGAGAGAATCCAGCCAGTGATTTGGGAGAAGTCAAAAGTTATACATGTGCATAAAACAAATAACACAATGCTATGGATTTCATGTTCATGTACAGTTCACTTTTATCAATGGCTCAAGGCCTAGAATAACATGGTATAATGTTGAGTTTCTATGTTTCATGCAGTTCACTTTCATCACTTGCCCAAGGCTTAGAATAATATGGTATAAAGGTGTGTGTTCTATGTTTTGTTTAATTTACTTTTCTCACCTGCCCAAGGCCTAGAATTATATGATTGATATATATATATATATATATATATATATATATATATATATATATATATATATATATATATATATATATATATATATATATATATATATATATATATATATATATATATATATTGTTCAGTTTAGTTTAATCACCTGCCAAAATGCTTAACTACTATGTACAAAGTATAATGTCATGGTTTCCATGTTTGTGATCTTTTCCCTTTTATCACCCACCCAAGGCCTAGGATACTACGTGCATAATGTACATGGAAGGTCGCAGGTTGTATTTTTCGTTCTTTTTCCTTATATCATCTGCCCAAGGACCAGAATACTATGTGCATGGTATAAGGACATGGGTTCCATGTTTGTATTACCATTAATATTTATCACTTCCTACATCTCCCTTCACAAGTTTAAATTTTCATCATCCCTGTTTTCCACATTAAGATGGAAGATTTTCTGTAATAATCTACATCAGCTACTGCAACAATAACACCTATTGATTGAATAGAACAAATTCAATTTCATTTCACTTAATTTGATCATTTTGAAATGTTAATGGCCTACACACATTCAACACCTATTGTCTGTAAATCGTCTTTCAAGGGCGAGTCGGTCAGTGGGTTATAGATGGTGCTTGAATGACTGCTGGTTGTCCACCGGAAGTGGTGTCACATGCCTTTCAGTCCAAGAGGAAGTAGTGTCACGTGCAATTTACCTCGCCAAGCATCCTCTATGGCAGCTTTAACATTTGGTGGACATTTTGCGAATTCTGAGCCATATGTCTCTTGCTATTTGTCATAAAGAAGCCACTTGAAAAAAAAAGTTGGTGGCCATCTCCTAGTGGACCATTTTAGTGCTAGGCCAGAGACTGATGGGTCAACAGCAATCGTGGGCATGCTGGGAGTACAATGTGACAGAAAAAGCCAAGGAAAGCTGTTGACCTGGATTATTACATTCTCCTAGAGCCACCCAAATGCCACTTCTTTAATGCCAGGTCTTTTACATGAAAACTGGACTTGAAATATTATGATAATTCAAACGCACACGACTTTTGTTATCACCAGTAATAAATACTCAATCACACATTACGAGCCCCCACTCTAGGCAATATATGGTCCCTTACTGTGTAGTTCTCAAACTATCAATGGACTTTGACCTTTCCGGTCCTAAAACAGCACTATCAGAACCCATTACAGCCTGGGTCACTGACTGATGATCAGTCATACCTTCGAGCCTGAAAGAGTGTACAGATCATCAATATGCTGTAATACAACAAGTCCAGTGGTACAGCTGGCTTCACCCGTACTCCTATTATCACCCAGTCATGATGAATTGACAATTCTCCTCCCATTAAAGTGGTCATACCTGATAAATGTGTCCTGATAGTGCTAATGTCAAATATGGCTACTGGTCACACATTGTCTTGGTGTGTTGACTGAATACCACCTCCCATTGTTCACTTTGACCTTCGACTTATTCAAGGCTCATACAGCACGTCGGTGAAAAATGAGACCTTAGAACCCAAGAATCCGGAAGACCTTTCCATACTTCACAAGAAAAGAGGAGTGATATTTTTTTGCAGATTATTATGATTATAACATAAAAAACACATCCATTGAGGAAAAGTATGCTTCTAAATTACAATCAGGCATGGGGCTGACTCAGCAACCAAGAAATCAATCCATGAAGTGGCCACATTCAAGCATTGTCTGCTTAAATATATTGAAAAAGACACTTCCATAAGAGGAGCATCTTCCTCATGTACAAGTTCAGCTTATGGTACAGTGACCTCTGGCTAGGTCACCAACAACCGCTACTGACATATTGACCTAGGGACAGCGGGAGGGGGAGACATTGATATACAGCTTGCAGGGAATACACTGACAGTGACCGTGTAATGTGGTGTACTTTTCACATTTACTGACAGTAACAGTCTTATGTAAATCTACTGACAGTACGTCTTGCATAGTGCTTTGTGTGTGTGTGTGTGTGTGTGTGTGTTTTTTTTAATTCACTGACAGCAAGAACATTATATAGTGCATTTTGGTTTTTAATTTACTGATAGCATTATACAGTTTTGCTCATATATTGAGTGTAACTATATCATTTTTGAGTAACAGTTACAGTAACAGTACTATATAGTATGTTTTTCTGTTTTAAATTACCCTTGCTTCTGCCTGACACTCCCTAGAAACATACAAGGGGACACCTTGTGTAATATGCATGTGCATATGCTGACTGTACTATTGAAAACATTATGCCAGTTAAAAAATTTGCACAAAAACTTCGGTTGTTTCCGAACCAAACATTTTTGTTCAAAGCTGGAGATTACGCATATACTGTATATTAATAAGAGGACTAGGCTACTGTTTGAGGTTAGACCTGTATGACCTGTGTGATTCTTTACAGACACACCCTGAAAGGCTACACCAGGTTCATGCTAAACTGGACTCATCTGTAGCAAAAGAACAGTGGATAATCGCATTGCCTTGTACACCCTTGGGTTAAAGACACCGGTCCCAGTAACATGCATTGTGTACGGAACCTGACGTTAAAGGCGGCACATCACATTGTTTGGACTAACCTACATAATAATGTGTCAGTTTATTTGTAGGAATGCACATGTAAATTCATGTGATGTTGCAGTAAACATAGCTATGTAGGTTTCCAGGAGACTGCAGACTGTCCTGTAATTCTGCCTTGAGGAGAACCATTTTGACACGTAGTGTAGCGTATGTTCTGAATGCTGTACGTGTCATGCATTAATACAAATCAGAAATAAAATGATCCAAGCCTGTGTTTCATGATCAATTTTCACCAGAAAAACTATCATTCTAGCTGTATGCCCAAGATTAACAATATGAGAGGAGGGTAAGCAGGCAAAGTAAAGTCAACATAAGAATGGGCAAATGTGCTTACTATGTCAAGACAATCAAACCATATGGTTCCAGGGCAGTGTAATCACAGACTCACAAATGTTCCTTCTGTAGTTTGAGTTGTCTTTTTTTTTTTTCTTTTTTCTTTTTTTTTTTTTTTGTTGAGATTCCTATCCCCCATGCTGATGTCTGAGTAGACTCTTCCAGTCCGAGAAAGTGATGTAACAAGCCAATTCTTTGCTTCCTGGAAATTGAATGTGATCGGTTTTCAGCTGAAGACGAACGTGCTTTCTTAACAAACCAGTCTGTCAACTGTTTAAAGTTTATGATTTCCATTGCACATGCAGTAGCTGTTTCACATGACTGGCTGCACAAAATAAAATGAACTGGTCAAGAATGAGCTATTGCAGGGGAACTGCCCTCTTGCCTAAGTCGAGTGTTGTGGCCCCTTGTGGTTCTGGGGATCTGGACACAGAATGGAGGGTGTCATGATTTTCACGTTGTGTGAACAGGTAACATTCCTGAGGACTCTCTGGACAACATTTTATCGCAAGCCCTTCACTTGGCAGAGCAAAACGAAACAAGACGTAGAAATATATCCACAGACCCCTCAGACAACAAACTGGCACTGGAAACCAGAGCATTTCAGCATACGTGAGGTAATTTAAATTTTAATATTAATACCTGAACAGTTAAGTTTGAAGCTTCTGGCAGCTGTCCATTTGCTACATTTGCCAGTGGCTAATTGCATGTTCTGTCTGATAGTCCTCAGACACCTTTGGAAATAACATTTCACCAAGGAGGTTTTTTTGTGCTCACCATGGTTTTTCTAATGAATGCTTTCAGAATTCCAAGTTACATATTAATTTTTGTATTATTTTTGCTTTCAGTTCATTAGGATAATGAACAAATTTACGGAAATAATTTTTTGGCAATAGTATGTATTTGCTCAGCTTCTTCTCAGTAAGGTAACCTTTCTTTCAACAGGTCACCGGGTAAGGTCTTTATCAGCATAACCCACTGAACATACACAAAAGGTTCTGGTTTTTTTATTGAAAATAAAAACCTCTACAAAACAAAAGAACCATACACTATATAATAGTATTGCATAATCAAGTGGCAAACGAGTGCATGAACCATAAAGGCGGAAACATCATGTGCACAGCCAGACAGGTGCCATTCATTCACGAAATTGGAAGCTACAATAGAGCAGAAATGAGGATGAGTACACCAAGCAGGATAACATGAAAATATTTATTACAAAACACTCTTTGGAGCAAAGACATGACTATTTGTAAGTTAAAAAAAATCTCAGCTTTATGGCTCAGATGAATGTTAACGTCGAAAATTCAAAAATATTCTTCGCAGTCCAGTTTTCTGGAGAATCAAAAAGACTTAAACCCCCATAAATATATTTAAAGTTTATGCTCTCACATGACTATTATAGGTATCATACATGGCCAGTCTACTAGTATGCATGTGCTTTTGAATTGTACAATCCTTGTTCTGTCCCAGCCTTATACACTGTTGGCATAGAGCCCTCTATCTGTGGTATCCTGTCTAGTCCACTTCAAATTGTTCTGTGTCGTTCTTGTACCTTCTTCACCTTTGTGCTGTATCATCTGCTCCCCTCCTTCCTTCTGAGTGTCCTTTTTTGTCTACTACCTATTTCTATTTTTGTTACAGCGAGAAGAGTTTGTATAGGGCAAAGCCCTTTTCTCTAATTGCTAAATAAAATATGTTTAAAGCAAATCACAACAATTTAATATACTGTGACTTCATTTAATTTCGTTCTTCTTATTTTCGCTTATTTCGCTGATGCTTCAAAACCGTGAAAATAAGACCCTAGCGAAATACATTTTTAACATGGCATTGATATGAATTATAACAAAAATAGTGAATTTAAAGTTTCAGTGAAAGGTCTAAAATGCAAAAACCATGAAAATTAATGCCCATGAAAATAAATGTATTCACAGTAGTTTCTAAAAAAATTATATCAGAATCATAATATAGAAAACTTTCCTAAGTAACAGGTAAGTAATGGATAAATAGTGCACTCAAATTTAATAGAAAAACCCGGGGAGGGATTCTGAAGATCAGCCCCGATCTCTCAGGAATTTTAACCTTTGTCACGGATTTTCAACATCATGAAAAAGATCCATTTTGCACACATGCAATTATTAATTCTCAATAAGTTTACTCCGTATTCATAAAATATTGATCCAAATATTCATTTAAGATGTTTGTTTTTTTTTAACAATTTAGCAAGGTTGGAATGAGAAATTTGTACTCTGCCTAGAGGATATTAACTACACCACCTGCAAATGTCTCAAACTCAGATGTTTCATTCATTAAACAATTTTAAAACAAAAATGGAACCAAAGTGCTTCATTTCTGCAAATTTTTATGCTATCACACATATGTGACTTCATGGTAGGCTTGAGTACTCCATGACATCCATTACATAAAGAGGTCTTTCATGTCATTCTTTGATTGTATATTTATCTTATTTGAAAGTTGAGCAGGGTGCCGCAAACTTTTCGTGTGCTATCCCACATATTCAAATCTCCTTTTTGACATTCTTTTGTGTCTCCAGCATGCAAGTGGTTTTCCTGCAGCCATGGAAAATGTTGCACTTTTTAACCCTTTCCCCCTTAAACCGGAGAAAACCAGCTGGTGGTCAAATGTTGTCTGCTTTAACGTTTTCAACTAATTTCAACAGTAATGAAAAACATTTTGACTGAGAATTGCAGATGAGACCTATCAAGATCACATGCCCCAGGTCAACAGCTTTCCTTGGCATAGGTTGGGCACTTTGTGCCCAACCTATGCCAAGGAAAGCTGTTGACTCAGTTTCAATTCAAGGGGGAAAGGGTTAAAGCCAGTTATTCAAGTGGTGTGATGCCATGCACAGTCACTGATTCGTCCAGGTCCCTTCCAGCGCCCACGTGTTGTGCTTTTTATTTTATCTGCCGCAGCTGTGTGGTGAGACACACTGATATATGATCACTGATTCATTTGTTCATTCATGGGCATTAAAGCATTTACATTATTTGTGCTGAAATTTCTGTGAAAATGCAATGTCAGAAATTTGCTGTACAGTTCTGATCAATTGATGGGCATGTGTATCAACATGTATCACCAATGCTAATCTTGATTATTCTCTGCCATGCCTAATTGTATCACCAGGTAGCATCACAAAGTAGCACTGTAGTGAACAATATGCGTCTTTTTCTTTTACACCTTGGCTTCTCCAGTACCCATGTGTCACTAGCACAAGCAGTAATGATGTTCTCTCTCTCTCTCTCTCTCTCTCTCTCTCTCTCTCTCTCTCTCTCTCTCTCTCTCTCTCTCTCTCTCTCTCTCTCTCTCTCTCTCTCTCTCTCTCTCTCTCTCTCTCTCTCTCTCTCTCTCTCTCTCTCTCTCTCTCTCTCTCTCTCTCTCTCTCTCTCTCATTTGTTGGTTTGTGCTTTCATTCTTCCTTTCTTCCTTCATTTATTATTCATTCATTCATTTGTTTGTTGGTTAGAGGGTCATTCTTCCTTCATTCATTTATTATAAGCTCCTTTTCTCCTTCCTAGGATCTCCTTGGCAGCCATGTGCCTTAACAATTATATCAAAACCAGTACTGTTTTTTCTTCTTTTCAATGAATATGTCTATCAACAGGTAGGCACATCCAAGAGTGTATTACTAAATATACCAAGTAATAGGCTTCTTTTATCGTCGTCGTCGTCGTCGTCGTTGATTTGTTTGTTTTTGAAGTGGCACAAAG
The DNA here is from genome assembly GCA_964020975.1 of Hermodice carunculata. Taxonomy (NCBI): domain Eukaryota; kingdom Metazoa; phylum Annelida; class Polychaeta; order Eunicida; family Amphinomidae; genus Hermodice; species Hermodice carunculata. Next base: position 30,528,962 of record OZ026624.1, read on the forward strand.
AGTTGTAACCAAATATTTGCCAAGCTCAAATGGTCCCAGTCATTGCACTACAGAGAGAGATGTACATGAACAAACTATGCAGACAGTGGTGGAATTTCAATCAGTCCCAAACTGAAAAGCAAAATTGTCTGAGACAATGTCCTATAGACAAAGCTGAAAATTTGGAAATAAATCAGAATAATTAAGTCGGTAATTGTGAAAGACCATTTGAAACTGTCAGAAAAGGTGTTGCCCAAAGCAGTGTGCTGCACTTGTGTGAAAATTCTGTACCCATCACATGCAGGATGATCGAGTGACTAATTCACCTGTTAAAGAGTGACCAGGAAAGGTGCTTGTCCAGTTCAAATTAAACAAAAATATGTCCCTGGAAGTGATACTTTGAACATGTCCACATGCAGGGTGCGTAAATTGAATTTGCTGAAGAGTAAACAAGTCTGGTTATTTGATAATTTTGGATATATCCTAGATTGTAAACAATTCTAGAAATTTGATAATTTTTTACATATCCCAGATTGTAGACAAAACTAGATATTTTATAATGCTGGATATATCACGGATTGTTCCCAGTTATTGTCATAATATACGCAGCATTGCAAACCAGCAATCGGGGAATCTATATAATGTGCAACACTTACAATATATCCAGGGAACAGTCAATTGAATGTAACTACATGTAGTACAATAAATTTCTACAAACAGAATGATGAAAACCTTTGAGGTATGGTTGGTATGTTGCATAAAATGCCAGCAGAACCCCTTACTTTCCATACTGGACCCCTATCATGAAATATTTTTTATTTCTCAAGCAACACAAGAAATTTGACAATGACGAAATGTACTAAGTACATGTACTACCATCTGATGAGAAACCATGAAAGGAGTGGATTTGTGTCTTTAAGTGATTTCTTCTCCATGAATAGACTCAAATCCACAACGACTGGTTTCTCCATGTTATACCATGGATAAAATAGTAGGAAATCACGCATACATATCTGCTGAATTATAAAGGATGTGTAGTCACCTAATATTCAAAGCAGTTTCTGTTATTCTGCATGAAGTTGCTACAAATTCAGGGTCCCACACCTCTTTTCCAATTGTTTTTTAGGGGTAAATTGGCTTATATTGTTATGCAAAAGTTTGTCAGTTTGACTGGTCAGACCACTCGCAAATGCCGCGATTGCGGCACTCGGGCATAAGGCAATGATCGGGCAGGATGGGTTTTGCACAGTGACATGTAAGTAAATTTCGAAAAGTTATAATAGTTAGTTTTTGGCAATTTTTCAAGCTTTTGTAATTTAATAAATATAATATTTGTACATTTATCATCTTTCCAAAATTCTAGTGACAATGATTTCCTCTTCATGGCGATTCAACTATGGGAGAGCCATCCAGTATTCTACATCCATCCGGGCCCACAAACTTGTATACCCCAGTTAAGGAGCCTGTATCTTTCGACGATGATTTACCAAGTGCCACACAACCATATTTGGCTAAGGAGCCAACATTATCATCCCATGAACCCACAAATATGGAATTTCCAAGATTTGGGGAGGTTAAAAGTGACTCTGACATTTTCAACCTACAAAGATGTGTTGTGCCGACAAATAGCCAGAAAAAAAATCAATTGGGCTGAGCGTTTGTTTTTGGAGTTGGAGGGAACAGCGAAATACTCAAATACGAAGGGAGCATGCTACAGACAAGTCAATTGTACCTTGGAGACTTTTGGAGCTCTGAGACAATGAATTAGTTTTCATGCTATCAGCATTTATAGCCGAAATGCGGAAGGTGAATGGTGATAAATACGTCCCAAATATGTTGTTTGAGCTTACAATGGCTATTCAATCATACATTAATATCCAGCAAAGGCAAAGTGTGAAGTTCACGCAGGATGCAAACTTTTACACTTTGAAACTGGCATTGAATAACATTATGCAACAAAATGCATGCGAAGGGGTTGGAGTTGTCCAAAAGCAAGCCCAAGTCATGCTCTGTCATTGTATCATATATATTCTCCAGTCCATCTTATTGTATGGCAAAATGTGTTATGTGTATTGTACTGTATTTGGTTCTTTTAGAGGGCCTTAGGGAAGCTTAGTATTTTGTGATACTGAGTCACCCTCTATAAATAAAGCTTTATATATATATATATATATATATATATATATATATACATACATGTATGTATATATATATATATATATATATATATATATATATATATATATATATATATATATATATATATATATTACTATTTACAGGTACCAGGGTGTATAATTATTAAGGCTAAGGGGCTCAGCCCATTATGACGAGCACTGAGCGAAGTACTAGCAGCTTGACTCGCTCAGTGCTTGCTGGCACGGGCTAAGCCCCTGTGGCTATGAAAGTCTCTTTTTGGACAGGAAAAAGCATACAGGGGAATGCTCTTGACCTCATTAATGTAACGTTTCTGCTACACTTTGAAGTACTAAATTGCGTTGCTCCAAAAAATCAACTGGATGAAAACAATAACGCAAGAATACATTTAAGTAAAATGGAATTGGTCCTTCATTTCTATTGTTGGCTTTCACAGTAATCACTCTGTCTGGGCCATATACACAACACGTCTCTATGGAGCGAGAACTGATAACAGCAAATTATGGAAATTATGGGTCACATCTCGATTGTAGTGCACCACTATAAAAGAACAAGCAACAACATGAAATGTAGGTTGAGAGACCTGCTTCAAGGTAAGGAGAAAATAGCCAAAAAGTCCTCGGTGCAGTGTCCACAAAACGGCTGCAGGGATTTGCCTCCAAAGCAGAGCCAAGCTGTGTATTTTGTCTACTCCGCTGGTGAAGTAACATGGAACTTGGTCTACTTTGCAGGCAATGCAGTGATGAACCAGAGACAAAGAAGGAACAGAAGGATGAGGACACTTTGTATGTTAGCATCAAAGGCAAGAAATCCCACATGGACTTCAAAATTAATCTGGGAAGGAAGAGTACTTCAATGGACATTGAAATTTACAGCTGAAGGTTTGCAATGCTGTAGATTTGAATTTCTTTTTGATTGGGATTAAAATGCATTGTAAATCTCACAGGCACCGCATGGACATTATCAATTTTAGCTTTGCTGACCTGTTCAATTTTGTTTTGTTCTCAGATACTGCTGAGTAAATATAAGTTTCCCTCCTTCTGTAGCATAAAAATGTTGATGCCAATTACATAATAAAAGTAGTTTGACCCTTTTTTTTTTCTCTTGCAGTCAGCTATTCTTAATCCATTAAGAATAACTCATTGCTGAGAACAATAGAATCATGGTATAAATTGTGAAGAATGGTTGATGCTAGTGCCCTAGCCAACATTCATCATGCCAGCATGTTGCAATCAAAGGGGAAGTGCACTGGTCATGTAGAACATTGATCTCTGTCTGTTTGTTCATCATTAAACAGTCGGTCCACAGACTGTCCTATCTTGCCAAGTACAAAAGTCCTTTTGAATCATCTGCAGATTGTTACCTGGGTCCCAGCTGGAGGCTCTTGATAGAGTCAAACTGTTCTCTTAGTCTATATTCATCCTGAGTGGCTTATACATTTGACCAACACATTGTTTGTGGCAAATGCCACAAGTCAATGAAGAGACTAGATTGTTGTGTCTGTTCCACCCTTGGGTGTGCTGTAAGAGTGCCCAGTCATCATGCTCCTCACTAGATCTATTATTTTTTTTAAAAACACACTGACTCATCAGAGTTTTGAGAATCTATTACTCTCTCAAAATAATCTTATTGCATTAAGTTGTTGATGAAACATACACAAAAATAGTTATACTCAACAGTTATTGGACCTATCTCAATAATCAAAGAAAGTTTCACAAAATTTTGTTCTTCATCTGGGTTTAAAAGAAGATATGCATTTACTTTTTAGCCTCAAAAGATTACTGAAGTCTTTATTTGCCACAAAAAGATAAAGCAAGTGTTGGTTTAAACATATTTTATTGGAAAAAAAACAACTGGCCGACAAGCTCACCAGCCTATATGAGGGCCTCTTGACAATGACTCAGCACATTCTTGTGACTTCTGTTCAACCTCACACTTAACATAGATATTCATAGCAACTACAGTGAAACCTCACTATAATGACATCTGTTCCTGCAAAATGTGTCAGACAATGGGCATCCTTGTCTCATATCATACTTGAATACCTCAGATAAATAAATCAAACAACCAAAGGAATTTGGCTCTTACTTCCTCAAAACTTGAGTCTTTAAGCGAATATGCTGAATATTAGAGTGCCATCATAATAAGGTTTCACCGTATTGAAATCTTTATTTGACCGATATCCAACAATTAGTGCGAGACACATATCTATATCTGGTTAAGGCTATGATGTTACCCCTCACAATGTCAGCCACTAGGATTTGTAGGTCTTCATGGTCTCACCACCATATTAAGTTTGAGCCCCTTCCAGACTTTGATACACACAAACATCTATCATAATAAGAGGCAGTTTCAAAAAAAAAAAAAAAAAGACAACACAAACTTGTTCACTTTAGGTTTTATGTTGCCTTAAGACAAAAGAGTATGACATGATCTGAATCGATACAACCCAGACAATCTGGCTGTATGCGTGCAAGCTGCAACAACTGGCATGCCCCAGCATATACTGCCTGTGCAGCAACACGACAAGTCATACTACATGGACATGTAGTACATCCAGCTACTTACATTGTACAGTCAGGCACCACACTGCCCAGCACCAAAAGAAACATGTCTGCTGTCTTGACAGTCTGTTTAAACAAAAGATACTTAGTCTAACAATTCATTCCTTTCTTGCATTTCCACTGTTTCAATAGTCAACACTGGCAGAAAAAAGTTTGAGAGTATTTATTGTCAGAGGGGATGATTAGCAAGCCCACATCACAGCCATTTCTTAACACAAAAGAGATATTCTCTTTACATCTTTAAACTTTAAAATTCCATTTTGCAGTGGCAAGACTGAAAATTGGTGAAATCTATGTATGAAGTCAGATATGCTTATATATTCGAATGCACAGTATAGTCCCCCTTTTGAGAGGTCCCCCTGATGAGAGGCCACTTCTCAGTGCAGCAATGGTAGCCTTTGCATTATATTTTCCCTCATGAGAGGTCACCTCTCTTATAAGGTCACACTTCTGGTTCATTTGGGGTGGCCTCATAAGAGGGGGGACCACTGTATTAGAAATGCCAACAGCCAAGACTGCCCAATGAAATATCGAGTGATTTGATTGGCCCAACCTGTGCCTTTCACCGGTGAAGCCCACAGAACACGCTATTTCCATTATTAGTGGTGTACAAGCCAGCTGCTTGTAGGCCTGGTCAACACACCCACAGGTGTTTTCTGCATTAACTCTCTCATAGACAATTTTGACAAAATTCAGTAAGCTCTGAATCGACTTAAGGATACCAGATTTATAATCTTTATAAACAGACCTTTCATTCAGGTACCAGCTGTTGACCTGGGCCATGTTGTCTTGACAAGTCTCATCTTCAATTCTCAGTCAAATTGTTTTTCATTGATGTTTAAATCAGTTGAAAATGCTGAAGCAGACAACAATTGACCACCAGCCGGTTTTGGCCGGTTTAAGGGGGAAAGGATTAAAGTCATTTTGAATTGCTTTCTACATTGAATTTTAACACAAAATCATGTTTACATTAGATTAGTAAAAGTGACAGGTGTCTGCAAAAAAATAAGTATGGCAGTGACCCTGGGCTGCCATTTGTGGGAGTGGGTCCACATGCATAATAAAGTGGAACAAGACAGTGCCACACTAACATGGCTTCCTATGCACATAATGTACAGTCATACTGCAAGGTGAGACATTGAATTTAGGGTTACAAAGTGAAAACAAAAATACAATTTTGCAGACTGGTCAGTTATTAATGCATTTATATTATTTTTAAGACTTCAGCTTCAATGACCTTTGACCATCTGTTCCAACATTAACCTTTTTCCCTTAAATTAAGACTGAATCAACAGCCTTCCTTGGCATGGATTGCACATTTAGTGCCCAACTCATACCAAGGAAAGCTCTTAACCTGCGTCATGTTAACTTGAAAGGTCTCATGTACAATTCTCAGTCAAATCATTTTTTCAGTATTGATGAAATTAGTTGAAAACACTGAAGCAAACAACATTTTATCACCAACTGGTTTTGGCCGGTTTAATGGGGGAAAAGGTCAACCCAGTTCCTTATACTGGCACCATTTCTTTTGCTGAACTTCATTTCAAGTTTAAAGATATATGATATCTTATAATCCTCATTAAAAGTGCTACAAAGCACACATTTAACTGAAAGCTTGCAAGCTTAGGATCCTGTGTTTTGTGCTATCTTCGATGTGTATGGCTCTCATGTTGATAGAATAATAACACAAAATTGTCTTCTTAATTTCACACAAAAGGCACATCCATTTTTTTTCTATATTACTCAATTTGAAAATTTATTTGTAATTATTAAGTAAATATGCTTATCTAAAACACTGGGTCTCACTTTTTTTCTTTTTCTTTTTGTGTCATTCTTGAGTTACAAGGCCTAGTAAATGAGAAAAAGGCATAGCATTCAAACATCAAAGGTCCCACCATTTGAAAAGCTGTCCCAGAAAGTCTACCAAAAATAAGTAATTATTAAGTAAATATGCTTATCTAAAAAACTGGATCTCACTTTTTTTCTTTTTGTGTCATTCTTGAGTTACAAGGCCTAGTAAATGAGAAGAAGGCATCCAATTCAAACATCAAAGGTCCCACCATTTGAAAGGCTGTCCCAGAAAGTCTACCAAAATAAGAAGAAAATCTGAGAGTGACCCTTTTTTTATGCTGACTTACGACGAGATTGTAACAAATTTTGTGTCCATGAGCAAAAATGAGAAAGTAACTGTGATTCAAAGTTTAAGTGTGGGACCCCTCTGCTGATGGCGAGAAAAGGCCTTTCAAAGGAAACTGCATTCTTCAATGGGATTTGCACGATTGGCGTAGGCTTTGTTTCAAGTGACACCCAGCTAATCAAGAGCATTCCTTACCAGTTGTGTATTCTGACAGGTCTTTCAGTTTAAACTTGAAAGATCTTTGTGATTTTAGAGGCTTTTGGGCCAAAAATGGCGCAGTTGGACAGTATCCCTGCTGCCTGTCACATGTGTATATGGACGTCTTACCCACTGCGCCCTGATTGGTTGAGAGGAACTGGATTGGCAGCTGGTTACTAAGAAAGACATATGTGGGGATTGACTGTTGATCACAGCTCATTTGCTTAGGTGTAACGGAGACCTCTGTCGCTGCAGCTTAGAGGATCATGCAATGCCAGGAGAAACCATGCAGAACAACCAAGACAACGCATCTAATCCTTCCCCAAAATTAACTCTTTATATTCATACTTCAGAAAAGTAAAACCCTGCACATGGAAGCCTAATGTTTTCAGCATACCACACATACATGTTGCAAAACAGAAAATTTTTTATCTCATAAAGTACTGTATATCCTTGAGTTCTTCTGGTGATGGTTTGATGTTGAACTCTGCCTTAAAGGATTGGAAGGACCATCTCCTGCTTAATGATGAAAGCTGTTGGCACATTGGCCAATCCTTCCTGGTGACAGAAACACTGACTGTTGAACCACCATCAAACCTAGTTCAACCCCTATCTATCCCACGCTCTGACTCTATTCTGAAGTTACAAAACAGTATCCACCACATCTAAACAACCTTAGCACCAAAAATGCTTTGATCCTGAGAACACAACCCATTTACCCTTTCACAATAATGTCACCTTACCACTGGGACATGTTTACCCTTTCCCCCTTGAATTAAGACTGAGTCAACAACTTTCTTTGAATTGGGTTGGCACGAAGCACCCAACCCATGCCAAGGAAAGCTGTTGACCTAAGGCATGTTATCTTGATAGGTCTTACCTACAAATCTCATTCAAATTGATTTTCATTACTGTCAAAATTCAAATGAAAACATTGAAGCATACAACATTTGACCACAAGCCGGTTTTGGGCAGTTTTGGCTGGTTTAAAGTGGTAAGAATTAATCAGTTAACAATGTGATGGGACACTTGGACTGACACGTCATGATGCCCATAATTTTACATGTTCATGGTATTCAAATATAATATGCCAGCTGCTGAATTTACAACAAGTACATGTACAACTAATGTTGATAGGGGTGATGATTGCCTGTCAAAATGGTCATGTACCATGTGATTGCATAGTTAAACATGCAAGTTTTGTCACTTATTTATGTGTATGCCCTCAAAGAAAGATGAAATTATTCTTTTACAAAAAAAAGAAAAAAAAAAAAAAAAAGAATTATTCTGTTACATGTGTGTGCATCAGACTTGGACCCAGTGAGAATTCAATATTTAAATTACTTATGGCAGGAGTTTTCATTTAAGTACAAGTACCAACATGCCTAGGATATCATCGTTGCTTCCTGTACTGTCTGGCAAGTCATGCTCCAGCTGTGCCCTGGCAGCTACAGAATGACTTGCCCTATAAAACTGAAAGGAGCGGCAATGGCCTTGCATAATAATTCAAACTGGAGCACAGTGCCACATCATCCATAATGTTCTGAAGAAAACAAAAAAAAAAAGTCCATTCTCCTCCTTCCTCCATAGCCAATGTAGTCACTGTCTCTGTCTACACCTAAAGTATTACATTAATTTATCATCATTATTATTATGTGCCATGCAAACATTTGGAAAATTCATGACTTCAACAGCCAAATGAATTTATCAACAGGTCATCAGTGGGAAACCATCATGCGGGCAAGCTTTTTAGCGATCACATCTTTTTTTTTGTGATGGTGAGTGCTTGTCTTTACCAATATATTTGGTATACTTGAATTTAAACGAATAAACAAACAAATACATTATATGACCTTAGTTCCCGTAAGTTATGGATGACTGAAACCTAATTTGCAAGCAGAAAACATATGAATCGAAGCACTGGAAACAGATAATTTAGCTGCATAAAATTTTACACTTCAATTAATAACGGCTCAATTGCACACACATATATTGCCTGACATGTTCCAAACGACAAACCATAGATGAAACACCAATAGTCATTAATTTTTTTTTCCTTACAGCTTCTGAAGTACAAAATCAAGCTGAAGAAAATTGTTAAACTCAAAACAAACTGTGTTTTGATACAATGTTCTGAGACCATAAAGCTGGCTTTGAGTGCTCATCATATATCAATGTTGCTCCTCGCGTCTCCCAATTTAGAAGCTGCACTGTGATGTATGAGATTTGGGGGATGACTGCATAACATTTATCAGAGACGCATTAACTTTTTCTGTGCCACATTTTCTACTGAGTCAACAACTTTCCTTGGCATGCACCCTGGAACTGTCAACGTGGACTATCATATTCTATGTCACTACAGGAATGCTGGTACTTGGATGAATGGTCTTTTTACAAGGAGCATGAATCAATCACCCTTATTACAATTCAGGGCAATTCGTTTAAAGGAGTGGGACTTTAGCTGCAAGTTTCACTGAAAGAGTTAATGCCCCCAACATAGTAAAGCACAAGGAACGCAGTTGTGAGAGTTTAACTACTCAGGTCTCTCAAGCCATCTGGTGGCCCTTCCATGACATGCAGTTGTGAGAGTATCAGGTATTACTTATATGGAGTTCTCTCAAACTATTAGGCAGCATTTCCATGTAATGTAAGTATGGGAGTATAACTACTTATGTGGTGTTCTCTCAAGCCATTTGGCATTTATATGTCATGTAACTATGAGAGTATCGTACACCACTTGTCTGCCTGTATCATACGTTATTCCCATCACAAGCTGTGCTTATGTGGTGTTTCTCAAGCTATTTCATTTCCATGTCATGTAAGTGTGAGAGTATAACTGCTTATCTGGTGTTCTCTGAAGCCATTTGGTGGCATTTCCATGTCATATGAGTATGAGAGTATAACTGCTTATGTGGTGTTCTCTGAAGCCATTTGGTGGCATTTCCATGTCATATGAGTATGAGAGTATAACTGCTTATGTGGTGTTCTCTGAAGCTATTGCGTGGCATTTCCATGCCATATGAGTATGAGAGTATAACTGCTTAAGTGGTGTTCTCTCAAGCCATTTGGTGGCATTTCCATGTCATGTGAGTATGAGAGTATAACTGCTTATCTGGTGTTTCTCAAGCTATTTGGTGGCATTTCCATGTCATATGAGTATGAGAGTATAACTGTTTATGTGGTGTTCTCTCAAGCCATTTGTAGCCCTTCAACATTGTGTAGCGGTAACCCAGTACTTTTACAGTCTTCTCTCAAGCCACTTGGTGACCATTCCATGTCATGTCGTTGTGACTTCACAATATAACAAAGTATGCTGTGCAGTCTTTTCTCAAGCAATTAGATGGCTGTTCCATGTCCAAAACACAAAGCAGGAAGACCGTGTGAAGCTTTCCTTGCACATTGTACACCACTTATCTGCCTGTATCATACCTTATTCCCATCACAAGCTGTGCTTCAGAGCACAGGAGACTCGTAACATGAATTATCTGCTCCCTCCACAGCCCCTGTGACACCTGGGACTACTAGTCAGTGCTTGGCGCATAAAAAATGAGCAAAATGCATCCGTTATGAAGTCAATTGCATCAAAAGCCAACAAAGCATGCTGCAGATTACAGCGGGAGAGTGCTGAAATGACCTGTTAAATTCTTGACAAGCCAGGAAGTCATCCATCATAGAAAAAAATTAAGGTGTCACCATTTCCATGAGCTGACTGTAAATGTCTTAGACAAACACTGACCCATTCTTAGCAGACAAAATGACCATTTGTGAATGCCAGCAATGTCTCAGTTTACCCTTTTCTTCATTTTGCTTTTGCAGTCAACTCATAGCAAGAACTCAGGAATCCATGCTTTATGAAGTCTGCAATCATTTACTCTCCCCACTACAAAATACACCGGAAACTTTTGACTTATCCACACTGTCATGGCAAAGGCTTGTCAGTGGTTTTTGCATTACCTGACAAGTTGATAGCTCTAGTTGTCAAAAGGATAAAGGCTTGGTCAGTGGTTTTTCCATTGAATGGCAAGTCATAGTGTTGCGCTTATGTAAAGCTTGGTCAGTTGTTTTTGCATTGCCTGACAAGTCATGCTCCAACCATCATTAAAGAAGCCATAGCATGACTATATAGGATGTCTGAAAAATATGCCTATTCATGTATTATGAAGCATCATAAGGGCACTGGGACATACGGCCTATCCAGGTGTTTATCAATGGTCTCCAAAAGGTTTAAACAACAGGGTGGGTTATAAGCATACTCTACTTTTATAATCATACAGGTACATGTACATAAGCTGGCAATGTGAATAACATGTGTTTCAGGGCACCCACTAATTAACAGGTGTATGGTTTAGCTACTAATGTTTTCCTCTATCTTATATGTCTATGTACGTAGACTATACCTTTGCATGTCCATGAAGTTTCTTTCCAAGTGTTTAAGTTTGTAAACAAATGTGATTTCTCTGTACAGAATGAGTCAAGCTGATCTTTGACCCTGATACATCCCTGTACACAACTACAGGTCTGGAGTGAAGACTTTTTTATTCAATCAAAATACATGGACATCCTGCAAACATAAATCTTTTAACATTTCCCAGTTATAAATACAAACAAAAAATGTGTAATCAGGACAAGTTATGACTAGGATAAGAATGACGGTGAGTGGGTCTGGGAACTCACATTAAGGTCATTGGTGCACAGATATCCTGCTAGCCACCAAAAAGTTACAGTAAACAAATTGAGAATTAACCAACCTTTGTGACATATTGTAAATGTGTTTAATTTTGCTGTACTCTTATTTTTGCTTATTTCGCTGATGGCACAAAACTGTGAAAATAAAAACACAGTGAAATAGTATTTCAACACTGTTTGAATAGGAATTATGTCCAAAACAGTGAAATTAGAACTACAGTGAAATGTCAAAAATACAGAAACCGCGAAAATTTATACATACAAAAATAAATTTACGCTAACTAATGACTTGAATTTCACATATAATGTGGTTACTTTGAGCTTACATCCATGCAAACAAAAGTGTAAAAATGTTCAACTTACATATCATGTAAGCATCGTTCCGGTTGTTTACAGACATATTTTTCAGGAATTTGACAAATAGTAGTAGAACAGTTTATGAAATATTGTTTGGTATATGAAGAGAAACCCACTAAAACTATGCCTGTTTATTTTATCTTTAATATGACATGGCAATTCACTGAGATACAGCAGTAATTCATGCCAAAGGCACAACTTAGCAAAGCAGTGATTGACTCTGTGTACAAATATTTGTCTTTTTCTCTAGTATTACGACTATGTACATCATTAGCTCAAACTATTCGTAGGTTATTGAATTAAGAGGAAAGTTGACCATTTATTAATTTGTGGCAGATTTTTAATAGCTGGTTTTACCAAGGTCATCCAGTTTTAATAATGTCATGTGATTAAAGATTGGCTCAATGTGTGCATTATATTTACTTTTACTTATTGTTGTCACTGCTTTCTTTTCTTTTCTTTTGAATCGAGAAAAAGCTTGCTAGTGGCACTAGGCTAAAAGACAACAAGTCAGACGTGGCAACACCACTGCCAAAAAGCACATTCGTGGAGAGGCAGTTTTTCAATCTATTCAGCATACCTGTAACCTGTTAAGCTTTGGATGCTACTATTTGAGTGTGTTTGTTCCAACACATGTGTGTCCAGAACAAGGCCAAGGAATTCGATCTCTTCCACATGCTCTAAATCTATATTTTTTCATTTTGAGAGAAGGCACTTTTACTTGCTTTTAATGGTTTATGAAACAGCATGAACTTAACTGTTTTTTTTAATTGAGGGATACTTTGTTAACTTTTAACCAAGTGCTTATTTTGTCTAACTCTAAATGTAGAAATATTGCCATTATTTGGCATTCCAGAAAGACTAATAGTATTTAATAGCATCCTATCATCAGCATAAATAATAAATTTGAAAATGAAAAAGCCAAATGAATATCATTTATGCAAATAATAAAAAACAGAGGCCCAAGTATTGAGCCCTGAGGGACACCAGTTGTTATGTAACTATGGCTGGTTTCTACATCATCAATAACACACTGCTTCCAATTACATAAGTAATTGGAGAATAGATTTAAGGCGGTCTTTTATACCATAATAACTTAGTTTCTGTATGAGGATGTTGTGATCTAATGTGTCAAATGTCTCCGATAAATCCATGAATAAATTAAAGGGCACTTCAACCTTGTCCATCAGTGGTAGTGTTCTGTCTAAAAATTCATAAGAGGTGAGCTCAGTGCAGTGACATTCCCTGAATCCATACTGACTATCAAAATATGAATTGTGTGACTTGACATACTGATGCACATGGTTAAAAATAGCATACTCAAGAACTTTGAATATGGCAGGCACATAGAAATTGATTGGTGATTCTAAAAATATCTGGGATCATCTTTTTTATAGATTGGTAGAACTTGCAATTTTCAAAATATCAGGGAAGATGCCATGGTCCAATCTAACAATGGGACATGGCCTAATCCAACAATGAAACATGGCCCAACCAAAGAATGGGACATGGCCCAATCCACCAATGGGAGATGACTCAGCCCAACAATATGACATGGCCCGTCCTAATGATGGCACATGCCCTAGCCCTACATCACAATGAGAGAAACACAGGGGTATGAAAGCATTATATTAGGTACAGTAACCACATAGGCACTGATGGGATATCTGAAGCCAAGAGGCAGACACCAAATGAAGTAAGTGTCAATGAGCTTTTACCTCTCTCCATATGGTTCATCACAGAGTCCTATTCACGACAAATGTATATAGCATTATCAACCAGATCACATGCGCAGACTGCCATAAATGTAAACAGGCGAAACTGGTCACATACTGGGAAAATGGACGAATCAACACTCAAGAATTTCAGGATCCTTCAGCAATGTTGGAACACAAATGGACACAGGTCAGCTTCACGTGTACAGCGTCAGATGACATCAAAACAGCAGGCTCAGAAGCCACCTGGCTATCTATGAAAGTAAAAAAATTAACTGAAAAAAGACAGAATCCTGAAATTGACCAACCATGTTGGCTAGAAACTGTCACCCCTCCATCATTCACTATACATATATGAACCCTTCCAACTACCCACCACAAATCATCAGTGGACTCTTCCGAGTAGAGAAATCAGACACCAAGTGGCTCCTGTTGAACTTTTTTTTTTGAAGCGCTATCTTTAAGACCAAATTTCTTACATAACACATATTACTAAGACCTGAGTCACCCAGGGGTATATGAGGTGATGTAATAATCAGTTACACTTCAGGCACAGATGATTCCAGTAGAGTATTGCACAAAACCAGTCTGACCTTCGTGCTGATGCCTGTAAACGAACAGACAATTTCCGCCCCCAAACTCTTGCCTCGTCTTCTTATTATTGTTGAAATTAAACTGACACATGTTGATGACAGGCAAAGAAGTGGCTGGAATATTAATATCGCTGATAAAGTTGGAAATAGAGGAACTTTTAATTATTGATCATACTTAATATTTGCTTTAAGCATACTTTATTAAAACAATTGGAAGACAGTTACATGCTCTGTTTGATCGAACTCCTCTTGTGGGGTTCCAGTTTGGCTTACTGGTTTACATGTATATTGCACGTAATGCTGAATATAAATAATGTGGAAATTTAAATTTTAAGATAATTACCAAAAAAAAAAGCACTTTCTGGGGTTTAAAGTTTTATTGGAATATTCTGAGACAATCCTGTGGACATGGAAAATATTCTCCTCTTTGGAAGGACAACATCAACCCCCGACAGTAAAGTAGAAAACATTTGCCAGTATAATCCAATTGGACACAGTGGGTGGCTCTTTACCACACACTGCACATGGCATAACTGCCGACCATTTGTAGCACTTTGAATGTTTCACCGTATTAATTTGTATCTACACACTCGACACAATCATATATCTCTTCTGTGGTGTTGTACATGTAGCTGATTTCATATAAAAAATCATTCATCTCTGACTAAAATATCCATCATTTTGTGCGAGGCACACAATTAACCTGGCACCCTCCTATATAAGTGCTGGTAAATTACACGCTGTACAACACAATTAATGTCATTAATATATCACTCATAAAGCTAGACACATCATTCACATGGCCTTTTTTCACTCTGCAATGATCTTATTCTTTCATAGAATTGTAAATGCAGGTACAGTGTACAAGTATGTGATATTTAATCAATGCAGTTAACATTTCAAAATCATCGCTTTCTATGGTTCCCCCACAAGATGCCAGTCGGTTGTTTTCTGTGTGTCTATGTATGTGTGCACACAGGAGAATCAAGGTTTTTTATTGACCTGCTAAATTTGTAATAATGGTATTTTGTTTGTGTGTGTGTGTTTTCTTTACTTTTCATGTGTTTTGGGTGGGTGGAGGGGGGAATAAATTATCTTGGAGATCTTAATTTTCTACATTTGGAATTTATTTAAGGAAAAACATGTTTACCTCTGTTGAAATCGTGACCCCTTTTTTAACAGTTTTCCCCCAGTCTTTCACATAACGTGAAGTAATGACAGAATAATACACATGATGACAATGATGAGATTTTCGTAAACAACGTCATATCTCACAAGGTGGGCATTGTCCCATGGACACTATCAGTGACAAGAGCATTCAGGTGAATCACACCCACACTTTATGGGTTAACTTTGTGCTCTCTCACCCAGGTATGATATCATTACATGGATAAACTACCCATCATATTTCATATCCCTGTTTGGATCTCAAGTCTAATTTGTCAGGAGAAAATCTATGTGAATTTGTCTGTACTGGGTGACCTCGGGGACAATATTACCCTTATTATGTTCTCCCTGTAGCTCTGTGACAAAATTAATGTCCCTGTTTTGCCACTGCCTCAGGGACAGTTTTACTGTCAATGTTTTGTCCGCATTCGGTGACCTGAGGGATTATATTACTGTCAATGTTTTGTCTGTATTCAGTGACCTCTGGGATGATATTACACATGATGGTCTAAATTTCTTTTTTTTTTTTTATTTTGAGAGAAGGCACATTTACCTGTTTTCAATGGTTTGTTTGTATTAGGTGACCTCAGGGATGATATTACTGCCAATGGTTTGTCTTTACTTAATGACCTCAGGGATAACCTTTAATTATATATGTATCAATATTCCATCAATATAAAGCTATCCATCCAGTTTTAATTCCAGGAGCTGAGGGTTAACACTTGTGCAGGTAGAATTAGCCATCCAGGCCAATGACACTGCCGATAGCTACAGGCCTAAACTTGGCTAAATGTCGCCTTGGTAGTTCAATGGTTAAAGTCATCAAACAACAAGTTCTGTCCCTGTCCCTTGATTGCCATCGATATATCGCACAAGTTAGATGTCCCGCTGAGGGAAGCTGCCATTTCCTCTGGAAACCCATCTCCACTCTTAATGACACCTCCGGAATAAATATAGGGCCTAATTGCCTATAGCAAGGAAAATTCCAGCAAGAAAATTTATATGATCTGTCTCAATGGAACACCAAGTGGTCACACATTGCATAGCGAGGCGCTTAAGTATTCTGTGATGTATAACAGCCACCAAAAAACATATATCACTTTCTACAACTAGTCCACTAGTCCCCTGGCCTTTGGTTTTTGTCAAATGAGCACTTTTCAGATTAATGTTATCACTAAAAGAAACAATAAAGTGTACAAGTTTATCATTTTGCCAGCCAGTGATTTATATCTGTCACAGACTCCCGGATAACAGTCATACATATGTATCTGCATGCTACGCTATATGTACATTATGACCCACAGCAGCTTGGCATTGGTGACCTTACATACAACATTCATTCATATCTCCATTGGTGACCCTACATACAACATTCATTCATATCTCCATTGGTGACCCTACATATGCAACATCCATTCACATCTCCATTGGTGACCCTACATATACAACATTCATTCATATCTCCATTGGTGACCCTAAATATATAACATTCATTCATATCTCCATTGGTGACCCTACATACAACATTCATTCATATCTCCATTGGTGACCCTACATATACAAACATTCATTCATATCTCCATTGGTGACCCTACATATACAAACATTCATTCATATCTCCATTGGTGACCCTACATATACAACATTCATTCATATCTCCATTGGTGACCCTACATATACAACATTCATTCATATCTCCATTGGTGACCCTACATATGCAACATCCATTCACATGGCCATTAGTGACTCTAAATATACAACATTCATTCATATCTCCATTGGTGACCCTACATATACAAACATTCATTCATATCTCCCCTACATATACAACATCCATTCACATCTCCATTGGTGACCCTACATACAATATTCATTCTATCTCCATTGGTGACCCTACATATACAACATTCATTCATATCTCCATTGGTGACCCTACATACAACATTCATTCATATCTCCATTGGTGACCCTACATACAATATTCATTCTATCTCCATTGGTGACCCTACATATACAACATTCATTCATATCTCCATTGGTGACCCTACATACAACATTCATTCATATCTCCATTGGTGACCCTACATACAACATTAATCCATCCCTATTTGGTGACTCAATGTACAGCATAAGTCATACTTCCATTGGTATGCACATGTAAGGCCACACCCAAACTGTCAACATCATAGGTCCCCGGCAGCTAAGGATAAGATACATCATATACACTACAGGGACTGCTGGTACCATTAGCCAAATGCTACTGTTTCTTCAGTTTGGCTAAAAAAATTAGCAAAAGGCTGAATTGTTTTAAAATGAATTAACCCTTAAAGTGCTAATCACAGCTATAGTCATTTTCTCATTACTGCTAAACATGTAATGGTCATAACATTCAAATTCCTGATGAAGATACCTTTCATTCAAATACCAGCAAGCCTAGTCTAAGGTAAAAAGTAGTCTTAGTCAACAGCTTTTCTCAGGTCACTTTGTGCACAGTGTGTGCAAAGTGCCCAAGGGAAAGCTCTTGACTCAGTCTTAAATCAGCCCTTCAAGAGTTAATAAAGAACCAGGCCAGAATTTTCCAGGAATTTTGCTTTTATTTCCAATTTTGGCTTAAAATTTTCAAAGTCAAGATCTGTCCCTGCATCAGATAGGGCAATGTGGGACTTAACACTTTCCCCTTTGAATTGACACCTGAGTCAACAACTTTCCTTGGCATGAGTTGGGCACTAACTCATGCCAAGGAAAGTTGTTGACCTGAGGCATGTGATCTTGATAGGGCTCATCTACAATTCTCAGTCAGAATTGTTTTTCATTACTATTTAAATGAGTTGAAAACACTGAAGCAGATGACATTTGACAACCAGCCGGTTTTGGCCGGTTTAAGGAGGAAAGGGTTAAACCTCAATCAGCATCACCACTGCTCAGCAACAAGAGTGACTTGTGTTGCATATGGTGACATCAGACATAAGACTTGATCCAATACTTCCAGTCCACAGCAACATATTTGTAGGACGTGGATCTCAAACACATCATCAATTGATAGTAGCCCAAAACAATATGGAACATGGTACCAAACACAATCTGTATGTAGAAATATGACACATGAAGTATAAACTACACCATCTGTATGTAGAAACAAGACAGATGAAGTATTACCTACACTGTCTGTACGTAGAAGTGTGAGACATGATGTATAACCTACACTGTCTGTATGTAGAAGTGTGAGACATGATGTATAACCTACACTGTCTGTATGTAGAAGTGTGAGACATGATGTATAACCTACACTGTCTGTATGTAGAAGTGTGAGACATGATGTATAACCTACACTGTCTGTATGTAGAAGTGTGAGACATGATGTATAACCTACACTGTCTGTATGTAGAAGTGTGAGACATGATGTATAACCCACACTGTCTGTATGTAGAAGTATGAGACATGATGTATAACCTACACTGTCTGTATGTAGAAGTGTGAGACATGATGTATAACCTACACTGTCTGTATGTAGAAGTGTGAGACATGATGTATAACCTACACTGTCTGTATGTAGAAGTATAAGGCACTCTACCAGTAGATATCATCAAGGACCTATGAGGTATTTCACAGTCAGTCCGTAACAACACAAAAAATTTGATGGAAAGAGGTCCAGTCTTTTAATAATCAGTTCACATTGCTATGGGATATGAAGGCCGCAATTGTCAGTCCTGGCTGACAAGGCATGTCAGACTAAGGTGTCCATTCTTAGCAACAAAGCAGGCCAAACTGACACTCTCCAAGGTGACTCACTGTGCAGTCGCCTCACATCCGTCAACTTTGCATTGACCCTTTCCTGTTCAAACTGCCCGAAAGCACCCAGATATAAAGTGTCATCCCCCTCTATCCTTCCACTTAACTTTCCATCAATAGAAAACGTGTTCGGTGAGAAATGTAGATAAGACCTATTACAATAGGGTTAATTCAACACAGGTGTGTCGTGGAGATCACTCCTTTAAATATTGACAGCACCTGTACCTGTCTAGAATAATGCAGTGAATATATGTCACTGGCATGGTACCACAACCAGGCTACTGGGCCACCTTGGAGTCAGGTGTGGTGTGATGTCAGAACGGAAAAAAATCCGTTTCTCCCCGATTAAAGGGGACTTTATCTGTGAAAACTAGAGGCGCTGGGATGTGTGTTCACAGATATGTATCCCCAGCCTCTGATGCCACACCAATCGGTCTGCCAACTCCAGCTTAATTGCCTCCTGAAGTTCTGATGTACATATTAAGTTGGTCCTCCTGTTTTAAATTAACCCATAAGTTTGCCTGCACAATGGGAAAACCAAGATGATTGCAAAATTGCACGCTAAATTGATTTCCAAATTTCGTTCACAAAATTAGGCCAACTTGACAAAACACAAGAGGGCTACATGACCTTGACCTTTAATATTTAGCCATAAAATGAAATATTAAAAACGCGTCCCTGTCCATAACCTCCCTGCATAACTCGCTTTCATTAAAATTGAACAAACACTTTTTCCAGGTATGAGGTAAAATATGTTGCCAGAACATATGACGACTACATTGTATTACGCTCAGTGTGTGTTTGGAAAAGAGGACTACGACTTTTTTAACAGTTACTGTTATGCAAGCTGCCAGTTTGCCAAGAGCAATATATTTTGCCCTGTTTGATGCTGGGATCTGCCTGTACATTGTGGTACTTGCTTGTTGAATGACGCAGAGTATGAGCAACAAGCCCAATGTAAATATGGGGCAAGTATGTCAACCCCAAAATGACTGATTCGTAATTTGAGGCATCATCATGAATCTACGAGGAATGGCCAATTATTGATTCCATTATAATGATATTTGAAATTCGCTCTCCATTTGTGTGTAATGGGACCATTTCTGGTGCTTTTCGAAGGGAATTAAATGAGAGGAAGTACCCAACTTTGGCTGCTAATCCTCACTACTGCGAATCTCTACTTTTCCTTTTTCTTTTTTCTTTTTTTGAAATTTTGATATAAAGCACCTGGCTACTTTCCGAAAGCCGGATATTGAGACTCAGACAGGCTTTTCGTAAAGTATGTAAAAGTTGGATATCTCCCACTGAAGAAAGAAACTTAGAGCTAAGTCAATATCCCAAGGAAGAGAGAAACTTAGAGCTAAGTTAATATCCCACTGAAGAGAGAAACTTAGAGCTAAGTCAATCTCCCACTGAAGAGAGAAACTTAGAGCTAAGTCAATCTCCCACTGAAGAGAGAAACTTAGAGCTTAGTCAATGGTTGCTCTGCTCCTTTATGAATTTTATCTCCATGTTTTCTTTGAGTTGAGACAAATATGTCTCAAATATGAACTCTACCTTTGATCTTTGAACTGGACCCAAAATGACAAGAAATGGCTCAGCATCTCCAGGGAGGTGTATTGCATCAATGTAGCCACACAAAAGGTGAGAATTTTCCCAAATTCGCCAAGAACAACTGAGCAGATCTGCATGGCTGTTCCGATTGGAGTAGATAAAATGCATATGAAATACATTTACATGTACTAAAATTGCAGTGTGGGGAAAATTGCCATGGGTTGACTATGATTACGTGATTAATAGACTTCATAGATACAACTGAGTGACTGGACAATGTGGTGATCTGAGCAGTCCTGTCCTGGTGGCTTCCATTCTTGTGAGGCCTGACAAGACAGTCAATCGTACCCAGTATCAGGGCCCAGTATCATCTGTGTAGCTTCACAAGGATGAAGCCCCCACACCTGCAGTGCAGTGCTGCTATATTACGCATGCCTCACATGTACACATGCCATCCGGGTAATTGGTAGCTAAACTGGCCAATCAACAAACATCTAACTGCATGTTTACCAGCTCCGACGTGATACAATATATGGCTGTTTGCAATCGCAACGCGAGTTAAGGTACACGTAATCCATTCGAAGCTACACAGGATACATGCATTTACACCATTAATAAACCTATTTCCTCTCCGCCAGAAACAATGTCCTCAACAACTACCCAAATGTACAATATATATGCAGTTACCAAATTATTTCCAAGGCCAGTATTGTGAATTACTGTTTTGCAAATGTACAATATATATGCAGTCAAGAAATTACTTCCAAGGCCACTACTGTAAATTACCCTTTTCCATTACAGCCAGAAATTGTTTTAGTTCTCTGTTCATACTTGACATGTTTATTTCATGAGGCCCTTGGACTAAATTAGCCTGACTTTGCTGCCACAAATTCTTTTAGTTCTCCTTTATTAGTTGCATGTCTGTTCAACAGGTGAGTCCACAGTGCTGCCGACAGTGCTGTATATAAGACACAGCTTACATGAGGACAGCCCCTCAATGTCCCTGGCAACTCACAGGACAAGCTTAGCTGAAGGCTACGGAGCCAAGCGGACTTTACTTGGAAGTCCCGTCCTGGAACTAAAATCTTTAACCCTGGGCCCGATGGGAGTACAGCTCCATTGACAGCATACCCCCTTGAAGGCAGTCAGCCGGTGATCATGTATGTCTCCTTCAATGTACCTTTACTAAATAGGAAGCTGCCAAAATCTATATCCTATGAAGCCTGCAGTGGCTTGACAAGGTGATCATATACCCATGACCGCACACAAAGATATACCATTGCACCTTTTTGTTCTGCAGGTCACGCTAAGCTGATATCCAGGCTCAAGTTCAGCACAGCACAGAGCCATATAATTTACCCACTCAATCCTCGGTTGTTTACCCTTCTTGTAGGGAACCATGAACAGTAACCCAAACTATCCCCGGGTATTTTGTTAGTTTGTTCATTTTCCTGGTGTCTGCGGACATGGACCCTCTAACCCAGGGTCCATGCTGCATAGCAGCGCGGAACCTTGTAGGTGTACGCTGGTGTTTGAAAAGCATGGAACTGCCAAGAACTATTGACAATCAAATCCTACTTATACCCACTAGTGTTTCTACATTCAAACATGGAATCTTGCAGCTGTACACAGGCATTTTGAAAGCACAGAACTGCCCAGAACTTAGGAAACCTATCTGGGGCAGGCCATGTTGTAGCTTAAAAGCTACAACAATGGCCTGTCCATAATGCATACCTCTCACGTCTCCCGCATAAGGTGGGAATCTCCCACTTTTTCGCCCAAATTTTTTATTTACGTGCAAAATTTTGCACATTTGACAGAATCTCCGCCATGAAAATTTAGTATTTTCTATTATATTCTTTGTTAAAATACAAATCTCCCCCATGAATTTTTCAAATTTACAAAAATCTCTCTATTTGATGGTATGGAAAGTTGACAGGTATGAGAATGGGTCTTACTTGTATATTGCAAAGTACTGGGAAATCCTGTTAAGTGATCCTAACGACAACAACAGGTCCTGGATATTTCATAACAGACGAACTTCATCCATGTATGATAAAAAGATAATTTGGATGATAATTGTAAGTGAATTGTACCAGAATTGCATCATCCACTGCAACAGTTTGCCTTGGTGTGGGTTTGGGCTCTAAGTGCCGAATCCATGCCACAGAAAAACTTGCTGATTTTAGGGTAAACTAGACCAAGCAGGGAGACCAGGTAAACCTTGTTGCACAGTCCTCAGCTGGTGCACCAGGAGCCCTTTTCTAGAAATCCTGACTGCTTAATTCCAAGGCAGACATTCTGTAAGTGTCCCCTCCTGGAAGTCCTTCAACATACTTCTGGAAGAGCTGCACATCCAGTAGTCCCAAGTTCCTAACCCTCTCCCCCTGAAACTGGTCAAATGTCGTCTGCTTCTGCTTCGGTGTTTTTAACTCATTTCATCAGTAATGAAAAACAATTTGACATAGTGCCCCACACATGTCAAGAAAAGCTGCTGCTGACTGAAGTCTTAATTCAAGGGGAAAGGGTTAATGATTAGAACCTTTGGGTAGTAAAGTCTCATGCTAAGAGAAAGGTCTCAATGATATGGTTTGCCTCTCAACTTGCATATTACATAGCCAGCAAACATCAAATATCACTTTTTAATCTAGACGTACCTTAAATGCAAAGCGTTAACTGAAGTGTCCGGCATTCGCTTAAATTAGGTCATGGTGACACTAAAATCTAATCAGTTCATCTTGCAAGGTAAGACATGCACAATTGAGCAAAATACATAAAGGCATTCTGTAGATATCATGGTAACGAGAATGTGCCCATCCGGACAGACGGACAACCTGAAAACATAAATCGTCCCCCATGGGGTGGACCCTTTATTATTCCTATGAAACTAATTAGAGCATAATACATGAAGGCATTCTGGAGATAACATGGTAACGAGCCCTAAAGAACATCTAATTAAGTTGCCATTTGCGCGAATTAGGTCACGGTGACACCAAAATCTAATCAGTTCATATTGTCATGTAAGATAATCATACTGCAAAATGTGAACAAAATGCATGGAAGCATTCTGGACATATCATGGTAATGAGCCCTAAAGAACATGTAATTAGGCTGCCATTTGCTCAAATTAGTTCATGATGACACCAAAATCTAATCAGATCATCCTGGCATACAAAATAATCATACTATAAAACTTGAGCAAGACACATGGAAACATTCTGGAGATATTGCAGTAACAAGACCTAACGAACATATGATTAGGCTGCCATTTGTTCAAATTAGGTCATGGTGACGCCAAAATCTAATCAGTTCATCTTGGCATGCTAGATAAGCATACTGCTAAATTTGAGCAAAATACATTGGAGCATTCTGGAAATATTGCAGTAACGAGCCCTAATGAACATGTAAATAGGCTGCCATTTGCTCAAATTAGGTCATGATGACACCAAAATCTAATCAGTTCATCTTGGCATGCTAGATAAGCATACTGCCAAATTTGAGCAAAATACATCGAGGCATTGTGTAGATATCACAATATTGAAAATGTGCACATCCGGATGGAAGGACAACCCGAAAACAGAAAGGGTCCCCCCCCCCATGAGACGGACCCTTAAAAATTAACATAGCGTTTGTAGGAAGGCATTTATATGGACTAGACTCTAGCAGTCAGTAAATTGAACCCCAGACCACTTGCTCCCTTGTATACATGTAAATACAATTGTAAACTCAGGAGACAGCCAGCATCAAACCACAAGAGTGAGGAGTAACACTGCAAATTGGCACATCTGATGGCAGCTCAATTTATTTTCAGCATGAATGGACACCATAAGCAGATAAACATAAAGATGCAAAAGTTGATTGATTTTAATGGCTGACAAAAAGCAGGTTTCCTGGCCAAATTGCAGGCCGGCGTCTCAATTGACTTACCATTTATTCCCCGTTCACCCTAGTATCACAGGATGACAATTCACCAGACAGTTTTGCTCAATTTTGTAGCACTTGCACAATAACGAGAAAAGAGCAAACAGAATGGAACCAGGTACAATCAGGAATTCAGACAATCTCTTGTGGTGCCATCTCTACTCAATGCATTTTTACACAAGTAGAAATGATCATTGCGTTTCTTGTGGGACACACAGGGCCCCGTAAGTACGTCTTACACGACACCACACGCTGTACCTGTAGGGACAAGAAACAGCATGTACTCCAGACACCACAACGAGGACCCTGATGCCACTTGTGACAGGTCTCCATGAACATTTCTACTACCCAGCCTGCCTCATGACCACCTGCAACTATATTACATATAACACACAACTGATACTTTGATACAAATCTAATTCTGACAGATGGCATCCCTCATCCCCTCCCTTCAACTTTAATCGCATCAACATGTCAAGTGCGGAGGTAAGCCCTCTCCGTTAATGCATATTCAATTTCCCTTCAATTTGACCCGTAATACATTTATCCCTGGTGCACCTTTTGATTTGCAAGAATCATTACTAAAGGTCTATATCAATAGGATGTGTTCTAACAAAGGACACAATGTTGCTTTTTTCAGCTATGCTGCTTGGCCCAAAATTACTGTTTGGGTCATTCATTTATGAGAATTGCATCTTTGGCTTACAAAAACGTCTTAAAACATCAAATTTATCCCAGAAGAATTGGGAAAAAAATAAACAGTTATGGAAGACAAATGTATAATGACACACTTTGGTTATACGTTCTGTGCCCCTGGGATATCAAATTGAAAAAGATATATGTACGCACAATGCCAGACTTTGTTGGCAGTAATGGTCTTTACCCTATGGACCCCACATGGACTTGCCATAAGAAATGAATTTGTGTGGCACTATCCAACGTGGTACATCCCTCAAAAATGATCACTAGGAAGTGGGTTGGTCCAGCTTTTGAGTGAATGGAACCTGGCAAGGCTGAACAGCGCAAAGTGGGTCAGTCTGACGTTATACAGTGATTTACACCTCGACTTGTCACACCTGGAAATGGGTCAGTCTGATAAAACACACCATGAAACCAGTGATTTCAAAATAAAACAACTCAGACCAGCGATGTTCTACACAAAACCTGCTGGCATTGACAAGATAATCAGACTGCTAAGAGAGATACAGTGCTACCTCCTTGTAACGCTGATGTTGGGATCCCCAAAACAGAATGTGTTATGGCAAAACCGCCTTGTAACAGAGGGACTTTCAATGAAGAAGTAATGGGAAAACTATTTCAGTGGGAGCCCTGGTACACATTGTGTTATAGCAGAAACCACCATGTAATGAGGGGTGTTATAAAAAGGGAGCACTGTATGTTAAATTATTTGAAATTCCATGTATAATTTGGTATTTGGTATTAATATTAAAGATGGATGCCAGATGCCATCATACCCAAAACCCATGTATGATTTGTAATTTATTCATGATGGATATCAAGAGGTCATACCCAACCAGGGCTGACTTCACAAAATGGGCATTACTCTACCTAGTGGCTCCATGCAGTTCCACATTTCTTACTGTATGATTTATACACAAGTCACTAGTTTATAAGGGAAACAAGATTGGACCCGTAACATTCTTCAATATCCAAGCATGTCATTGTACTTGTAACACACCCGTGCAGAGTATCACGCCACCATGGTCAGGCCCATTGTATGTTTTTCAGTGAAACACTGTCACAATTGTATTTGTGTCTTTTTGCCCAGAACCACTTCCTAGTAGTCATTACCCTATTCTGCAGTCCAAACTCTTTACTTTCCATAAGATATCCTGTCCCTGTCTAACCTACATATATATATGGAATTACTATTGTGCATATTGCACATGTTCCTCTGTAAAATTTTGACATTGGCTGTATCAGCCTTAATAAATTAATGGATCTTCAGCGGGTAACTGCTCAACATGTTTCGGAGCCTATTACCCGTACATGTCTCTCCAATGACATCACCTGTTCCTGATAACTGTGTCAGACATCTGAATGTGTCAGATAAATAAGTCAAATGGCAACGGAAATTGACTCTGAAGTCCCCCTAAAACCTGTAGTCATTATGTGAATGTGTCAGACATCTGAGTGTCAGTATAATAATGAGGTTTCCCTTTAATAAGACATCTGAGTGTCAGTATAATGAAGTTTCACTGTAATAAGACATCTGAGCGTCGGTATAATGAGGTTTCACTGTAATCAGACATCCGAGTGTCGGTATAATGAAGTTTCAATGTAACCAAACATCACGAGGGGCTGAATTAACAGGTGACTGTGTCAACACATTTTCCCTGCACATTCTTGGCATATCACACCCAGAATGCATCAGGGGGCAAGCTGTTGACTGCAGACATATATCATTCTTAACCCATCCCTGGTCAGAGTATGACTGAGTCAACAGCTTTCCTTGGCATGGGTTGGGCACATTGTACCCAACCTGCACCAGAGAAAGCTACTGACCTAGGGCTTGCCATCATGAATGGTCTTACGTACAAATCTCAGCAAAAAAAGGTTTCCCAGTGATGAGAAATTTAAGTAAAAAACATTACAGCAGACGACAATTTACATCCAGGCACTTTTGGGTGATTTGAGCAGGAACAGGTTAATGATAAGAAATAAGCAGACGGCGCTTATGACACAGGTACTTAATTGCTTGCTGGTAACTCTTCATGGGAAAAGGCGGCATACTGATACATCAGACTTGGGTCCTTCAGGGTCAAAAAGCTGTAGATGATACAGTTTCTTATCAGCTTCTTAATGGCACATTTATCAACAGCACGTACCCAGATATTGATTTCATCAGCATAGGATACGTGGACAAAGATCTTGCTGTTATATTGAGCCATAATGGGAGGAAGCGATGTTATCCCAACAGGTCATTCATATGGACCTCACTTCCTTACTATGGCTATTAAAAAACATGATGTGTGCAGCCAGTCAAAGCCAAGTGGCAAAAAATACAACTAACACAGTAATAGCGTGACCAGTTTAATTCTAGACAAAACTCATCTGGGGTGGTTCATAGCAGTTGTGGGTGCCGCTCCCGTGGCAAGGAGTACTGTAACTAACTGATGTTATATCACTGTCAAACAAGACACATGCTGACGCATGAAGCACTGTATGTCTGGAACTACCAGTCAAATTGTCCAGGAAAAATATGTATGACTACATGTGCTTTAATAATAGGCAAATCTGTGAATTATAAGCGAAATCTCTTGATGATTTTTGGGGAAGATTTAACATTTCCATCATTTTTGACAGAGAACAAAGGCTATCATTTCCATAGTGCCTCTCCTCAGGAGTGTTTTCCAGCTTTATACAATGATGTATTTCCACTGTGCCTGGCAATGAGCGACTATATCCTTTGGAAATGTTGGTCGTACCTAGTTCTTTTACTTGCATTCATAACATGGAGGGTCACAACATACAGTTATCAATCCTAGAATTTATCTGTATCCCTGGAGATACAAGTTTTTTATTTTTATAAACATCTGATTGCTGTTTTATTGTATTATTACAAGAGCATATCACCATTAATCTCCTCCCACAAGAACTTATGTATATATCTTTGTGAAAATTATGAAAATGATGAGCCACCCCTACCCCCGACTCCAGTTAGTGACAATACTGGGTATATGCCACTCTGAAGGCCCCTCTTTTCAGCAAAATCTCCCTAACAGAGGTCCAGACTTTGCCACAATTCCCTACAAAGGGTAATTATTCTCTTTTATGGCCCACAATTTAAGAAAATTTCCCTAACTAAGGTCAAAATTTTCTTCCTGAGCACTTTTCATGTCAATTTGGGACCATATTTTCTACTATTTCGGTTAAAATATCTGCTAACTAAGGTATAATTTTTGTGAAAAAGTGCCCTAACAAAGGGTGGGTTTTTGAAAGGCTGAGCCACACACCCTCACAAAAAAATTTGGGGAATACCCCCACCCCCACCCGCGGGCATCCCCCTCGATGTTTGACAGAAAAATAAAGCTTCTGATAGGTATTACCCATATCTTTACTTCTCAAATGCCTCTGGCAAATTATCCACAAGCTTTACCATTGCAATTTGAAATAAAATATGTATACAGCTTGTTAAAAGCATTCATATATACAATATAAATGAGTATACAAGGGCCAGAATTTCGGCGAGAATCCATTCTCGTAAAGATTCTCCTAAACTTGTCTTTCTTTAAAAAGAAAACTAATTGACAAAAATCCAAATAGATTCTCGCAAAATTTTGCAAAATTCTGGCCCTGGTATACCAGAGAAGTTCCTGGTGGCAAAGGAGCCAAAATTAAATAAAAGGAAGGGAAGGGAAGGGAAGGGAAGGGAAGGGATGTTAAGCCTGTCAGGTACTGGATACTGTAGGTAGATGTGCTATGGATAATGGCCCCTGCAATGTTCGGTTATGTCAGAGTCATCATGTAAGGTTTGCTAACGTCTGTCACAGCTGGCCATCCAGAAGACAAATCAGTCTCACGTTCCGAGGAAATGTGAAAAGGATTATGGCGCTTAAATAATGGATGCAGAAAAAGATATAAGGAAGGAAGGAGTTTTTTTCCTTTCGGCAAGCACTTTCAGAGTGTATTATCTGCACACAGTTGCGAAGCCATCAAGTGCAATGATGGGGACTTTCACACGCAGACTGAATGTAGAAGAAAGTTCATGAAAAAAAACATCATAAAGATAATATGTTGGCTACTAATATTGACATAATGTGTCAAGTTCTGTCAAACAATTGTATACACAAGCAGTATGTACCGTTAAACACAGTTCAGACAAACAACGCCTACATGCAATATATGAGCAACGATGGGGATTTTCACATGCAGATTGTATGTAAAAGAAAATTTATGTTAAATTATCAGGAAGATAAAATGTTGCCTACATATTGCCATAATGTGTCTACTTCAGCTTATACAATCGTATATAATGTATTATGCAAAGCTGAACACAGTTTATGCAAACATTTC
Source organism: Hermodice carunculata (assembly GCA_964020975.1). Lineage (NCBI taxonomy): Eukaryota > Metazoa > Annelida > Polychaeta > Eunicida > Amphinomidae > Hermodice > Hermodice carunculata. The sequence goes on from OZ026624.1 coordinate 30,558,816, forward strand.
TGTTGCCACGTGTACATCTATGTTCCGGTTTCCTGAGGTATCTGCATAGCTGGACCAAAGCCTGACCTCAGTAGATGCCCCGAAGCACAACAATAAATCATTTGGAAAAACATACAAACACGCAAAAGGTACATTACCACTTGGAAGCAAGAAATTCTGTTATCATTGAATGATCTAACAGCCTCTCAAACGGCAATCTATGAAGAAGTTTGTAACGACATAACATCTCACCTTGCAATAATTTGTATTACAACAGTGATAAATCTTACCCAACATGCAATAGAATTTAAGGAGTGTACACATGTAACTGCCAACCGATTGGCAGATCTATCAACCCCAATTTAGCAACGTCCACATTTGTTTATTGGATAAAACAGATACATCTCTTTCAAGATGTCACTACTGAATTACACATAGCTTTGTCTTTAAGACAAAATATATTACTCTATGACTTGTAAATGCCAACACACCATGGCATACAATTATATTGAATTTTGCAAAAGCAAGCAGCAAAGTAGGTATTATAAATATTTCAGTGATAAATAATGTAAAATATCATTTTAGTTTTAAAAAATGCTATTAATATTTTTCTGGACAAACAAACACTGTTTCAACAACTTAAAAATTTTTCCATACTGTCTTGTGCACTTAACTCATTCCATACCAGTCCCTGATTTTTCTGTATATTTACCTAGATTTAAGACGACAATTGTATATACAAATTCTTTATAAAAAGAGCTTTCATTCAAGTACCAACATGCCTTTAGTCTTAGGTCAGTAGTTCTGGCACTGCCTGGCAAGTCTTGCTGGAGCTGCCGCAAGGGCAGCTACAGCATGACTTGCCAGGCAGTGCTAGAACCACTGACAAAGGCCTGTCACCATAGTATGCAATGAGTTAAACTGACTTAGGCCTGGGCCAGCCTTGCAAAGAGGAAGGGGATTGCTTACTATTTCAGGGGCACTTACTTCACGTTTGTGGTCACAAAAAATAAAAAAACTATCACTGCCTAAACAAAGATAAATCTTAAGTACGACATACACAGTATGAAGTGCTGAGTATGATAGCCAATTAAAACTAAACAAAATCCAGGAAAAAATAAAACTTATTAAACACTTCTATCAAAGTAGAAATTTTCAAATTCAATTACCTGTCACCTTATTATATCGCAGCGTGTTTACAGCAATGCACCTTGGGGGATCGCAGAGGACTCAGCCAGCAGTTCAGACTCACAGTGGAGTAGTACATTAGATGCCGTGTTGACTCTTGCTGATGTGATACACTCATGTTCAAGTTCCGATCAGAGAAAGTTAGAAAATGCAGAACATTAACTGTTGTGTGCCGAAATGCACAAGTTCTAAGAGGAAGACACCTGGACTCAGCTTTTACCAGTTGCCTTCTGACAAAACAGAGAGGAAAACCTGGGTCAAAGTGATCAGAAATGAAAACTTTAAGGTGAATTGAGTTGGACTGAAACCCCCGACAGCACAGCCAACATTGTAGATGTTCCTCAGAGTTGCCTTCTACTATTGCAGAAGGTAGTTTTGTACTGGGGACACAGTTTTCATCTAATATTAGGAGGACATCAGCCATACTGTGACCACAACTGTGTTATACTGTATGCGCCCCTTTGACCTCCCAAGATGCACTGCGGTAAACACGCTGTGACGTAATAAGTTTTCAAGGTAATAACAAATAAATATTTTAATTTTTTCAGAAACATCCCTGTCATAACATGATACATAGATTTGCAATGCAGCAGTATGAGGGTATACAGTTGTCACAGGCATACGACACAGTTATACAAAGAGGTATGTCAGTAAGACGGACATCCATTCAGTACCACATACCCCTTACTATGCTTCGTAACCGAGAGGATGGGAGAGTATTCCCTGCATGTGCTTGAACAAGTCCACCCCTGAACCACTTTCTTTTCAAAAGAAAAATGACATTTTGTGGCCATTTTGTGGCCCATACAGACCAAATGACCCTTCTTGGTTATGGTTATACCAGGACAGAAATTTTAAATCTTGCGCCAGATTATGCAGTACACGTACACCTGAATAAATGTATCTCAAATGACGACAGACTTAGTGAAACCTGGATATCTGGATTTCTGAAAAGATGGCCCAACTTGCGTTTGACAAATCCCAAATGATTTTCATCTGTATGCGCCAAGCATGCATTAGAGGAACGCATACAGAATTATAGTACTGAACCAGACAAAATTCTTTCGAAGTACGATCTCAAAGACCAGGCAGAACAACTTTACAATCTGGGCGAGAAGGGTGTTCAGGTAGAACATGAGCCACCACCGTCACTGGCCCTAAACATTGTTCCAGTTCAGTTACATCACCAAGATCACCCACAGTAACTGTTACTGGGTGTGGTACAGCTGTTGGTATGACACTCCCTCCCTTTTCGGGCTTATGGAGAAGAGACTAACTGATGCATTGATGACAGGTGCCACACCAGGTACCAGAGCAATAGTCAGTGACAGCAGTTGGTCACATGGACAGATATTTAAAGAACACCTACACAGCCATTTCTTTAACCCTTTCCCCCTTCAATTAAGACTGAGTCAACAGCTTTCCTTGGCATGGGTTCGGCACTAAGTGCCCAACCCATGCCAAGGAAAGCTGTTGACCTGGGGCATGTGATCTCGATAAGTCTCATGTACATTTCTCAGTCAAACTGATTTTTCATAACTGTTGAAATTAGTTAAAAATGCTGAAGCAGACGACATTTGACCACCAGCCGGTTTTGGGCGGTTTAAGGGGGAAAGGGTTAAATGTGTCCCAGCAGACAGTGACAACAAAGTCGTACTCTTTTATGATGGCTACAGGTAGCACGTGAACACACTGGGCAGTTGAGCATAACATCGCCCATTGGTCTTGGCTGTGCACACATTGTGTTTTACGACCACTGGATGTGGTTGTACATGTATAACAACAACAAAAATGCGACATGTTTATGAGGCAAAACCCAGGGAAGGTCATAACAAGGTACAATGCTTGTGAGTTGGTGTGCAAAGTGTAATTATTGGGCTAAGTCCTCAAAACTTGATGGCAACATTCAAAAAGTGTGGTATTCACCCATGTTATCAAAATGTATATGACAAAATAAAAATTGCCCCCCCCCTTTTCTGAGAAAAGTTATAGTGGGGAAAGATGAAATCATTGCCCATCAGGGAAGATGAAGCCACTGCCCATCACGGAAGATGAAGCCATTGCCCATCAGGCTAGATGAAGCCATTGCCCATCAGGCTAGATGAAGCCATTACCCATCAGGGCAGATGAAGCCATTGCACATCAGGGTAGATGAAGTCATTGCCTATTGGGGCAGATGAAATCATTGTTCATCAGGGTAGATGAAGCCATTGCCCATCAGGCTAGATGAAACCGTTACCCATCAGGGTAGATGAAACCGTTACCCATCAGGCTAGATGAAGCCATTGCCCGTCAGGCTAGATGAAACCGTTACCCATCAGGCTAGATGAAACCGTTACCCATCAGGCTAGATGAAGCCATTGCCCATCAGGGTAGGGGAAGTCATTGCCCTTCAGGGTAGATGAAGCCATTGCCCATCAGGCTAGATGAAGCCATTGCCCATCAGGCTAGATAAAGCAATTGCCCATCAGTCTAGATGAAGCCATTGCCCTTCAGGGTAGATGAAGCCATTGCCCATCAGGGTAGATGAAGCCATTGCCCATCAGGATAGATGAAGCCATTGTCCATCAGGCTAGATAAAGCAATTGCCCATCAGTCTGTTCCACAAGCAGAACAATTTCTTCCAAGATGGGATTCCCCAAATCCCAGAAACCGATTTCATCCCCAAGAGAATTTGAAGAGATTTGAGCAGCACAGTGAGTGGAAAAGCAATTACTGAACTTTGTGTAATTAATCAAACTGCCAGCTTCAATGAGGAAAATACACAAAAACCTATCACCCCAGAACCCCACAGAAATAAATGACCCAAGACCTGGCACATCTGGCATGCCACCAAAGAACTCTAGAAAGGCAAAAGCAAAACCCATCACCCCTCCCCACAGTAGTACGGAAATGAGTAATTCTGAGAAAGCAGATGACAAATGGTGTGTGTGTGGATAATTTAGCCCACCTCAATCACGCCATTGCAAATACTTGGTGATTGTCAAGTGGGCCCCATGTGACAAATGTGGTCACTGAGTCCACCTGGCTCTGTGTACTGATGTCAGGCAAATGAGGAGGCATTCAACATTTCCATGTGGTGTAACACTACCACAGGAATAACAAAAAAAAATCTGTCATGATGACTGTAATAGGCATAATTGACATTTTCCCATTCAATAAAAGATTATAACAGCATTTTATTTTTTCTCACCAGACAAAAAACACTATGCTTTATATTTGTGATGAAAATCTTCATATTTTCACATATATCTATTTTTCAGCCAATGAAGAGATGCCAGAAAGAAATGCAAAGCATCTTGCAAGGAAGAAGTACGCACTTGAGTGACAGGATATTCAACTGAAGCACTCGAACAAAAAAAAAAGTCAGCTGCAGTTAAGAAATACATTGCATGATGTTGTAGCAGGTGTTCTTGAAGGAAAACAAGTTAAAAGTGCTGTGTGATGAGACATGAGTAATTTTATGTGCTTAACCTCATTTACGAACGCTAAGGCCTGTCTGGTTACGTTATGTGCCAAAGGAGTGGAAATAAATTATATGCTTGTCAAATGTTTCCAAGTCACACTTTCGTGTAGTTTTTCATTCCAAGGAATCATTTTCTTCCTGTGGCTTACATATTACTCTTTAAACAACTGTTTGTAAGCAAGTAAATGAAGAAATAATGATAATCAACTTGAAAGCATTCTGTAATGTGAAAAAAAAAAATAACTGGTCCCCAATTTTGAGCCACCTATCAGAAATACAACAGGGTTTGACATCACAACAAGCAGGCAAGAGGTAAATGTTCAACCTTCATTGCAACGTAATTCATTAGATGGCATTATTCTTAGTATTACTGAAATCAATGTAACATTTTTACACTGGTACCACTGTTGTCTATAGTTGTGTTGGTTGTACCATGCACATACATATATGTATGCATTGAAGCCTCAGCCTGTCAGAAATATGGAGGACATGCACATTTGTTTGATTAGACTTAATGTCCCCACCTTTTATCCAACAGGGCAGTGATGTCATGTTAGAGCTTTGGAGAATGCGAATAGAAAACTAAACAGTTGTTTAATCGCAGGTTTGCCAGGAATACGTATTACAAAGACATGTACTACTTCAGGAAGCACGCACAAGTGAGTCAATTTAATGCCTGACTGCAAGCTAATGTTCAAAATGCAAGAATCTGAAACTTAATGTCTTTGAAAACAAATAAATTGATCACACAATGGTCTTCTGGGTAATGACATCCAGACTGCGAAGGAAATGTGACATTACCAAAGTGGTGGAGTCTCTTGCATGATAACATGAAGGGAAAATATAGATTCAGGGATTAACCTTAACATCACCAGGCGAGGGGGCAGGCTTTCATGTTCAGATAGGTAGGTAGGTAGGTAGGTAGGTAGGTAGGTAGGTAGGTAGGTAGGTAGGTAGGTAGGTAGGTAGGTAGGCAGGTAGGTAGGTAGGTAGAGGGTATAAACCTGGTAGGCTGATGCTTATCTATGCCAGGGCCCTGTTACACATGCCACCCAATCAATCATCTATGCAAACGTGTCCGGTGACCAGTCGTGAGTGCATCTCTAGTAGCAGCCACTACTGAATCAGGAGACTTGCAGCCTCATCATCACCGCTGACATAGTCACACACAGGTAAACCTAACACGTCCCACTTGGCCTTTGACAAGATCAGTGGACACGGCATGTGAAGAGCCTGAAACATTAAAGTCCCTTGGATGAGCTGGGATTTGAACTCCATATCCCTCACACTGAAAGAAAGGAGCGTAACCATTTGGCCACAGTGGCTTGGCATGTTTTCACTCTCACCTTGATCTTCTTCACCAAATGTAAAATTAACAATGAAAATGTCTTCAGTGAAGTTTTCAAAACTGACACCAATCCAAACTGGGTTTCCCTCCAATCTGATTTAAATGTACAAATTTACCATGTTATGGACCCTACTCGAAAATATCAGTCCCAACGCCTGCAAGATGTTGAACATTTACTTTCTCATTACAGATTTCTATGCCAATGTGCACGAAATTAATGAAATGAATGAATAAATTGATGAATAAGATTGAAATTGAATGAATAAGTGAATGAATGAATGAATGAATGAATGAATGAATGAATGAATGAATCTCTCTTCATACTAACTTTTCCATATTCACACCAGAAAAGATATTTTTATCATGGTAGTCACACATCATAGAATCATTTACACCGACAATATCTATTTGAATGTCATTTCTTCTCAGTCTGATGTTACAGTAGGAGTTTTCCCACAACATTTTACATGTTCCCAAGTAACTCTCAATTCTCTCCTGCAAGCAAATTTTACGTAACCCTTTCACACCACAGCAGCAGTTGAGCTAAGTACTGAGACCTAAAGTTTCGTCCCTAAAAACCTTCCCATGACATCAAGAGAAATATACATGAATAAGAATTTTGAAAACCTAAGAGATATCATTTCTCAGTTTACAACATTCTGATATATGTTTCAGGTGCTTATAACCCAGAGCATAGGGACCAAAGTTGCCACATCTGCCTCGTTTTGGGTGGGAAAGGGTTAACCTTGTGTGGTGTATGCAAGAAGACAGTTACGGGTTAACTCACAATCATCTCGGAACTTCGGTTCTGCGTTAGGGCCCACCCTGGCAAATGTTTTGATGAGCTCCACGTGCATCGCGTGTTGGTCCTGATAGATAGGGTCGTCAAAAAACGTCTGGAATTGCATGTGCACTTTGTCCAAGATCTGAAAGATATAAGACATCAAATAATTCACGTAATTGTTCAGACTGAGTGCACTGTCTGGCAGTCAGCTGTAGATAAAAGCATGTCAAACAGCATCCTGAACATTTAATTATACGAGAAAATAAAATGTAGCACCAGAAATACGCCTGAGGAGACTTTATTAGAAGTGCATTACATAACACCCTCAACCCTTTCTTCCAGTCCAAAACTGGAATATGGTCAAATGTCATCTGCTCTGAATTTTTTGTCTAATTTCAACACTAACAAAAGAACAATTTGAATTAGAAACGAAGATTTGCTGGGTGCCTTCAAAATGAGAACAGTTTGAGATGCTTCACTTTGCCATTGTTCAACATAATTTTAATTTTGTGTATTTAATTTAGCCTAATTTGCATACATGTAAATTAAAACTTACAGAGAGAGAGAGAGAGAGAGAGAGAGAGAGAGAGAGAGAGAGAGAGAGAGAGAGAGAGAGAGAGAGAGAGAGAGAGAGAGAGAGAGAGAGAGAGAGAGAGAGAGAGAGAGAGAGAGAGAGAGAGAGAGAGAGAGAGAGAGAGAGAGAGAGAGAGAGAGAGAGAGAGAGAGAGAGAGAGAGATGGGTCTGCTAACCAGTATATTACCCCAAAATACTCATTGAATAATCATCATTATAAGCCATAGTAACCTCAGGTAAGTAAATTATATTACAATTACCATGGCAATACATATGCACACATGTAACCATGGGAACCATAGCAACTGACCTCTCTGTGTGTGACACTCTGCATGATGGTTCCAAATGCTGGCACTGTGGCTATCCTAACAGAGCTGCAAAGTATATACAGGAACACATGGTATTACTTAGATCACCAGGTTCTTCACGTAGTGCAAGAAAATCTCAAGCTGAGAATTTATGTATCCCACTGGTTTGGTTTAAACATATTTTATTAATATGATTGGACAACAGCGCCACACCCTATAATGAAGTCTTCTCCCGACATACACATAAATAAAAAAGGCAGAGACATAGCTCACACAGACAAAACAAGGTTTGACACAGACCTCCAAAAGAAGATGCACAATATCACATACTGATAGCTGACAAAAGTCAAACAGAATTAACAGACTATAACAAGGTATGACACACAGAATAGACTCGGGGTCTCTTTCATCATTACCTTGTATGATGATACTGAAGACACCATCTATCAATTTAATTGAAATCTTTTTTACTTTTCAACAAGCGTGTACGCAGCCCTTAAGACTTTTTTGTTTAGTCTGACGTTAGTGGTTCATGGATTGCCTGGCAAGTCATGGTGTAACTACTGCAAGGATAGCTGCATGACTTGCCAGGCAATGCAAAAACCACTGACTATGGCCTTTACTGGTTGCAGCAATGTGATCCTGCATTTTGTTAAACCAAATTCTGTGATAAGGTACCTTTTAAAGATATACAGAGTAAATTTTTGCCTCAAAATGTTAATAAAATTTAACTTTAAAAATATCTGTCAACATCTTCTGACAAGAAATAGGGGGAGTTCTGTTCCCATGGGGGAGATTTTATTTTTACTAAAAAGTAAAAAAGAAGTATATTGTACATGAATTTTCATGGGGAGATTGCCATGATAACATGTACTCTTACACATCATCATGAAATTTTTAAAATGTTAAAAATCAAGAAAACACAGACACAACAACAGATGGAGGACCACAAGAAAAACTTCATAACTCAGCAAATTGACAAATCACCTTTGTTAAAAAATCCAGACTAAAAGGAGGTAGACTCATGCCCAGTGGGGCAAACTTGATAGATAGGTCATAAATTATAAAATCTTCAACTTCCAACAACCCCATGCTTTCAAATAATGGAGAAGTACATCATGAACATTCTCATATACCACAGAAAGCTTTCTTTCACAATTCATTCATCTTTGTTTTTCTTAATTTACAAAGACAGTATCTTATTGTTAGTATACAAAATAAAAGTGAAGTTATTTTTTTACGTTATGAAACCATTAGCCCCATTCTTTTCCACTAGAACAAACCAAACAGGGCTGTGGACATAAGGTATTTGATGCTGCAGAGTCGGCACAGAGTTTCTTTTTAACTACATAGACCAAGAAAGCCAAAATAATTCATATTTGACTGTTTCAATATCAAGAAACCGTGTACGTTCAAAGTGGAAAACATCTTGAAGATATCACAGGGTAAAATACTGGACTTGCAACTCAAAAATTCTGTATAATACCAGCCATGTGCATAACTGCATACTGCCACAAACACAACTTTTTTTTTTTCTTTTTTAGCCAGCCATGATTCCATACATCATCTACTGCAAAGTGATATAGTCCAGTCAGTGCAATACATAGTTTCTTACATGTAGTTCAAATAATCACCACCAGAAGGCTGTATGTAACAGTACATTCAGAACACCATAGAAGGATTTGATACACACAGTCTTCCTTTCCAATCATGGACCAGTCAAGTTAAAGTGACTCTTTCCTCTTATACCAGCCCAAATTGGCTGCAGGTTAAATCTTATCTATTTCAATTTTTTTTTTTTAAATTTAAGTGTTAATGAACAAAAAATTGAATGTGAATGAAAATTGTAGATGAGCCTCATCAAAAGATCACATCCCAGGTCAACAGCATTCCTTGAGGCTGTTTTTGAGCAGTATGCTTCCATTCCACCCCAAGGAAAGCTGTTGACCCGGTCTTACTTGAAGGGCATAGCTGTCAACTCTCCCATTTCCACTGGGAGTCTCCCATTTTGGAGACTGAAAAAGTTCTTAAAATGACCAGGATTCTGAGACAAAAATGACAATTTACTTTAATTTCATACACTTTTTACAATAACCTCCCAGTCACACGTCTTTGGGGGTTGACACCTATGGAAGGGTTGCAAACTTCACAAACAGTAAAACCCCAGTGTTGTATTGTTGTACAAGAGGAAGATTTCTTCAACCACCTTGAATGATTTGATGTGACATCTGTCAGGTAGTATACACACATTTACACAAGAGTACCACTACAATGATGCCCATACCTAAGGCAGAAAAATCTTGACAATTTTCCCACAGATACTGTTCAGAATGGCCATTGATACAGCAATAGATCACTTACATTTCAGGATCATTGGCGAGCGTTACCAGCGCTGGCACCACACGATTTGACGTCAGACTGTCTGTTAATCCTTTGATAAGCAGCTAATAGAGAAATATACAAAGTCACATGTAAACTACTTGTCACAGACCTGGGCTCACATGACATAGCTAAGATATTTCCCTGCAGTTATCTCAAAAGTTTAGCATCAAAGGCAGAGATGTATTTACAAATTTATGGCTGCCTCATGTACTGAACACAAAGATGTGACACACGGAATGAAAATTTGCAGCAGTTTTTGGTCAGAACTCAATGGTTCAAGCGAGCGGCTCATTGTTACAACAATCAACATTTAACAAACGAGGGTCAATTTTGTGTGTGTTATGGTATAATGACGCGCGTGATTGTACGTGACATTGTGGGTGTGACACACGCCAGTGCGCCTCGCCCGATGACAGCTTCAATCACCAGCGTCATTATGCCATAATACGCACATAAACGATCCTCGTTGCTTATATTTACATTTCCCTCTTAATTTTTCTGCTCAATTACACAAAATTTAGAAATGTAATACATAGAATGAAGAGAAATGACCAGGAACTGATTTGCCCAGCATGTTAAAATGTTAAGTTGCGGAACCCCGGGTGGGCATGGCTTATTGGAATGTGGGCGAGACACATTTATTATGGTCCGGTAACACACAAGGCTCATGTGTTATGGTCCCATAACACACAAGGCTCATGTGTTATGGTCCCATAACACACAAGGCTCATGTGTTATGGTCTCATAACACAACAGGCTCTCTCCTATACTTGCAATGTTAAAAGTTAGATTGAATGTAAATATTACATCATGGTTTGCATATTAGTCCTTCCTCAAGGTGTTATTTTAAAAGGGTCTCATGACTACCCTGATATGCCAAGGAAAAGATGTGGTCAGGATGGCCCCTGATACACCAAGGAAAAGATACTGGAGTCACTATTATGTCACTGTAACAGGTTTTTTAATATACATATTACCATTAATAGAGTGTCCCCCCCTCCTCTCTTATATGACCCCTCTCGCCCGAGGTCACCTCTCTTGAAAGATTACCATAGTCACAAAAGTTACCCAATTTACATGTTAAATGTTTACACTGCAATCAATGGGTTAACATTTGGCATACTTCTTAATTCTACATGCCCCCAAAATAAGTTAAGTGACAGAATTGGTCAACTACTTTCAATGTACTCTTTCATCCTTTAAGCTTCATTTTTATGTAGGGTGGGGGATGTTTGTTTGTTTGTTTTTATTTTATTTTATTTATTTAATTTTTTGTGCCTGTGCCTTGAGCAAATAAGTCATGAGGTTCACTTCTAACCTAAAATTGTAGTTTATAATGAAAATTATGAAATAAGCTTTGCTTTGACAGCAACTTTAAACACAACTGAAATGTGTTGTTGCTTACCTCAAACATTGTGGCAGCTGTAGCTCGCACCTGAGCAGACGTATGTACAACTCCATCCCATAATACTGCCAGTAGTAGATCATGATAATCTGGGTGTCCACTGGAAGGTCAAAAGGGACAAGGTCAAGGACATAATCCTCCATGATTGAACCACTGTGGCACTGTGTGCGCTAGGACACATACAGGTCTAGCATGTGTGGAAGAGGAGACACCACTTGATATTTTTCACCATGGAGCAAATGCTTCTCCCACACATGCAATTCACATCTACCAGGAAGCAACCACAATGATATGCCTCCAACAGTCTTCTGTTTACTCTTGCTGCACTTCTACAGCAAACTCTTAGATGAAAAAGTATTTTTCACCTGTTAGTAAGATTCAAATCCATGGATGTTACATACTTTTGAGTGGAAGTCATACTGGCTGTTCGGTAACCAATCACATTGATACCAACATGATGCTCTAGGTAATGTACAACAAAGGATCATGGGATACAAAATGGGGCATTATCACTGAAAAATGTTGCATTTAGTGACATTTGTCTTTGTAATGTTCCAAGATCCTTTGCTTCTATTGTGCCAAAAGCAACATATCAGTGCTCATCTATCAAGTTATGGTCACATAACTGTTCCAACACTATTTGACTTATAACACATTAGAGGTCACTAAATCTGAAACCATGTCCTTTAAGGAAAAAAAAGGGGAGGAAACCAGAGGACACAATTATAGATAATTGTTTTCATCATGAAGAGATGTAGTATTTCTAGTCAATTTGCAGATTGTGTGCAGCCTTCTCATATTGCACATAGAAAGCCCGTCAAAAATATCATTATTTAGACCAATCAAAGCAACTCACTGTTGTAATTCCATATGCAAAATTACTCTGTCGCAAATCAAAGCAACAACCTTTCAAAAATCATGCAGGTGTTTGAACTTTGGACAATGTGGTTTTTCTTAATTTCTTACAACAACCTGTTAGAACTGGCCAATATTATTGTGGGCATCACCTTGATTTTAAATATTGTCAATGGATATTTGATGACATTATGTGTGTGGCTGCATTTCAAAAATATCAAAAGCTTCACATTTATCATCTAGAGTTGTGAGTGAACATGGTTTTTGTTTTAGTCTTGTCATTTTGAAGTGCATGATTCACTATTTTTGAAACAAAAAAAAAACAAAAAAAAATCTGATTGAATCTGCTTAAAATGCTGTCCCCAGTGTAAACTTTTGTAGAATCAGTCAAATGAACAAAAGTTATGAAACAATATTATATTTAGTAGTCAAAATACCATAGATCTAAGTCAAATCAAACGTTATATCGCAGGCAAAAGAAGTGACAACCACAGGTGGTAAGCTTGTGTAAAAATCAACCCTTTTTTCATACTTTAAACACTATATGTAGATGTACCGCCCATTCTGCACGTACCTGAGTAGACTGAACGTGGCTTTGAGGCTGAACAGAGGGGCGTGGCATAATGATAATGTACAGAGTAAATCCTGCAGGAACCGTGTCAACTGCACGCGGTCTTCTTCCTACACAACAAATAAGTTCCTGTTACTGTGCTATAATATCATGAAGAAATAAGCAATACAATGTACTCCTCTAACAAGTTTTAATGCAAGGAGAATGCAAAGAGAGAAAGAGAAAGAGGTAGAGAAGTAGAGAGAGAGAGAGAGGTAGAGAGAGAGAGAAACGGTCACATAGCTTCCATAAACAGGTGCTGCCATCTTTTGCATCTATATGGAACTAAATTGCACCCTTGATGATTTTCTTCCCAAGAGAGAGAGAGTGGCCCTTTATGCAGATGCATGTAATAGTCATTGGACATGTATCAAAAATGGTCTCCTCTTATTATTTACATCTACATCATCATTTAAGGTATGGACATTAGAAAAATGCCAACTGTGTTTATCTGTTCACTCCTTACCTTATTAAATGCAACCAAGACACCAGCAGCATAGACAGGTACAGCACATGACGTCAGTGCAGACTGACCAGATGATACTAATGTGTCTGCAGTAAACAATAAAATTACATGCACAAAAGATATGCTCCACATTCCCACTTTAGTTTGACATTTGAGAACATAATGAATGAATACCACACAGCATAAAATCACCCTTTCAACTTTGATACAACTTATGATTTTTTTACATTGCTACTCATTTTTTTTTGCATATTTTTTTTTTATAAAACTGGTATATACTTTTATTAATGCATAAAGATGCTTTGTATTATATCATTTCACTTTGGTATCCAGTCGGCAAAAACTATTACAATGCCAGGATGTGTTCCTAATACTATCCCAACATTCACTGTAAACCTCCCGCAAGTAAATGGAACTTGGTTGTTTCTTTGTCATTATTCTTTATCATTAAGGGCCTTGAGGTACCTTGTGTTTTATGAACAGAGCATATAAGAGCTGGGCTGTCCAGCTGGAGCACTGTTGAAAAATTTTGCTACAAAGCCCTTCAAAACTGCTAGTTTTCTCCAAAATAAGTATTTCTCATGTAAAGAAGTGGAAAATAATGCTACAAGGAAAGAAAATTTTGCTACCGAGATTTTTAGGTGGACAACACTGAAGAGCTTCATGAAAAAAAGAGCTTTGCTTTACACAGTGTTGCCTTCAGAGCTCTCCTCTGGAAAAAAAATGGCCTCACATTGCAGGCTTCAATTGTCTTGTAAATTTAATAAAATATCTTGGGTGTCTAAATATACCAGCACTTTTTCACAACAGGCAGTCTTTCCTGCAGGTACCACTGTACCATATTCACTTTCTTTTACAGTACACACTATCATATTCACCTAATTGCTCTTCTGGAATGCTCAGTAATGTCTGGAACTGTGGCAAAACCTGTAAAAGACAAAATAAAATTCATTATTGCTGACACTGTCGCATTAGAATTCTTTAAAAATAAAATTTCAGGTGCGATTTTAAACATGGTTAACGTGATTTTTGTTATGCTCAACAGACATAACAAATGCATAATAGCAACAACTCCAGCTGACAGTTTAGCGTCTGTCCATCATCGCTTTGAATTCCATTTAATGTACAATGTATGTTTTGCTACCCTGCATATTTTTTACCATTTTGACTGTTCACTCACAGATTCTCAACTAACCAAGCAATATGACTCAGGAAAGCAAAAAACACAGACAATTTCCTGCAGCTGATTGCTATGTTTAACTGTGCGGCATCCTCTAAATACCAGAAATTTTTTTTTGATTCATTTCAATAGGGATTAAAAAAAATAGTATAGTCACCTTGGCAGCAACAAACGTCCGTCCAAATGTACGACACAGTTTGAAGAAGAAATTTGCGAGCGTGTGGACCACACGTATCATGGTGACATCTAAGCCTCGCAGTATTTCCAAGAACTTTGGCACTCTAAGGAACAGAAGACATAAAGTTGATGACATCTGTCTACTTGACATCTTTATTTGAGCTTTTACTTTTTACGAGTGAGGTGGAGTTTAGTCACAGAAACCGAAATTCATTCCTTCAAAACAGTGTGAGACACAAGATAAACACTTTATGAATGTAAAATACATTGTAACCCTACCAAGGTTTTGAGATAAAGCACAGCCTAAACTATGCAGGTAAAGCCCCAATATCAAAAGATTTGCACCAAACGATACCAAGAATTGTCAATACCCACTTAACCCCTTCCTGCTGAATTCAAATTGAGTCAACAGCTTTTCCTGTAAGGGGTCTGAGCACCTAGCCTACACCAAGGAAACCTGTTGACCTGAGTCATGCTATCTATGGACCTGTTGACCTAGATTGTGCTACAATCTAGCTGTTGACCTTGGTCATGCTATCTATGAACCTGTTGACCTACATGATGCTATCTATGAATCTGCTGACCTCGATCATGCTAGCTATGAACCTGTTGACCTACATGATGCTATCCATGAATCTGCTGACCTACATCATGATGAACCTGTTGACCTAGATCATGCTATCCATGAACCTGCTGACTCAGATCATGCTATCTATCAATCTGTTGACCTACATGTAGATAATGCTATCTATCAACCTACTGACCTAGATCATGCTATCTATCAATCTTATCTACATGTGCATATGAAATTTTTCATTCAAAGTGTTTTCACTAATATTAGACCCCCTGCTCACCCCACCCCCACCCCCGGCCCCCCAAAAAACACTTGGTAAAATGTTGAAGCAACAGCATGACGCTGATACAGCTTCTTATCCTCTATATAGGATAACATGCTGAAAATGTATATGCACATGTGAATTTTCAGGTGGATTGCTGATTTCTCTTTATTTACTACTGGTATAATATTCATGTTTCTCTATCCCGCTGGTGGAGTAGTACTGAAAGTATTATATATAATTATACATCTATATATACGTACACAAACACACACACACACACACACACACACAATATATATATATATATATATATATAAATTTATAGGTTACCAGGATTGTAGCAGTATCACCCCCTGTATCAGCCCCTGAGCACCTGTATCCTCACTCGACCTTTGGTCACATGATGAT
This sequence comes from Hermodice carunculata, assembly GCA_964020975.1. NCBI lineage: Eukaryota > Metazoa > Annelida > Polychaeta > Eunicida > Amphinomidae > Hermodice > Hermodice carunculata. The sequence goes on from OZ026624.1 coordinate 30,574,785, forward strand.
ATGGGTGCGAGGGACTGATACAAGAGGGATACATCTACAACCATGTAATAAGTTCTATATTTCCAATATTAACATTTTAATGAGCTCATTTTTTTGCTCTATAGTCATCTGTGAAGAAGTTTGACATCTGCCACAGTCTTCTCCTTGTGTTTTCATTCTTCAGCTCCTGCACCAAATTTTTAGCATCTGTTTCATTTACATCCACAAGTTATACATTCCATAGCATTATATTCTCTGTCTCTCTATGAGTGCATTTAATTTTGCATGACCATCATTTTAATCTCTGTTACCTTGCCATTATAAAGTACACCTTTGGGGGATTCTCAAACCCATGGGTTAATTTTTAATCCGTGATCACATGAATGTGCATCAAAGTGTTTATTGTTAAATGTGGTTGTTTTGTGTTATTTACATTTGTTTATTTTTATTTTATTTCTTTATTTTTATTATTATTTATTTTCTTGATGTTATGTACTCTTAGTTTCTGACAATAAAAGACAGTGAAATTGAGTACTTACAAAGTTTTAACAACCCACGTAAAGTTATCCCACTCCTCGTACCACTCCTCTGCAATGTATTCATCAAACAGCAGCACCAGTCTGACCAGCTCCTCCTTGTTACCAATTATCACACTCAAGTCCGTCAACTCGGAGCTCGCCTTAGGAAACCTGGACATTACTGAACATACAGAGTGATGTGTCAGTATGGTCTGCATTACTTTCTATGCCAGCACAGTCTACATTGTTTTCCATGTTAGTACAGTCTACACTGCTTCCTATGCCAGTACAGTCTACATTGCTATCTATGCCAGACAGTCTATATTGTTTTCTATGTTAGTACAGTCTACATTGTTTCCTATGCCAGTATAGTCTACATTGTTTTCTATGTTAGTACAGTCTACATTTCTACCTATGCCAGTACAGTCTACATTGTTTTCTATGTTAGTACAGTCTACATTGCTTTCTATGCCAGTACAGTCTACAATGTTTTCTATGTTTGATAGTACATGTCTACATTATGTACTCATTATTGTCTACATCGTATACTATGCCAACACTGTCTGCATTGTATACTATGTCAGTATGGTCTGCATTGTATACTATGTCAGTATGGTGTACATTGTATACTATATCAGTATGGTGTACATTGTATATTATATCAGTATGGTGTACATTGTATACTTTGTCAGTATGGTCTACATTGTATACTATGTCTGTATGGTCTACATTGTATCCTATGTCTGTATAGTCTACATTGTATAATATGTATGCACAGTCTACATTGTATACTTTGTCAGTATGGTCTACATTGTATACTATGTCTGTATGGTCTACATTGTATACTTTGTCTGTATGGTCCACATTATATACTATGTCTGTATGGTCTACATTGTATACTTTGTCTGTATGGTCCACATTATATACTATGTCTGTATGGTCCACATTGTATACTATGTCTGTATAGTCTACATTGTAAAATATGTATGTACAGTCTACATTGTATACTATGTCAGTATGGTGTACATTGTATACTATGTCAGTATGGTGTACATTGTATATTATGTCAGTATGGTGTACATTGTATACTATGTCAGTATGGTGTACATTGTATACTATGTCTGTATGGTCTACATTGTATACTATGTCTGTATGGTGTACATTGTATACTATGTATGTATAGTCTACATTGTATAATATGTATGTACAATCTACATTGTATACTATGTCAGTATTGTGTACATTGTAAATTATATCAGTATGGTGTACATTGTATACTTTGTCAGTATGGTCTACATTGGATACTATGTCTGTATGGTCTACATTGTATACTATGTCTGTATAGTCTACATTGTATAATATGTATGTACAGTCTACATTGTATACTTTGTCAGCATGGTCTACATTGTATACTATGTCAGTATGGTGTACATTGTATACTATGTAGTATCGTGTACATTGTATACTTTGTCAGTATGGTCTACATTGTATACTATGTCTGTATGGTCTACATTGTATACTATGTCTGTATAGTCTACATTGTATAATATGTATGCACAGTCTACATTGTATACTATGTCAGTATGGTGTACATTGTATATTATATCAGTATGGTGTACATTGTATACTATGTCTGTATGGTGTACATTGTATACTATGTCTGTATAGTCTACATTGTATAATATGTATGTACAGTCTACATTGTATACTATGTCAGTATGGTGTACATTGTATACTATGTCAGTATGGTGTACATTGTATACTATGTCAGTATGGTGTACATTGTATATTATATCAGTATGGTGTACATTGTATACTTTGTCAGTATGGTCTACATTGTATACTATGTCAGTATGGTGTACATTGTATACTATGTCAGTATGGTGTACATTGTATATTATATCAGTATGGTGTACATTGTATACTTTGTCAGTATGGTCTACATTGTATCCTATGTCTGTATAGTCTACATTGTATAATATGTATGCACAGTCTACATTGTATACTTTGTCTGTATGGTCCACATTATATACTATGTCTGTATGGTCTACATTGTATACTTTGTCTGTATGGTCCACATTATATACTATGTCTGTATGGTCCACATTGTATACTATGTCTGTATAGTCTACATTGTAAAATATGTATGTACAGTCTACATTGTATACTATGTCAGTATGGTGTACATTGTATATTATATCAGTATGGTGTACATTGTATACTTTGTCAGTATGGTCTACATTGTATACTATGTCTGTATGGTCTACATTGTATCCTATGTCTGTATAGTCTACATTGTATACTATGTCTGTATGGTCTACATTGTATCCTATGTCTGTATAGTCTACATTGTATAATATGTATGCACAGTCTACATTGTATACTATGTCAGTATGGTGTACATTGTATATTATATCAGTATGGTGTACATTGTATACTTTGTCAGTATGGTCTACATTGTATACTATGTCTGTATGGTCTACATTGTATCCTATGTCTGTATAGTCTACATTGTATAATATGTATGCACAGTCTACATTGTATACTATGTCAGTATGGTGTACATTGTATACTATATCAGTATGGTGTTCATTGTATACTTTGTCAGTATGGTCTACATTGTATACTATGTCAGTATGGTCTACATTGTATACTATGTCTGTATGGTCTACATTGTATACTTTGTCTGTATGGTCCACATTATATACTATGTCTGTATGGTCTACATTGTATAAATTGTATGTACAGTCTACATTGTAAAATATGTCTGTACAGTCTACATTGTATACTATGTATAGTCTACATTGTATACTATGTCTGTATAGTCTAAATTGTATACTATGTCTGTATAGTCTACATTGTATACTATGTCTGTATAGTCTACATTGTATACTATGACCCTTTTGAGTCCTGGTTCTTTACACACATGACTGGTTCATATGCCATCATGCAGATCAAGAGCACTTAAAAGTTTAAAATGAATACTCACAGTCCATCCTGTGCAGATCTTCAACAGAGTCAGCCTTATTTGCATATGGCCCCGCCCGCAATACAGAAACAAAGAGATGTGGAACTAGCTCCTCCAGCGTACGTACAATGGACACAAATTTGTTTTCCTCCAGAGGCAGTGTTGTACTTCCAGATGCCATCTGTGCTGCCTGCGCCTCCTGGTGGACAAACAGGTAATAATGAGTCTGTTGTGATACACACAATGTACAAGGTAGGTGTCCACTCAGTGCAATAAACAAGCAATAAACAATGTGTTCTATCACACAAATGTTTGGGGGAGGGAGAGGGAGGTCACAACTGAGTATAGAATGACAGGGGGCAAGTTACACACAAATGTGACTAATAAGAGCCTACAGAGGGGAGTTACCCACCTTGACCGAGTCGTGGATCTTGATGACAAATGACTGGATCAGATCAAACTCAAGTCGGTCCAGCTCCATGGCCCACATGGCAAATGCTGGCAGGAAGACCTTCTGGGCAGCCTGGACCACACGCTCCGAACTGTCCCTCAGTGACATACGCAACAGCTCTGCTCCCTAGGGTACAACACAGGTCACAGGTCATATGATGCTGTATATTGTACAACACAGGTCAAAGGTCATATGACCTCAAAATAGAACTAGAACAACACAGGTCAAAGGTTATATGATGCTACATGTAATATAACACGGGTCAAAGGTCATATGGTGCTGTATGTAGTACAAGACAGGTTTAATTTTGGGTTGCAAGAAGAAAGGAGTGTGTGGTCACATGACCTGCAGATTCCCAATATGGTACAATGCATTGTCTGTATGAAACTATGACATGTGGAAATAGCATATCGACTTTCTATATTCTAATTGGTTTACATTGTTTACTCCCTACATGTCTGTGATATATAAGCAGATGCAGCAAACTGCGTGCACTTATGACACACATTATTCTTGACCCCACCTGAGAGTACTTATCGCTGTCGTCTATAAAGGCCATCAGTAATCCCAAACTCTTGACCACAGATTCTCGGACTTCCTCTGTTTTGTCATCGTCCAGCATCTGCTGCAGCATGGACAACACTAGAGAACTGCGGATCTCATTCTGAAAGAGACACAATGCACCTACAGTGAAATCTCATAATTACAACACTCAGATATCCAACATATTCACATCACGGCATAAAGTTTCAGAGACTTAAAGGTCAGATTCTGTCATAATTTGACACATCTACCAGACATATTCAGGTATCTGGCACATTTTTCAGGTGCATATGGTGTCATCAATAGGAGTTTTCACTGTACATACTGCTAAACCCAAAATGCAAATCAGTTGACAGCATCCATTCATGTATTAATCACATTTATTACAATAATTATTTAATTCTTCCACTCTTGCTATTTAAGAAGCGTTATTTTAGATATAGTTGCGAGGGCCTGTCACAGTGATGAACAACCAGTAAATACATGTAATTTGTTTCATGACGCTTTGACTATAATTGAAGGCATTTAAGAACTGTACAACATAGAGACACTAACATTTTGACACTCCATAAATGACTGTAGGACTACGCATACATACACAGTTCATTCATTTACAGTCATGATTATTGTACAAAGATAGATGTTAATCCATGGCCATACAACACTAGTATTATGTAGAAACATACAGGCAAATAAGGAGCCAGGGCACCGCAGGCTTCTGCTACCAGTAACCTCCTTTCTGCAAACTTGTGGCTGATCTGAAATCACATGATACAACATCTCTTAAACAATAACATCTTATCCCAGTTTCTAAATACAGTGCCCCCCCCCCCCTTTGATAAGGCCACCTCAAGTGCATTAGAAATGTGGTCTTAAGAAAGGGGTGGCCTCACTTGAGGGGTAAGTATAATGAAAATACTATAATTGATGCACGTAAAGGTGGCCTCTCATTGGGGGAGGGGGTTTACAAGAGGGAGACCACTGTAGATGATGATGATGGTGGTGGTGGTGGTGGAGGAGGAGGAGGAGGAGGAGGAGGAGGAGGAGGAGGAGGAGGAGGAGGAGGAGGAGGAGGAGGAGGAGGAGGAGGAGGAGGAGGAGGAGGAGGAGGAGGAGGAGGAGGAGGAGAAGGAGTTGACTGAACTTTGTCCTCTTTTTCACCTTTTCTTCAATCTGGTCCAAAATAAACACTCTAGTTGATGTGATAACATATATGCATAGTCAAGAACTGATACATTTAATTTGCCCCTTTCTTTTTCCAGCATATTTATGAAATTTTCTGACGGTCAAGTATATCAGCCTACAAATACATGTATTAATTTTTGTTTTGGTCAAACTTTCATCTGCAGCTCTGAAAATGAAACAAATTTCCAAGACAAAAAATATATAAAATGTTTAACCCTTAAACTGGCCAAAAGCAGCTGGTGGTCACACATCGTCTGCTTAAGTGCTTTTTTTTTTTAATAATTTCAACTAATGAAAAACAATTTGAATAAGAAATGTAAATGACATCTTTCAAGATAAGAAGTCCCAGGTCAACAACTTTCTTTGGCATGGAGTGAGTGCTTAGCACCCAGCTAAAGCCAAGGTAAGCTGTTGACTCAGTTTTAATTCAGAGAGGAAAGGGTTCAAGTTTTCAGCTGCATTCTTGACACCGTGACAAAACTTCCCTCAGGTAAACACACTTAAAAACTAACAACCCGCACCAAATGAAGCTGAAATCCACCACGTTATTGGGCACCAGTTTGGTCCAGACTACAGAAGTTAAGGCCTTGGTCAGTGGTTTTTGCACTGCCTGGCATGTCATGCAGCAGCTGCCTTTGTCAAAACTGCATGACTGGTCAGGCAATGGAAAAACCACTGACTCTAGACTGGTGATCAAGGATTATAGCTCTGAAGTACGTGAAATACACTGTCTTAAATCAAGACAAATATAAAGAAATTAGAGACAGGTAGAGAGCCAGTTAACCCATACAGTACAATTAACTCACAAATACAGAGCCAGTTAACCCAAACAGAACAATTAACTCACACAATACAGAGCCAGTTAACCCATACAGTACAATTAACTCACAAATACAGAGCCAGTTAACCCATACAGTACAATTAACTCACAAATACAGAGCCAGTTAACCCATACAGTACAATTAACTCACAAATACAGAGCCAGTTAACCCATACAGTACAATTAACTCACAAATACAGAGCCAGTTAACCCATACAGATTTAACTCACACAATACAGAGCAAGTTAACCCATACAGTACAATTAACTCACACAATACAGAGCAAGTTAACCCATACAGATTTAACTCACACAATATACAGAAGGTTAACCCAAACAGAACAATTAACTCACACAATACAGAGCAACTTAACTCATACAGAACTATTAACTCACACAATACAGAACAAGTTAACTCATACATAACAAATAAATTATTAATACCAGTCCCTGACTTTCCCATGTATTTACTACACTGGACTTCAGACAAAAAATGCACCTTCAAATTCTTTATAAAAATGGTTTTCATTCAAGTAAACACACCCGGTCTAACACCAGTGGTTTTTGCATTGCCCAGTCTAATGCCAGCGGTTTTTGCATTGCTGTTTTTGCATTGCCCAGTTTAATGCCAGCGGTTTTTGCATTGCCCAGTCTAATGCCAGCAGTTTTTGCATTGCCCAGTCTAATGCCAGTGGTTTTTGCTTTGTCCAGTCTACTGCCAGCAGTTTTTGCATTGTCCAGTCTAACACCAGTGGTTTTTGCATTGCCCAGTCTAACACCAGTGGTTTTTGCATTGACCAGTCTAACACCAGTGGTTTTTGCATTGCCCAGGAACTCATGATACAGCTGCTCTATAAGCAGCTCTGGTCGGAGTTTCCTGGCCATGCAAACCCCACTGCCTCAGGCCTTTACTCTCACATTATGGAATTACAGTGAAGCCTTCCTTGAAAGACCACCTGCAGGGATGACCAAAAGTTGACCTTTAACTCTTTCAGTGATTTTTGGATGGAGTCAACAGTTTTCCTTAGCACATTTTAGTACCCAAAGTGTGCCAAGGAAAGCTGTTGAGCTGGACTATTCAATGTAACTTCAGGCATGCTGGTACTTGAATGAAAGATCTTTTTACAAGGACTATGAATCTAGCATCCTTATTATAATTCAGAGCCGTATGTGTTGAGTAGTTCGATTTTAGCCACACTTGGCACTGAAAGACTTAAAGAAGGTGGTCTTCCATAGAAAGAATAAATAAGATGAAAAGTACTAAGCAATGTATTTTGAAAAGAAGGCCTTTTAAGACAGGTGTTCTCTTTTAGAACGGTCTTCTCAGACAGGTTTCACCATAGATTAAATGTTATTTAAGGCTCACCTGTTCCCAGCATTGTGGCAGTAGCTCTCCTTCCACTCGGGTTGGACCCACATGCTGAGCAAACGCCACGCAACCCGTCAGAATCATCTGCCTGAAATCATTAATACAACATTCACTTTGCGAATGCCATACACACAAGTTGTTACAATCATCTGCCTGAAATCATTATCACAACATTCACTTATAGAATGTTATACCAATAGTCAGTCATTTGCCTGAAATCACTGTCACAAAGTTCACTTTGAGAACACTAAACATCTGGTCAGTATTCATTTGCCTAAAATCATTATTTCAACATTCATTTTGAGATAAACATGACATTCAAAATTTTTTTAGCCCTTCCATGACAAAAAAAATAACTGAATGAGTGGGACTGGATTGAATATGTTCCATGCTTTCATTACAACTAGTGCCCAGATCATTCTGCCACATGTACGAGTCTACAACAGCTTGTCTTTTTCCAATTTTCAAAGTTGGCACATTTTTAAGTACAATGCCTTCTTCAATTTTACTTGTGGCTACCCAATATAACACTACTACACTTACATTTGCTGAGTTTTGTACACTGCACAATGTTGTTTTTTATAGCCAGCAATGTGCTGATTTATTAAACCTGTGAGACTTAACATGTGCCAGCATGCAATTTTCTTCCATTCAAATTTACCATTAACTATCTGGTATTATGAACATTATTTGCTTCATTTTTGTTGTCATCCAGATTAGAATGGCATAACACTTTTCACTTGATACTTTAACATTGGCAAAGATAGCAATGTGACCAATCACTGAATATTAGGAACCACTTCAAAATATTAAGTGGAAAACATGTACGTTATTTTTTCATGCGATACTTCAAATCTGGCCACAACTTGGTTATTCATTCTGACACACTGTATATCAATCACTTTTACTATTCACCTTTGGTCAGGATCTGGTCGCTTGATTAAATTAAATAGAATGTTGAGCAGCTGGTCCCTTTGTCGTGGGTCTGGGTGAAGACTAGTGGTGCACAGAATGAGTGGAATGAGTTCCTGTAAAAATGTACAGAATTCGTATCACTCAGTTTCTACTGCATCGATGAGTGATTAGCTGTGCTTATAAATGTACTCTGTATCAATTACATGAATCACTGGTATGAAAAATGACAGGAAAAATTCATAAATGACAGCGAAAAAAAAACCAACTTTACACTTACAAAGTGCACTTCCAGGGATGATAAATGGCCAATATTGGGGTTTTACTGAGTTACATAATTATGACACCAATCACACTTTACAAAATTGCATACATACTAATTAAGATATGTCCTTCCTTTTTAACAAATACAAATGTGCTTTTAATAAGCTTATGCCCATCAAATCATGTCTAATTAAAGGGCCTTGCAATACTTTCAATAAATTTTACCTTGTGCCAAGGTTGAAAACATCAAAACAAAGCCGTCACATTGATGGGACAAAGAGTGTCTAAAAGACCCTATTGTCATTCAAAGTGGCAAAAGATGGAGCACACATACACACACACAACCATATGGAATTCCCATGCAAATCATATATTCATATTCCTCATGAAAAGGATTTTACTGCGAGTCCCAGCATGCTCAGTCAGAAGTCAGTGGTTTTTTCATTGCCTGGGAAGTCATGCTGCAGTACAACTTTCCAGGCAATGCAAAAACCACTGACCAAGACCTTAACAATGGTGGTAGTGGAACACTGACCTCACGTTTTGCCAGGAGAACGTTGGGTACAATATGGGGGAGACAGCGCCCCAGCATTAGTACCACCTTGTCCCCACTGGAGTCTGTGATCTTGGACACCTGTACATGGTACAAACAGTATCTTGAACAAGCTGACAAAAGTCACGTTATACTGTCAAGGACAAGTATAAACTCATGCAGTACAAGTAAACTTTGTGTTTTTTTTTTCTTAAATTAATATTTTAAGGACAGAAATACTTATCCTTGACAAATAGACATGGAAGAGAATTCCCCCATCCTCTAATAAATGAAGTATTGCTACAGTATTTTTCTACTATGTTTACTTATTAATGTCGTACATGCAGTTAATTAATATATACAATACGCAGCTATCCTGAGCTTTCATTTTGAAGCCAGTCGCTTAGCTTTCCTTAATCAGCATGATCCATCACACACTTTGCTTTAAATAACCAATCCAAGAACTCCTGACATGATGACCAATCAGAGGCTTTTTACACAGACACAACACAAATAACTATTCTAGCCTCTTACCATATCCAACAGGCAAGTTTATCAATATTAGAGAACTGTAGTAGTCACTGGGGCATCTATACTTAGAAATAACAATAATAGCAATAGGTAGAGGAGTTCTGCTGTTGTACACAAAGCTGACTAATACATTACCTCTGTTAATATTCTGCTATCTGGGGCGACATGGAATGCTGTGCTAAACAAGGCTTTCTGGAATGCCTCTGACATTTTTCTGAAAAAGAAAAACAAACACAATTTTGTCAGTCTCTGTTATCAATGTAAATATCTGAGTGTAAGTTTCAGTTATGTGCTGTCTTTGTTTTTTTCTATTTTTTTTTCCCAAATTATTTATCAAAGAAGACAACAAGCAACAAAGTTGGGAAACTAATTGCCTTAATACCTGAGGGTCTTACTCTATGCTATATCAATATGCCAACAATGCCGTACGCACTTGGACCTGCACACATTGGCCACACGTACCTACAACATGGCTGCCAGGAGAAATTACTGTGTTGGTCTTCTGCTTGCCGAGTGGGTCTGTCCCCCTCCAGCTCAGATGTGCTCAAATCTCGAGTTGGTGCCTCTGATCCTACCTCCACAGCTAAAGAGTTCACATTTTGACTAGAAACTTCACTAAAGTTCATATCAGCTCCATTCGTATTGTCACTTTCTGGTGACGACTCCTTGATCCTGTCTGCTAAGACTTCCTCTGGCTCCTCCTTGACAGGATTCTCGTTGGTAAGATCTCCACTGTCTTCTTCTGTTGAAGGTTCCCCATTCACTTTTAATGGTGTCCCTATGGGGCTCACTATAGGGGTAGAGACTTTAGGGGACTTGACTATCTCCATTTCCCTGAAACATACAATCAAATACTGAGGTGGTTGTTTAACCAGTTTAGTTTAGTTCAGCAAGAGCAACTGGAATCAAGAAGATTTTTTTTTCCACATTACTCATAAATTGAACTTCCATTTAACCCTTTCCACCATAAACTGACTCAAAATGGCTGTTGGTCAAATGTCGTCTGCTTCAATGTTTTGACTAATTCAAACAGCAATGAAAAACAATTTGAACACGAACTGTAGATGAGACTTATCAAGATAACTGAGTCCAGGTCAACAGCTTTCCTTGGTATCAAGGAAAGCTGCTGACTCAGTCTTTATTCACGGCAAAGGGTTAAGTATAACATGGCCAGTGTTTCTTGCCCTCACTCTGACTGTCAAGTTATGCTGCTGCTTCACCATAAAAACCTTGAGCACCAGGTCAGTTGATGAAAGCACCACTGACCACATCCTTGACCAGCCCAGCAAAGACTGGGTTTGAGGCTAGTCCACAAGCTATCATGGGTACGTGGTACTAGATGAACACTGAAGAAAACTTGTTATTATGGCTTTTTTATGCTGACAGGTGATGTCTTTACATGTATGTAGTGCTGATCACATAACTGCCCTTTGGTAAGACTTTACAGCTCTCCCACAAGTCACACTATCACAGTGACATATGCCAGCCCAACATATCCACACCATTATCCTCACTGTTTACCAAAATCAGGTATATTGCATGTAACGTGCCTACGGCTGGCAGTATAGACCAAAATCACTAAAAAAAGTGAAAGCTAACTGTCCTCAAGCTACAGCCAATCCAGGACTGGCGGCACAGAGCAACCACCACTTTGCTCTAAGCCAAACTGCTATGTCTGCAGTACACTTGCATAACATTAATTAATTCACATTTAATGTGCATCATGAAATTTTAGGATCCATTCCATATGTATAAAGTTCACTGAAATTTACCTGGAACATATTGTTAAAGTCAATGCACCTGTGTTAATTTAATTTTCAAGAAATATTGTCAAGTCTTAAGTATTAGCAAGGTGGCTCCCATGATAGCGGCATTCCTCGCCTTACTGGGAGTCTCCTCACCTACTACATACATGTATTGAATCTCATATTATATGCTCATGTATATGTGAGTATTACAGTGAAATAAAATAATTCTGAGTCTGAGTCTACGTCTGCAACTGACTGCAATGGAATATATGTTTATGCATGAAGCATTATAAATGTCAGTAGGTTCACCATGACAAAGAGTGTCAAGTTTTAATATTGTTCAGAACATGCATCACATTCAAAAACTGAGAGTCTATTACAAGGCCTAAATAAAGCGCTCTTTCCAACTCAGCGTAATCACCTACCTGTCCATTTATACATACAGTTCTACCTCCTTATAACGCTGGTGTTGGGATCCCCATAATAGACCGTGTTATAGCAAAACTGCCTTATAACAGAGGGACTTCTAACATAGAAGTAATGGGAAAACTATTTCAGTGGGAGCCATGGTGCACACTGTGTTATATCAGGAACAACCTTGTAATGAGAGGTGTTATAAAAGTAGGGGCACTGTAGACAGATATGATCTCATCGCCTACCTTTCCATCTGCCTCAACTGGTCTGTCTGGATCTCATTTTCTGAGGTCAGCATCTGCACCTGATATTCCAGCTGGACTACTTGTGCACTCTGGTGGCAAAACAAGGAACTATTCAAACTCCTCGGTCAAAAATTCCAAGCTTGCAAGAGTTATAATGCATCAACTTTGAAATTTCTTTTGTTTCTGTTTGCACAGATTTAAATTTTTTTCTTTACTGTTAATGAATGGTATCTGAAATGATGTTGTTTCTATGGTAGAAGTGTTGAGAAATTTCAAAATTAATAGATTTTAAATGGTTTTGAGTGTTGCTGTTTTGATTCTTCTTTTCGCTGAACCCTCAGTTGCATCCTTTTATGCCAATAACACCACACGAAACAGAAAATTTTAATCTGACATCACAAAAAGTAGGGAATAGGGAAGGTTGAAATCACTGTGCAATGAGAACAATTAAATGCATGTAATGTTTCAGACTAAAATTACAGTTACATTCACATTCAACTGCAAAAACTACAAGGAGGCACTTGTGCACATCAGACATTTGACAAAGTTGAACACATTTTAATTTTTTTCTTTTTTGAGAAGGTAAGAGCATTTCAGAAAAAAAACCCAGCAAACTGTCCCTGAACCAGGAATTAAGCAGTGCCTCTTTACAACAAGATCCATATTCAGTGCTCACCAGGTCTTCCACCAGTTGCTCCAGTTGTTGCTGTTTCTCCTGCAGCTCATGGTCCAGATTTACCATCATTTCAAACTCTTTAGTGTCCACCAGGGGCACCACATGCTGTCCATAGTCCCGATACAGGTGCAGAATGTCAGGCGGTTTTGGAATGTTGAGCCCCACATCATCCCAGTCCTCAAAATCCTGTAAATGAAAACAAAAAAAGTTGTGAGGGAAACATACTTTGATATTCATTTTACTAATTTGTGCAATTAGATTGCAATGTGGGTGTAAACATAGTGTGCAATGAGACTTTCTGTGCATATACATGATCCAGTAAATCAATTATACAAGTTCCATTCTCAGTGCACTCTTTAACATGTACATTTTCAGGTTTACACAATATCCCACAATGTGTTCTACGCTAGTGCTTTTGTTTTACACATGCACACACACACACACACACACACACACACACACAAACAACTCTACGTAGTTACTAGTTTCGCTTCCTTGCCTCAAAATGCCATACATGTATTACACTGCCTTGCACAATATCTATCAACACATAGATAAATCAGTCTTTCACAAAGACATAATTATACAGTATAAGCAGTGCACTAAAACTCGTCACAGAAATAAATCAGCTTTTCACAAAGACATGTTAAAGTTACAGTAGAAATGGTGCACTAACACTGTGTATGACCCTGTTCTTAACCCTGATGGGCCTGATATTAACCCTGAAAGTGCTAATCATGGCTATAGCCGTTTTCTCATTACCTATAAATATATAGTGGTTAAAAGATTCAAATTCCTCAAGAAGATAACTTTCACTCAAATACCAGCAAGCCTAGTCTAAAGCAAAAAGTAGTCTTAGTCAACAGCTTTCCTCGGAGGCACTTTGTGCGCATTGCACAAAGTGCCCCGGGAAAGCTGTTGACTCAGTCTTATATCAGCACTTTAAGGGTTCATATATCAGCATGCAAGTTTTCTCATGAAATTTACCAGAGAGTCTCTTTGCATTGTACATGACATATTCTTAACACTATTCTTATTTAATTTTTAACTTTTTGTTATCACCCAGAGTAATACAAGCCACAAATCAACAGCATTTCTTGGTACACTCTGGATGCCCACACAGTGTGCCAAAGACAGTTGTTGACCAACTTCCAAGATTGGCAGTAATCTGTACCATAAGTCAAAAATATACCAAATACATGTACTCTAAATTTATTGTCCTCTATATATGTTTTATGACAGTTGAACGTGACAACTGGCTGATCTGTGGTGACACCAACAAACCTGATTTTCATTCTCCTCTGCAAAGGTGACTGATGTGAGTTTATAATCATTCAGAAGCAGATACTCATTGACCAGGAAGTTGAGGGCCCGTTTTTCATAAGGACGTTGTGGGTCCTCAAGGACAAAGTCCTCTGTGTGGTCCTCTCCAGATTCTGGTGTGGATAATTCTGTCTCTGTAACAAAATGACCACACAAGTTATGACCATATTGTCCCTATTAAGCTCCCCTGCCCTCTCAGCTTTTGTAGCAATCCCCACAACTGCTCCTGTTATAACAATGAACTTCAATCCAACTTGTAGCCATTCAGGTACACTGCTTTTCTTCAGAGCACAAGGCACCGAGGTGTTACTATTTTTTAAGAATGGAGATTTGGTCGAGTGGATACGTGTACATGTATTTCCCATTTCAGCTAGGCGATTGGTGCCCATGGTTACCAGTTCGAGTTTCGCTCGTTCTGAACATACAATACTGTGATAAATACATGGACTCAGCTTCAACCTTTCATCTGCACCACCCCCACACTGTGTGCATCAGATCTTGCACAAACCCGTCTTAATGTTGCAATCGTCTGTCTACAACACAAATCCACTTTTAATAGTACAGCGCTAGCTCTTTACAGTGTTGACAGTAGTATCCATAGTGATTGGTTGACGTGGAGTCACAGTAGAACGTCCCAGTAACAGGTGTTGTTTTTCATGCTGTTACATCAGATTATACCCCATGAGGAGGGATGTTAAACATGTTAAGAGGACACTACGTAGTACCTGCAAAGTTTAAAACTTCTGAGTCAGGACTTAGGGTTAAAAGCTCTCACATAGTGTAATAAAACTGGCTGGATGCTTGCACTTTCTTCACTGAAGTTGACGTACAACCAATTTTGCCTCTCTGGCATGGACAGAAAATACCTAGCTGCAATTTTCATCTAGGTGGGTCCATGCAGCTGATCAAGGACCTACTAACCTGCAGTTTTGGTCAAGGTGGCTCGCAGTGACTTGATGGTGTCCTGTGCCTTTCTTAGTTCAAACTCCAACACTGTAAAATAATGAACAAAAACAAATGACATAATTATCGTGTAAATTAAACTGATATCTTAATTAACCATCTCACAGAATTTTAATGTTCAATTACCAAAGATTAGACATTCAGACTTTCTGTTCATTCAGTCACCCAGCCTGCAACTCATACATCTCACCAGCATGACAGCAAGTCAAACTTGCAAAAAAAAATCAAAAATAGTATGAAATGCCCATTCTGATAGCAAGACATTTTGAAGTATTTCATCTTTAAAGGTATGTGATTTGCTACAAGAAAGAGAAGTGACTGGCATTTTCCCCTAACTATGCTAGCAGTAATAATGGGAAAAAATGCATATAAAAAACTTTCCCTGATACTAGCATGATCACATTCCACATGAAGTTAATTTTTTATATTTACATTATTGTTCCCATTTTTTTACTCAACTTCAATTTAACAGACATCAAAGTAAGAGGCTTAAAGGGCATTTGTAACAAAGTTTTCAGAGGTTTATGCAGAATGGAATGGTTAATTTCGGATCACACCTCCTTTGTCATTCCCCAGCAAGCCAGGAAACATTAACTTAAAGGAACAACAAAGAAAACAGTTCTGCTGTGAATATTTATTCTTTTCTTTCACATCAGTAGCTCTCAGCAGAAAATGGCTCTTCATAGGTAATTATTTTTCAAAATGTCCTCTTGCAACAAGAAAAAATGTCTAGAAATGCATAGATATATCATGATCCACACAAATGCAATTACATGTACAGTGAATGAATACCAGCCAGAGCAGTACATTGTAATTTGGTTTGGTGTTGACATGCATACAGGACTGGTTTATGAAATTCAAAGTCTCTCCATGGTTCAAGAGCATGTGGAAGACACAGTGTGACAGGTGGAATTTGCAATCATAGGGGTCACCTATTTTTTTTTTTTTTTTTTTTTTTTTTTTTTACAGAATTTGAGCAATGCCTAAGGCATATTTGTGAAATGCATTCCCTCTGTGACCTAGAAAAACAGGTCAAGGTTATCCATATTAAACAAGGTCTACATATGATACACATCTGTGGTATATTTGGTGTCACAAGCCTTCTTCTGGCTCAACATATCGAATCAAATGTCTTTTCAGCACATTTTGGTCCATATCTTTTGTAATACTGCAGGTGACACCATACAATTTGGACACGTTTTTGTCTTTAAGCTTTACTGATATTTCTGCCAAGTTTTGTGATGATTCATTAAAAACTCTTTGAATATAAGCATTCTCAAAATTATCACATCCTGGCCCACATATTATGTAATGCTACAGGTGGGGCCACCAATATCAAACTTGACCCAGATTTTCACACACTTGATTAGTCTGAGAGTTGTATAGGGCTAACTTGAAAAGTGTGGACTGCATTGTATCCACAAGTTTAAGTTTACAGACTGATGCATGCAGGATGCAGGGACAGACATGAATAATTCCACACAAGTTCTGCAACCTATGGTCAGCTGAACTAACTAGAACAGTCGTCACTGACAAAACTGGATACCCCTGCTCGGATATTCATTGGTCTCTGAATGGAGACCACCGCATTGGCAATTTGGTGAGCAGAAGAATTTAATCTTTTCTAGTGAAGTGAGTCTTCATCGTTTCTACTATGGTGACTGGCAACATCCTGTCTAAGATGATGACTAGCTTTGATGGAAGTGTGGCCCAAATACTTGACACAGTGTCAAAGCTATCTTCACAGGTGCCAGCTGTGACCTTGACCTATAAATTTTAAGGTCAATGTTGTTTCAGGACATAACCTCAAGTGATAAACAACAGTAATGTACAAGGCTTTTCCACAGATGGATGGACGCACAGACAGACATGGTGAAACCAGTATACCAACCGGCACAATGGCATTACCCTTTTGTAAGAAGCAATAATCACGTAAGGTTGGAGGAAGATTTCGGGTCCACACAAGAATATGCCTACCGACAAATGGCCACTTTGACTTACATAGCTCAAGGTCACGGTTACCTCATGACACATCATGTAGTTAGGCGGATAAGCCTTCAAAGTTTTTAAGAAGATGTGATTATAAATGAAGGAGTTATGCTGCGGACAAGGGGTTTGGCTGATTGAGCATCTAATTAATCCATGAGCATGATATGAAAGGTGACAGTGCATGGTTACCCTGACTATAAATAAAATCTTTGTCTTGGTGCAGACCAAGTAAAGTAGAGCACGTTGTGATAATATGATGACTTGTATGCTTTGGAGGCCAAGGCTAATTGGAATGTAAAAGAAAGAGAGAGTTATGTGTGCTAAGAGGCCAAAGTATGACTTGACATGGTAAAGAGGGCAAAGTATGAATTGACATGGTAAATGACTGGACAATGAACTCATCAAAATCACATTCTATTCCCTTCAAAATATGCCACAGAAGTGGATACTAGAACTGGTCATATTATCCACAAAAGTAAATATCCTTTTGGTGTCCCAAAATAGTGTAATTAATTCAATGTTGCATATCTGAATGTCATTACTTATGAGCCATAGCCATGTCAACCATGCCTATATCCCATCAACACAGCACAAACCACTAGAACATGGAAATACTATCCATGAACACTCACCGGCAACTTTTTCATTTTCCTGTCTGTCTCCATCATCTGAATAGCGGGCAAAGTCTAGTGAGTCAAATGTCTGGCAACTGGATGTCCTTGCTGTCAACATATGTGAAAAAATGATGAGGCTTAAAAAACATTTCTGCATAGCACAGGAAAGTATCAGCAGTTGTATCATTGTACCCGACACATTTACAAAGGCTCAAATAATAAAGATAAATGCTTCAAGCTTAACAACAAGCACACTCTTTGAACAGCCCGTCCTCACCCACTTTGAAGTTCAACCCAAAATAAATCTCATACTGGTCTGTGGGTGCCCAGAAGTGTCTCTATGCAATTTCAAAGCAATTGGCCACGTGGTTTCAAAATACAAGATTTTTCAATATTTTGCCGAAAAAATGACCGCCCTCCCCCCCCCCCCCCCCAAAAAAAACAATTTTTTTAAAAAATCAATGGAAAATGACCAACCCCTGGTAGTTTCCTGTTAAGTTTAAGGAGAATCAGACTGACAGTTTTGCAGAAGATGTCAATAATTTTGGACAGACGTTGGAGGACACAGATAGACAATGGAGAACAAACTTTCCTATAACCTCAGGAGACTAACAAGTCAGCTGAGGTAAAAATATAGATGACTTCCAAAAATGTATTACATTGTATATGCCAAACCTATGTTCAGTCATTCTGCCTTGAACATGCTGAACGGACTAAAAGTGTTCAGATGTCATATCATATTTTAATACTTATACAATTTTCTTGCCAACACAACACACTTTAAATGAGAGTTGTAGGCCCACATGGGAATTTATAAGTATATAGACAGTATGTGCATGATCAATGGTAAATTATTTCTTAATCTGAAGGAGAAAGGATTCAGGATTCCTTACACCTCGTATCTGGGACCATCTTGCAAGAATGCCCAACAGGTCTATGTGATATCCAACAAAGAAATGAAATCCCCTTTACGGACAAGTTACTTTTGAGCTACACTTGTTCTTTTGGCAAATTACACATTCAATTTGGTATTGTTGCCATCTGAACCATTTCAACATTTTTTTTCAAGATGCAGGCTGCAATTGTCGGAAAGCAACCTTCTGCCCCCCCCCCCCCCCAACTTGTCCTAGCAACAATAAATACTTAATATCCGACCATCAACATAACTGATGACATAATTTTTCAATGAATGTATTCAGTAATCAGTCACATATTGCATAGGTTTGACCAAATTAATGAGACTGCTTCTGACTCATATGCAGCAGTTACAAACATACCATACTATAATGTTAAAATCAACAGTTCCATAAAATATGCGTTAACAAAAGATAAAATTTTAACAGTGAAAAATTTTGCTCACATTTTGACAATTTAGAACAGCAAATACACAAGAACAAAAATTCCTACAGAGTTACACAAATGTCAAATTTGCAACACCAGTGCAGTGGACGATGAAATGCTACAGAGGTGCAACAGATAATGCTATGAAATTGGAAAGAAACATATGTTATGCACTATCGACCGATCGTGCTGCACTCACGATCGATCTGTTGTTCGCATACCAATCAAATGATGGCGCTGTGCTATCGATCGATTGTCCACTGTTCATTATGACACTTCAGGAGTGTCCTAAATTTATCTGTTGATCGGGCTGCAAAATAAGTGGATTTCATGTCACACTTTTTGTACACAGAGTTCGAGGTTTTTCAATTGATATCAAGCAGTAACATTTCATCAATGACATTTTGAAACTTCGATGCCTTTAAATTGTCACATTGAAATGATAAACTTCCAGTTTCATCATGTAAGTTAGTTGAGTAAATTGGGCACAATCAGTTTCATGTCAATTTGCATTACTGTTCATTGGATTCCACCTATGCCACAAACCTACAAATTTAAACTGGGATGACTCTTCTATTTGTGATAGTTTTGAAGATTTTGAACATGTATCAATTATATATAAATATTACATAGATAACCCACCTGAAACCATGAATTTCAGCCAGGGTTCACTGAAATGTCACTAAGATGACACTCGGATGCCCGAACATATTATCTTAATGACACACGTTGTCAGGGACAATAAGCTACCTGTTTTTGTTATTGGACCAATTTACCTGACATATTCAGTAATTTGACACATTTTTTGAGGGAACTGGTTTAGTTTTATTGTAATGAGCTTTCACTGTATCTGCACTTGATATCTTTTTTAGACAACCAATATGGTTTCTGTCAGAATAATACGTAGAGATGATGCATTCCAGAGTCTTGTGACTGTCACAGCAGAGATCCAGCTGCAAGAAATTCTTTGACTATGGCTGAATTGACTGGTACTGATCACAAGATTGTATTCCCTTGGTGGAGTCAGTAACAATTCTTGAGATGGACTTATCTTGTATGAAATGTGAGCAAATATTAGTGCAATATATCAAAAACATGATACTGATTATTCAGTTTAAAGAAATGGAATTTCCTGCTTAATGCACATAGTAGGCCTATATATTACACATAAAAGACTCGGCAAGTGCCAAGGAGGTGAATGTGCCGGTTTACAAATAAGTTTGCTCTATAACTATGTAGAGGCCTAAATATATTGAATGTACACTGGTTTAATCAGGTACGACAGTCTGACCGGTTTCGTCCTTAAAACGACTCTTCAGAGACTGGTTGTAACGGACACAGACACCAGTATTTATACCCTAACGTAACTGGCCATAGTGACCTATTGTTACGTTGTGGTGTTACGCCTTTTGGGTGTGTGCGTAACATTGACTGGCAGTTGAATCAACGCACCAGCCAGTGGCCCAGATATCATGCGTAAAGTGTCAACAGAGAACATCACGTGATCTGGGTGATGACGTAATTCTCATAGGGGAAGCCCATGCTCTCCCTGTCATTCTCCGTGGTGGGGATGCCCAACAGATGGGGGATGTCCATGAAATATATGGACATTATAAAGCAGCTTATGTGTGGTAGTTTACATGCATTCTGATGTAACAATTGGTTGGGAAGAAGAACAGTCCCAATGGAAGTGTGGTCTGTATACAGACAGATCTAAATAAACCTGTTGATTATTTGTAAAACCATGTCAAAGGAAAGCAAGCAAGGGAACTGAGAAATTTAGCATCATACTTAGCAAGTATGCTTACTTTCTATATTAAACAAATTATATGCAGCATTACACTCAATTTTGATCAAAAGTGTTCCCCCACTGTAGTTAATTTTTTCACTAAATTTCACCATACATTTTGATTGAAAGTACAGTGGCACCTCTTTTGAAAGACCGCCCCTACAGCGGGTCAAAATGTGGTCTCTCAAAACAGGTGGTCTTTCATTAGAGGTACAACAACATGGACAAGATAGTGCAGTGTCCTCAGAGAGCGGTCTTAAAAAGATATGCGGTCTCTCATTAGAGGGTTCTCTCAAGAGAGATACCACTGTAGTGACGTTTTATGCTAGACAATCATGGCAATGTTCTCATGTTAATGTACTAACCCTTCAAATTCTGACATTTGACTTGTCCCGATACAATGCATGGAATGAAGTCTGCCATATCCCAATAATTACTGAACTGCAGTGCTTTAATGATTGAAGACCAGAGTACCCAATATACTTGATTTTTGTTTGCAAAGTGCGAGAATTTATGTTGCTTGGTCGGTAGTAGTAGATAAATAGCTGAACTACTCAACATAAAGATCATGCAACCATGCCCACATCTAATGTTAGCACAGCCCAACTGGTTGATAGGTATGTGAACAACAGATCCATTGTGTGTGCAGTGCGATCAGTTAATTGTGCAGATCGCTTGATGGCGTGAAACATCTATACCTTCATTTAGCTGTATTACTAGCTAACTCTGGATAGAATGATGTAACATTTGTTGTGTCTGCAGGTGAACTTCCCTCTGTGTGTTGGAGAAGCATTTCTGTGTGCACCATATGTGTAACAACTACACAGTGCAATACATGGACAAGTAGGTATTTACTAAAAGACTGAACAACCTGACTCTACTGAACAACCGAAAAGACGAAAATTTACCATAAATGGGTTCTACAATGCATGTCGTAAAAAATAGATATTATTACTAAAAGACCGAACAGCATATGTCGCAAAAAAAAAAAAAATCAATATTGAATCCTGTTCGGTTTGTCGATGTTTAGTTAGGCCTAATATATATAATCAATTGTTAGATTTATGATTTAATTTTTGAATGTGTAATGTAAGCTCGTGTTGCTGTTAGGTTTAACGTGTGATTAATATATATATATATTGATATATGTGATTAATATATATTGATTGATATTATCATTAGGTCATTTTGTAACTAACAGACCAAACAAAACTATATCGTTAGGTTACATAGTATCTAAATGGCCGAACAGTTGTTACATTTTTTCCATCATGTTGTAAATATTTTTTTTCAATTTATTTCTATTTAAGATTTTATCCTTGGCAATTATTATCTTACGTCATGTCAATGATCGTTTTTGATAGGTTTTTCGATCACTCTTGTCACTGGTCCCATTATTACATCATATACATGTAGTGAAGATAGCTGCCCAGTAAATGAACAATATACACAAAATAGTAAATTTAAAAAAAAAAAAAAAAAGAGGACTGGGACTTGGACAGTAAGTTAGTTTCTTTCTTTCTATATACCCTTCTGTATATATTGATATTGATACATTGGCAGATAAAGATGACAGTAAGAAGAATCAAGATTAAAATTCACTGAATGATCAGAATCACATCAAGAAATCAGGACTTTCAATTCAAGATGGAGCCATTGGGCAGGAAGAAGAATACAACTTAGAAAGACAGAAAATCAAATGTTAACGAGTGAACACAAAAAGAAAAAGTTACATATATCTTGGTCTTAATTACAATATGACAGAAGAAATCACTATTGTTTAAATGATCAATATATAACAGAAATGAATGCACAGCAGGCTGGAACTTAACCAAGTAAAATTGTAAAACTATATTAGGCTTAACACACATACTACACATGTGGCCTGCATGTGACCTACAGTCAATAATTTTAATGTCTAAGTATAAGGATTTTTAGGCCCATTACGATGCTAATAAATATAGTATGAGGCCTACTTGTAGAACAAAAAGTACAATGGGACAATACAATACGTAATTAATTCGAATGTCCTGGATATTAAGGACCATTACCAGTATAACAACCAGAACAGAAAACGGACTTTGCGGCTTCCAACTGCGTCCTGGTTACCAATGAGGGAGTGCCCTGACAAGTAGGATGAAACCATTCCTTACAACTCGTGCATTCAAAGTACCAATCAAATTCTGTCATTTTGCTTGAACAACAAATTTGCACAGTCACTACATGGTAACAACCTGTATTTCATTTCCCCTTTCTCTGTTTGGGTTTAAATGCACAAAAAAATGTTTCCAATTTGCCAGATTCAAATTCAAAACAGTGTATCAAATGGTCTTGCATTGATCGTGAGGTTGAATAACAATTATATTACTAGGGTCAATGCCAGACAGAATTGCAGTTGTATTTGCAAGTGGGAAAACTCCACAGTTGTGTCAACAATCTGCACAAATGAAGAGATCGTCAGTTGAAAAGATGGATGTGCAGCAAAAATGCAGAGTTGCAATCCACTTGATTTTGGGTGTTGTTGTTTCAACCGTGCATGTGCTGCATCAATTATTGAATCTGATAGCCAACCCTGCTCACAAGTTCCCATGATAATTTCCCTGTCATTAGTTGTTAGGTTTACTGTTAAGTCAATGTTAGGCCTAATCTAATTTATTGTTAGGTCAACTGTTAAGCCTAACATATAATTAATTGTTAGGTTTACTGTTAGGTCAACTGATAGGCCAAACATATAATTAATTTTGCTGTTATTGTTAGGTTTACTGTTAGGTTGGTTTTTAACCATGTTAGGAATAATGTATAATTTACGTTAGGCTGTGTTAGCACTAATCAATAATTTTGTTTACTCATTCATACACATATATACTTTACTGCTTCAAATGAATTATAATTTCTGTCATTTGGTTGTCAGCTTGCTGTTCGGTCCAAGTATAGGTTTGGCGGATCTATGTTTTGTGACATGTTTGGTCGATCGATATTTTACAACATGTCTTTCTGATGACAGAACCCACTTATGGTAACATTTATCATTGTTTGGTCGTTTGGCCGAATTTGGGTGTTCAGTCTTTTAGCAGGGACAGGACATGTACTGTACAGATAGATTTATGTCAACAAAAGTTATGATCTCCTTTACCATCTTTAAGTTTTGACCCTTCTAATCTCAAAGAGAGAAAGAGAATTTAATGTAGTAAATCTATGGCACAGTGAGATGAAAGTGATCATAATAATTTTATTGACTACTGCCCATGAATGTCATGTCTTGCAGACTGGTCTATGGTTTACCCAGAAGTCAAAGATAATAGGCCTAATAATGTATATGTTATCCAAGATACAAATTTCCTGCATCAAGCACAGCTGACAAATAATTTCAAGCCTAATGCACAAGAGCTGAGACTATGAACTACTAATTCCTAGTCTCAGACAACAGTCAAGAAGTAAAAAAACTTGAACCTTGACATAGTAGTGTATAGTTGGACTTGACCTCAAGAGGTTGACACTTAATATCTGATTTATCTCACTTGTACTGTGTTGACACGACATGCCCGTTTTCAAAATAACACGATCGATAATATTCACAAACTGTCTTTGATACGTCTACATCTATTATCTAAGCAAGTACATAAATTATGAAACCAGTATTTAGCATCTCTGTAGGCTCATGGGTATAACGTCTGCCAACAAAATTGTGAACGGTTTCTGCGAGGGAGATGGAAACGCCCACTTGACAGTGACCGACACCATTGTCCTCCTGAACTGACAGCTCAAACCCAGTGGAATCGCTACATTAAAACAAACAGGGGTTTCATATTTTGATTAGATTATTATTGGTGGAAAATAAGAAACACATACGCAGGCCTGGCGAGGAAACTTCTGCTGGTTTGGTTCTCTCAAAGTTGGCTGGATTGGAAAAGAAATCTCTCAGCCGAGGCAACTCACGTCCCGACTCTACAAGCTCAGTGTGTAACTCGAGCGCTGACAAAATGAGGTTCTCCTTCAGGAGCTTAGCGGCAACACTGTCGATAGACACCCGCTCTGTGTGCTCAAATGTAGCATCTGCGGTAGACTCAATATGCTCTGGATCTGGTTCCAGCTCATTTTCTATCAGATCGTTCTCCGGATCTAGAAATGGATTCAGGTGTTCCGCCATTTTGAGTGATCACGTGGTCATTGTTGCTGTTTTTTAGTTGAGACAAACTGCGCGACAGCAATCATAATGACAAAATATTAAAAGGACGGTTTCCAATGAAAAGAAATGGGAACGATGTCGCGCGGTTTTTGACTACCCATAAGGCATAACCATATGCAAATTCAAATATTCCATCAATTATAATGTTTTAGACGTATCCTTAACCTAAGAAAAGGCTATGATCCAGTGTATATAAAATAGACCAGAATGACCACATTTTTCATGGGTTAGATCCTGGCCGGCATTTTTTTCAAGGATTCGTGAATAAATTCTTACATCAAATTATAAAAAGAGAACAATTTTGTTTATTAATGAGAATTAGATTAAAAACATGTTGTTTTATAAACTGAAAGGACATAAACACTTATTATCTTAGTTTTAAAATATATATATCGTGAATAAGATGAGGAATATTCACCACAAAACACAAAAATTAACCAAATATTACAAAAGTTGACTTTTTGTCAGAACTACAGCACAGTTTTCCTATTCGTCTTTTCTTTATTCGTTTTGCTTGTTAATTTTTCTTTTCTTTCTTCTGCTTTTTTTGTCAAATATGACCACGAAAACGATGTTTGGTAACAATGAAATAAACAGCTAATTATGGAGGCACGATTGTAAGAAAAAATGTTGATCAAGCTTAACAGATTTAGCTATAATCCATGTAGCTACACAACTTGATCTTTTTGCATCGTCTAATCTAAATCTCATAGGGAAACTATAAATGAGATGGTTTTCATGCTACTTACACGACCTTGTGTGTAAACATTGATCACTTTTCTTCAATTTAATTACACTAATGGGAGTATTATTTATTACCTGTGCTTTGTCATAATTGAATATGAGTAGCTCTCTCTTTGTCTCACTAATTTTTCTCTTGCCTTGTCATTTTTGATGCTACTAAGTTCAGTTTAAACATATTTATTTATTCTGGATTGCCCTATAGTACATGATATCATTAATTCGACGGGTTCTCCAGACACGCAGAGACACAATACATAGACAATGCACACAGCACATTACAGGCTATTTTACCAATCAGGGTTCAATATATCCGGTATCGCATGGCAAAAAGCGATTCAGAATTAGCTTAGTTGCGATGCAATAATTCATTTGCAGTGAAAATGTTGCAACACAAAATTTCCGCCCGACAGTTAGAAAACTGTGATTATTATGATAATTTTCATCATTATCATTTTGAGAACCGGTCGTGATATGTTCGTTACTATCTTCATTTTCTTCTATGATTGCGACATAGCATCAATGTAATAAAAATATATTGAGTTATTCTGAAAGTTCCCGCGAGCCTGCTCCATGTAAGGGTATTCCGAGGAATGCCCACTAAAAATTAGCGATAGGAAACGTCCCCTGTGGAGTTCCCAGGCTCGTCGTTTGTGGATTTGCACCCCTCACCACGCCCACACTCCAAGAAATGCACATTAAATGCCCCGTAGGCCTCATAAAGCAGATGTGGATTGAGAGGAAAACAACATGCCAAATTCTCATACAATTTCCAGGAATTAGAAACTAAATTTTAACATTGTAGCTTCATAAAAACGATTGGATGTAATAAATTTTGAATACAGAACTAGACAGGAGTGACAAGTCATGGCGGAAAGTTAAAAAAAATGCAGACTGCGACGGCGACAAAGCCTCAGTTTCATAAACATACGGTACGCTTGTTGATGATTAGTGACTGCAACATCCCAATACAGATAAAGCATGACACCCTAATGGAGCAAGCAGCTAAAATTTATTTTAGCTTGATTAAATGTTCGAATGGAAGAATTCTGTGGCACAGAACAAAACAAGAGTGAAAATGCTGCTACTTTCTTCTGACCTGTCCTTTCCTCGGCCGTTTAGCTTTATAAATCCCGGTGAAATATTTACCCACCCACCCAACCTTGCTTTCATTCACGATTCTTTTCATTACTTCGGAACCCCTGTCGGTTGACAGTATTTACAACAAATACGCATTTTCGCTAGTTTCACTTTCTATGTTACCAAGTTACCTGCCCTCTCCTCGGTCCTATTACATTATTGATCCAGGTGGATTTTTTTTTTACTTCCACGCTTTTTTATCGGAGTCTTTATCGAGCAAAGAACCACTTGAACGAGAATAAATAGGCACTCCAATTTCAGAAAAGTAGTACTACTTTTGATTTGGAAATAAAAATGCCGTCCTGTATGTTGACTCAAAAGTCAATAGTTAGGATATGTCAGCGTTAACGACAGCATACTTTTTAATTGACAAAGTGGTACTACTTTTCTCAATTGTAGTCACTCAACTCTCCACTTTCCAGTGGTCTCACTGCCTGTGAAATATTTATCCCCATCCCACCCACTCACGTAGCACCTATCGGATGTGCTCCCTCCCCCTTCCCCTCCCCCTCGTATTCCCCATAGCGTATCCAAAACCCTATAAGATATGGGGCTTTGTGTGTCTCTTTTCTAAATGTTCGACTTGTCGATTAAATGAAGAAAATAAAAAATGCTGTCCTGGATCTTGACTCAAATGTGTGTTTTCTCAATCAAATCACTTTAATAATTACATTCACAAGAAGCCATTTTTATTGATTCGTTGTTGCTGGTAAACCTTATAAAGGTTCAATACTTATTTGTAAAGTTTCTTATTGCTGAAACAATTTCCTCTCTGTAAGATTTTGGCGATATTCGACACTATTTGTACACGTGGCACACAAACGAATGAACAGGGGTTAACTTAAAATGGAATATCTGTAGCCTGTACCCAGTGAGACTGGCAAGTTTGGTTCAATATTACCCATTACATTTTTTTCACAAGTACAGTAAACCTATATATTTTCTAATTACTACAAATCCATAGATTTGTATCCATAGTTTTTTGGGGTGAATTTTTGCTGGAATGGAACTTTTTTTATATTTTAAAGCATTTTTTTCTGACTTGGTAGGATTTTCACATTTTGCGTGCAGAATTCTCACTATATATATATATATATATATATATATATATATATATATATATATATATATATATATGTATATGTGTGTGTTTGTGTGTGTGTATGTGTGTGTGTGTGTGTGTGTGTGTGTGTGTGTGTGTGTGTGTGTGTGTGTGTGTGCAGGATCGAATCCAATGGTGAGTCATAAAATAGCATGAATAAAAAGATATAAATTTTTAAAGTTGGTCCTGACAGGTTGTTTATTTTCTTTCTAGAAATTGCTTCAAAGATCACGGAAGCTAGGGTTGTCTGGAAAAAAAATCCTTGGAGCCGCTACTGGAGAAACTTTTCCGTTGATTTTAACGTGATAGGGCAATTCGTATGTTTGTGAGGCTAGATGCAAATTGCATAAGTCGACTAAAAAACAGTTCCGAGAAAATCGCGTTGAAAAGAAAAGCAAATTCTTATGCATTTGTGGCTGCAATATGACACATACTCACTACTTTTGTCCTGTGTTTTTGTTATTGTGTGAAATTAACTTGTAGCTTTACCTCTGTGATGTTGTCATTCAAAAAAAGTATATTTTGTGGCATAAAACTCGAGTTTGTTTGTTTGTTGTTGTTTTTTTTTTCATTTCATATAACTTGGGAACATCAAAAGTAATCACACTTTACTTGTTTGGGTGCGGATTCACATGCGGCTTTCCATCTTTGAAGCCCAGTAAGTGGATTGTACTTATTTGTTTTAACATGAATAGAGAATTTCAAAGTAGTCAGAACAATAGTAGTGATCAGGCTGAACTGGCCCACTCTTCTCTCCGTGGCTAATGGTTTCCTGTTCCCAATGAGCAAGGAGGCTACGCGAAGGTGAAGCCTCCTTTCTATGAGTTACCCTTGTCAGTGGGTCACCTGGTTTCCAGGGGTCATGGACTAATGACTGTGCAAAACAATGACATACATGGTTTATCATCATGCCCTTGCAAACAAACCTCACGTGATCAGCACTGCTGAAACTCTTCATTGTAAGCTAAAGTTTTGAGCTCAATATTCTCATATAGACTTTATGTTCACACATCTCAGTTTTGAGGAGCATGTAGTTTAAGTATCAAATTGTCCAACAAATATTAAAAAGTGATCAGAGGTTATCCAAAGGTGCCAGGTAAAGATCTTCCGCCTAAATGGTTGACATGCTGCAGTTTTGCGACCCTGTCACGCAGATGCAACAACATATCAAAGCAGGCTGTTTATACGACTAACTATTTACATACCAAGAGTACAGTAACACCATCACTAGTATTACGGTATGGTATACAATTTTCTTGTTTAATGAGTCCAATAATATATTTGAAGTACTATTTTACGTTGTAAAAGTCATCTGTCTTATTAGTGTTTAAAATATAAAATCTTAAAATGTTTCATGAACAAAACCATGTAATGTCATAAATATATGTATAATGAAACTTGAACCAGATACATGCCGCACTGAAAAAAAAAATGAAAAAATAGTTGCAAATGAGTCCTAAAATTCCACCAAATATTAAAGCCTAGATTTCAAAATTTTCTGGAAGGGGGGGAGGTACCCTGGGACCTGCTACAACACTTCGGCGCTCACAAAACCGAAACTTTCCAAGAACAATTTGCACCTCGGTTTCACTTTTGCTCCATGTTTTTCGCCTGTTAAATAGAACCCTGCCATTACATATGTATATATGAAATATGAACATCGTCAGTGACAGGTTAGTGTAAAGCACAGTTCCATAACTTACAACGGTAGAAGTAATAACACTTGATCACTTAGTCAGTCACTGTTGAATAAGGCATGAAGAAAATGAACAAAACAAGTGATCGAATACACATTGTACATAATTGAATAACAACTATCAGCCGTGGTATTTATATTTCATCAAAAAGGTTGCACAGGAAAATTTCGTTGATAATTGACAAATTTAGAAAACAAAACACCTACTTTCGGTTATATAATTTTATACCGCATCAAATATTTGTAAGTTGAGGACATCCGCTGGTTTCTTGCTGCCAGACAGGACAATTTGAAGCAGTCTTTCACGAGCGATATGAAATAATAAGTGAGGATGAACACCTGGAGTAAATAATTTCAACTTATTAGAGGTATAGCGCTGTCGAACAGTTTCGTATTTCGAGAGAATATTTAGGGCATGAAAAGAAGAAATGAGTAATGCTCCTCTCGGGAAAGAACGGGAGCAGGAAGGACCAGGAATTACATTTACCTCATAAAAATCAAGATCTAGCCAAAGCTGGATGTAACAGAAATTTGAAAAGCGATAGCCGTGGGAAAAGAAGGCAGGGACATGGTCTTCCACCAGGACGGTTACCTTAAGCTTGGATTTGACAATTTGGAAGGAAATTGAGTCTCTAATATCAGACCGGAGATTATTCCAAAGTTTGATTGTGTCTGGGAGGAAAGAGTTAAAGCGTTGTGTCCTAGAGTGGATGTTGTGTGTCGATCTGGAATGGCGTAGGTCTCGCTTTATGCTGTGGGGCGGTAGGAAGTTGAACTGAATTGAACTGAAACTTTGTTTTCTCATAATCATACATAAACAGTTGACAAAAAGAGGTATAAACGGCTCCCAGAGGAATACTCATCGAGCTGGGCGCCTGAGTTACTTGCAAAAGATATATATATGTACACACACACACACACACATATATATGTATATATATATATATATATATATATATATATATATATATATATATATATATATATATATTTTTATATATATATATATATATATATATATATATATATATATATATATATATATATATATATATATATATATATATATATATATATTATGCATATTATTCGTTATTTTGTTCAACGTTGTTTCATTTGGACCACGGGACCATTTCCAGTCAAAAAGTGAGATCAAAACAATAATACATTATGCTGGCGACAAACCTAAATATATATGACATTAACATCGTAAAAAATAAAAGTCTGTTACACCTTGGTGTCCGAATATCACACTGGTTCTTGGTACAGGTCTAATTTTCCTAGAGCAAATACATGCTGGTAAGGATATACAAAGCTACGCATAAACTGTAAGAAATAATAATAATAATAATAATAATAATAATAATAATAATAATAATAATAATAATAATAATAATAATAATAATAATAATAATGATAATAATAATAATAATAATAATAATAATAACAATGATAACAACAATAACAATAACAACAACAACAACAATAATAATAACAATAATAATAATAATAATAATAATAATAATAATAATAATAACAATAAAATAATAATAATCATAATAATAACAATAACAATAATAATAATAATAATAATAATAATAATAATAATAATAATAATAATAATAATAATAATAATAATAATAATAATAATAATAATAATAATAATAATAATAAGGTGAACATGATAAAAAAGGTATTTTATAATACAATTGGAATTCAATGATGATAAGTTGAAACGTTGACTTTTTAGCTCCCTTTTAAACTTTGCAATTTGTGGTATAAGTCTTTACAGGTTAGGAAGATTATTAGTTGAATTCTTACCATAATTCTTTTTGCACGTAGCAGAAATAAATAAACACTTCGTCGAGTAGAGTAGTTATATAATGTAGTTATATAATGAATTGATTTTGATGAGTAATCATTATATAAAACTGAGTTTGGAATGTTCAGAAACATGGTGAAACTATAGTACTTCGGCATGCTTATTATTGCAATTTGTACTTGTCCATGGATGGCAGTCAGAAAGGATCTTTAACGATTTGTTTTGAAGGATTTGTAACCTGTTTAGTTCAGTGTCAGATTTTTTGCCAAAAAATTCAATCCTGTAGGCAATTCTTGGATAAATGAATGAGCAATAGAGAGTCCTTGCGCCGTTTGCTGGGAGTTGATGCCGGATATATTTGAAGCAATCCAGTTATTTTACTATATTATTCTCGGCAGGTTCATTCCAGGTTAGTTAATCATCCAGGATAATACCAAGGTACTTTGTTAATTGTACACGTTTTACAATATGGTCTCCGAAGTTGAGATTTGAAATTAGATTCTGGTTATGGTCTTTGGTTGTAAATATGCTAAAACAGAACTTTTTAGTATTCATGGTAAGTTTGTTTATAGGGAACCATTCGTGTAAGCTCTCAAGAATTTGTTCACCTTCAGCTTTTAATCCATTAAAGTTTTTCAGCTATAGATATGTTTGTGTCATTTGCAAATAGCGTTAATCCAATATAACTTTTTCTTGGAATACAGCAGTGGAGATCTTTTCTGTAGATGAAAAACAGAAGAGGCTCTAAGACCGAGCCTTGGGGTACACTACGAGATACTGAGAAGGAACTTGACTTAGTATCATTAGTAACGACATATTGTCTCTTATAATTTAGATAACTATCATACCACTCGAATGTTTGGCCTCTTTCCTAGTAGACTATCATAGTTTGCAGCATCGAAAGCTTTGGCTAGGTCAATGTGTATCCCAAGTCCATCGCTATCATTGTCTAGGTTGTATTTAATATTATCTATAATTTGTA
Source organism: Hermodice carunculata (assembly GCA_964020975.1). Taxonomy (NCBI): domain Eukaryota; kingdom Metazoa; phylum Annelida; class Polychaeta; order Eunicida; family Amphinomidae; genus Hermodice; species Hermodice carunculata. The sequence continues at coordinate 30,607,627 of OZ026624.1, forward strand.
TCAGAACCATGGGTGTTGGTAAGTTATGCTGGAATCCAAAATTGATGTTTGTATAAAGAAAATTCTTTTAAGACATTAATACTATCTTTTGTTCATCATTTTTTCTAGTAATTTTCCGAAACAGCTATAAGCAGACTTAAAGTTCTATAGCTTGAGAAAACATTTCTTTTTTCTTTTTCTTATGGAGTGGAACTACTCTTGTAGTTTTGAAGTTATCTGGGTATTCTGACATCTTGAATCGTTGAAGCTGGTTTCTAGAGGTTGTACAATTTCATCCATTGTATTTTTTTATGATGTTTGGCGAGATATCATCTGGTCCTGTGGCTTTTTGAGATTTCAATTTCCTGATCTGTCTTAAGCTCTTTGACATTTAGAGGTGTGAGGTACATAGTATGGGCAAGAGGTGGTGTTTTTGAAAAATGACTCAATGAGTTGTTGGCGGTGTGGGACTTTAGATGCCAGGTTTTTACCAATGTTACAAAAGTATTTATTGAATGCTTCGGCAATTTATACAGGTTTTGAAATATGTTGCCCATACACAATCGATTTCTCCACTTGTTTCTTTTTCTTATATTTGTCTGGGTTGATAATTTTGTCAAAGATTTCCTCAGATTTCTTTATAGAGTTGTTTCGGGTGTTGAATAAATCATTATAATGCAACTTCTGGGCTGCACGGAAGGTGGCTGCAAGCATATTTCTATATTCTTTATATTGCTTTATAACTTCTGGTGAAGGTTCCTGTAGTTTCAGTTCATATAAATTGTTTTTGCGTTGAATGCATTTTTTTTAACTGGGAGTAAACCAACTTTTATCCTTTGCCCTTATCCTTGAAAGTTTCTTCTTTGGGAAATTTGATTCAAATAATCTACTGAGATAAAGATATCACATTTTCCGTTGTTAATTTATTTTCAAATTTTAAAACCCATTCAATATCTGCTAGATCAGCTCAAGATTTATTTATGTTTCTTTCATTGCATATATGTTTCGGGGCTCTTTGTTTTATTACATCTATTTGGTAAGTGCCAAGTAATAGAAAATTAGGTAAGTTATCTGTTCTATCTGCAAGGAAATTACCTGAGATGACTCTGTCATTTATGTCGGTTAATTTTAAGTTTAGATATATATGGTCAAAAAGTGTCGCTGTTGTTTCCGTTATTCTAGTTGGATGCATGGCATGTAATTATGGACAATTAGGTTATTAATATAATCTTTAGTGTCTTCATTTTGCATATTGAGAGGATTGATTTTGAGGTCGCCGACTATGATGATGTTATGTCTTTCATTGCTTAGTTTCTGGAACAGAGTTTCTAAATCACTTTGAAAATCTATTATATTGCCTTTGTTTCAGTGTCTGTAAAGAGTAACAACAGTGTCAGTTGATTCTCGAGAATAAATATCAATGCCCACTAGCTCAATATAATTTGGTAATTTGTAAAATATGCCTGTATATCATTTCTGACAGTGAAGTTCAAGCCGTCCTTCACATAAATGCCTGCTCCACAAAAATAAGATTCCCAGAGGCTCAATGCAAATATATTCATTATCAGAAAAAAGCCCATGGACTCGCATCTGCATTCCTACCTACCTCTTGTCAGTGCAATACATCAAATTTGTGACTGAAGTATTCTAAGTACAATTTTATATTCTGACAATTTTTATATAGACTTCTTATAATTTGATGGAATACTGGCAATTTGTAATTACGATTATGCACCATGTTTTTTAATTCATTTTCATTTACATACGAGCATGACAGTCCAGCAAGCATCTCACTTGGAATAGTGTTTCTAATATGTTTTGTGAAGTTATTTTCTTCCAGTAATTTTAACAGTCTGGTTTGAGTGTTTTCAAATAGAAGTTCTGGTTCAACGTGTGTGATCCCTGACAAACTTCCAACATGTCTATCAGTCTACTATCAGTCGTGAGATTAGATAAAATAGAATCCGTGGTAGTAGCATAAATTAAGTGTTCACAAAGGTTTTGTGAGTTACACGTAGATCCATGAAGGCACCTTAGATACGTTGGAAAGACAGGAGGGTAGGCTGAATTCTTGGTTCATTAACTTCTTTAAAAAAAACAAAAAACAAACAAATCTAAAAGTCAATGGCAGTGTTAAGTAAATCGGCAATAATAATGGTAAGTTGCGAATAAATACATGACTCATTTGGACCTGACAGAGCACGAATCACAGAGATATCCAGGTTGAATAACTCAGGTATCCGTAAGCCGGGGCACACAATCAATCAATCGGCTGTGATATATCAACTGACTTAATGGTTTGTACCATCATAACACGGCACATAAAGCAATATAATACCGACTGTATGTTAGTTTGATTTTGTTTATTCTCGTGGTATACCTTTAGACCTAGCTTTTGATGTGGACCTCACTCCTGAGTAATCCAGTTTATTCCTCCATGGTAATACATCACATGGGGTGAGAATTTTGGGTTTTTATCTGAGCAGGTGTGCCATGAAGTATTTTCAGTTGTGTGCCACTTGTTTTACCATTTATTATGGCTTACGGTATTTAATCATATGAGACACGTTCATTCAGTACGTCCCTGGTTATGTGAGAGGCAAAGCACAGCATGCTTTGTGCTTCTCTGTTCATAGCAGGTCCCTGTCTGTTCTCACAACGGTCTGTGTTGTTTCCCAGGCGCGCATGTATGCTCCACATTGTTTTGTGACGAAATCTCGTTTCGTCTTTAGTGTATTTAAAGGTAAAAAATAAACGTTCGCATGAATTTTGATGAAATATGAAGAGAATATGCATAAAACTCTTTTCTAAATTACTGCAAGAATGAAATTTCGTTTATAGATCTCACGAAAGAAGCAAACTGGTAAAGGGAATGTCCTTTTTTCCCTCTTGTTTTCATCAGTGGCCAAATCTCATTGAAAACTCACGTGACCACCTTTGGCGCGAAAGTCAAGATGGCGCAGCAGCGAGTGACCAGTTATTTCACAGCAAGAAAGCGAGGGGCCGATCTGCAACCAAGTAAACGTCTGAAAGTTGAAGCGGTTGATATTCTTACAACAGAGCCCTACCTAGCGCCAAGGAAAGGTAGGACCGCGAAACAGGAAGAGGCGATCTCACAGGAAATCAAGTTATCCAGACAAATTTCTGAAGGCCAAGCGAAGTCAGAGGTCAAGGTCGCAAAACCATCTGTGAAAGCCACAACGAAAACAAAGCAGAAAACTGGCACACAGGGCAAAACTGGAAGGACAACATCGCGAAATAGGATAAAGACTACCAGGGGTAAACAGAAAGAAGAGTCTAAAACGCAGCCACGTGTTTCAGCCTTTTTTTCACCCGAACAAGACCCCATCACTAGCACTGTGCCAGTGAGTGTAACTGGGAAAAGAACCGAGTCGAATTCTTGTGGCAGTGAAGCCGCGCCCAACACCTCAATCGGGAACCAAGCTGAGAAAGCTGTTTCAGTCACAAGTGTGCCATCTGCGGCCCATGATGACCATTGTGTGAGTCCCCAGTCCTCGCCATCAAAAAGGAGCAGTTCAGATGGAACAACAGCCACTGTTCGGAAGAGAGGCAGAAAAGTGAAAACCACAAGCAAGCAGGATTCAAACTCTTGTCAAACTCCAGAGAAAGGATATGACTTTACTGTTGCACAGCAGAGAAATTCGTCAGCGAAAAAGCGTTTGTTTGTCAGAGCTGCAGAGGAAGCGAGTCAGGATGTGCTTCTGGTAAGCAGCGTCTCTTATGATGGCAAAATATATGTTACATTTCTATGGGCATTCCTTAGTTTCTCCCAGTGCAGTGAAGTGTGGGCCCCATTATATGTTAAGAACTTATTAAACTTGTGGTGTTGCATAAACTACCTGCAGCAAAGGTTTAACTCAATTTCAATAAATACACCTTGGGTGTCAACTCTTGGATCAGCACATCCCAAGTAAGGACAACTATCTGTTCAACTGTAAGGAAAGGGTATTCCAAAAAACAAAACAAGCGAAAAGGATCATAGAAGCTAAAAATGACAGTGGAAGGAAATTGTAGGACAACTTCAAAGGGAAGAAAAAGAATACAGTGTTGTGATTTTCTCTCCTTGAATGTTGCACTAAATGCATCCCGGAATCTTGATATGCTGGCTTTGCTTCGTGAATTTACCTGTTAGCGTCTGTGGATACCCATTCTATGTTTGCTAACGTTAGCTGAAAACCAGCGCTAAAACCACTAATTGTGATTGTCAAAATCTCTTAATTTTATTCAGTGTCAGACTTTTGCATAATGATGTTGCCTTCAGAGTAAGATGTTGATTTTTGATTGACAACATCCATGCAGGCATGAGAATGTTCAGGAAAAAGCCTGAATTCAGGCTTTTTCACTGAAATAAATCTAGTATATTTCTTTATAAAGACCTCCAAATTTTGGGCTTTTGATACTATTTCAGGCTTTTTCATTTTCTTGTGTTCTCACGCCTGTCAATGGTTATGAAAAACAGCTGGGCTGAAAATATCAGAATACTATGGACTAAGGCAAACTTTATCACAGTTTGGTCAAACCAGGGTTGGTGGGAGGTGTTCATAAGAACAAGGCAGTTGAGAATTTGAAGCATTACTACCAAGAGAAATCTATCTCTGATTGGTCCAAATATGTGCATAGGGATGACCCAAACTCATAAATGTGAACTTTTAAGCTGTTTAAATGGAATTTTGGCTTTGAAATTTATTTGTTATCAGTCAAAAATTTTGTACTACATGGAAAATGTTGTACATTGCGCGTCAGTTCACATGGTCTAATGATTGAACTGGGAAGGCACGCAATAACAAAAACCCTGGTAGAAAGTCGTACTTGTAAAGTATGCTCCACAGGATGGGTAGAAGATAAAACATGTGATCATAGATTGTCTTTTTTATTAAGAATGGGTGCCCCTATATACTGATTTATCACGTACACTCTTTCATATTTTAAGTCCTCATGACAAATTTTCTTCATTATGGCATGATGATGATGGGGACATAAAGGTCCTAAACTCAATCCTAGATTTCTTTGAGAAGTGCTTTGAAAAGGAGAAAGTTGTGCTATCCTCCAGTTGACTTGGGAACTGATTAGTCAGGGTTTCTGCCAGAGTGAAATTTTAGGATACTCTTGAAAATATTCATATTCTCAAGTAAAAATTCTAATAATGAAGACTTAAAGGGTATTTATGGGTAATATATGCTAAAATTGTTCTTTTCGGCTAAAATTTTAGGTTAAACAAAAGTACCCTTGAGATTTTTTAGGGTGTGCTATTTAACCCTTTTTACCCTCTGGCGGAAACCCTGTTAGTTTATAAGCCCACTGCAAAATAACTTTGGCTGTCAAACAGGCCCTGTCTGTTCCACTGACGATACCATGACTAAATGAAGCATATTCTCAAAACCCTTAGTAGGATATTTCTCATTTTAATAACTAATTTTTTTAATGTGGTAATCAAAATAAAGTACTTTATAAATATTTTCATGTTATATGAATGTGTATATCCTGTGATTGTTGTATTCACCATGTATTGAATGAGGCAATAAAAATCTTGTGTATTACACCTAGATTGCCAATTATGACCGTTGACTGCATAAGTGGTAATGGTATTGATAATGATATGCCAGGCAGTTGATGTTTGAAGATAAATATTAGTATATTTGTATCCACCCATTATCCCCAGGATGAAAGGCGTGTCCAAGAATGTGGCAATATATATATCTCCTGCCAAACAGATAGTTTGTTGCCATATTTAGTTAGATTAAGTGCATTGTCCTTCAAGGAGCAGGTCCAAACATTGTCTCTTGGACATCTTTTCTTTGCCTTGTTTCTGGTACATATATATTATAAAATGTGGACTGCAATCATGAAAGGCCAGAAATTTTGAAATTTTCGTTATGTTCATTATATGTACATGGCAAAAACTGTAAGAAAACAAGTGCAGAGTTTAATGTAGACTAACTTACAATCTGTATCACACTAAATTTGTTGTCATGTTGATTGTTGGGCAGAGGCATGGTGATCATGCTTTGTGGCTGGAACTCTACAGCATTCCTCTAAAGTATGAATTACATGTACTTCTATCATCCCAGGAATTTCAAACGTGTAGAACAAGAGCATAAAATAAGAAAAACTTTCATTTGTAAATTTGTTCAGGAGTTTGAACACAAATTACCATTCATCATTTATCAGATGAGATTATGATCCAAAATGGCGAAAATGGCTTTGTCATTGGTTTTTATCTTGTATTCTCTCACTCCTGAGATTATGGTATGAGATTTGAAGGCACACCTGTATCATAGGAGCAAGCTACTGTTTGTTGTAAACATACAGTGGCTAAGGGCAGTCAAGGTCTGATCCAGTTACTTCTTACACAACTCGCAACCAGGGAACATTAATGTCATGTCTTGGTATTTGGCACGTGTAAAATTGAGGCAGAAAGTGACAGAACTGGAACCTTGCGGTCTTTTCGCAAAGATGTACATGTGCATATTTGTATTTGTGAAACAAATGGTCTTTCTGTATCACAGTCTGTATTTTATAACCCCAAACATACTTGGATTGTGGTTAAATGTAACTATTCCCCATTAAACTAAACATGCAAATTTGAGCAATTATGAATTATGAAATGCTGTTTGAAAATGTTGACTAAAGCTTATCAAGGTAATGTGCCCATGTCCTCAATCCATGTCAAAAGAAGCTTTTGATTGAATATGGAAAGCGATATTACATACCATTATGAATGGAGTTTCTGATGTGGGAATTATAAGCTGCTTTGCAGATGGTATATAGACTACACAGACAAATGATGCATGTCATGTGATGAACTTCAACGAATCAAAATGGATTACATGTGATTTTTACGTTTGGACACCATTCAATATGAAGATCAGGACAGCCTGCAGTCCCTGCGAAAAGTACTGGTCCGTCAGTTTTTACTGATAGAAAATGCTAGCAAGTTACATGTTAAAGTATTGGGACTTTTGAAATTTGAGCAAAATGACCAATAAGAGAAAAAACTTTGAACAGACTGAACCTGGTTGAAAGGTAATGCAGTCAGTTAACTTATTTCACCATAGGACATAGAAAACTAATTGTCATATTCCTCTCAGATGCACTCAGTCTATACCTTTGTTTCTGGTTACCCAACCTGCCTGCCAATAAATCTTCTGATTATTATTATTTTGTTGTTGCTGTGAAGTTGAAGGGTATAAGTGAAACAATTGAAATTGTATTGTTTTAGACCCAAGTACATTTAAAAACAAAAAAATGGCCATCCCTATCTCTGACAGTGTTACAGAGTTTCATCTGTTATGCTTTCTGTGCTGGGAATAGGATGTCATATTAAGTTGGCTCATCATACCAACTGTTGGTAGTACAGTAATGGGAAATGGCTGCAGTTATATCACTGACAGTTTGATTGCTCATAACCAAAGGTTCTCGTGATGACCATCTGTGTTGAAATCGTGTGCCAAATGGGCCAGAACCATAAGCCATGTTTTGATTTCTTTTCTTGGCAGAAGAAAGTCGCAGACCAGTCTGTGCCAAAAATTAATAAGCCATTGGTCATGAATTTCAGTGATATTTCAACAGGCCTGTGTAGTGGTCCAATTTTTACCAGTCTGGGGAGTTTTCTTCAATGCGAAAATCAAGGACCTTTGACTTATGGGGTAGACTGGAAGACTTCTATGTGCTGCATAGAACACTGGCCGATGACTAGGGAGAGACTGCAAGACTTCAATATGTGGCATAGTACTCCAGATTTACTTGTGAATTTCACATTCCGTATAATTTTTCATAATGTCAAACCAATGTGCTTTTTATATTTCAATTCCTTTAACTTTCTCAATCTGGAGCATGTTACATATATGCTAATCATGCTAATTGTAAGAACCTCGTTCAGTTTTTTAGTTTCTGTGATAACATATATTTTGTGTATTATGCACAGGTGTGCAATAAACCTGCAGTCAAGGAAGAAGCCAGCTTTACTGATGAAAGGAAGGAAGTGGAAACAAACAAGAGTGGCTTTGAAAAGCTACTGGAAATTAAATCTGAGCCACAAGGTGGGAGTGTGTCCCCAGACCCGGACATAAGAACAGTATACAAAGATAAAATTGTCTCCACAAGTGGAGACAGCAAAGGCATGTGTGGAGAAAAAGAGGTTTGTATATTGAACAGCTATTTTATGAAGCAGGTCTCAAATTGATATTCCACTGACAACAAAAATTAAAATAGAAATTGTCATACTTGTCTTTGTCATGTCCATTTTTGGTTTGAATACATTATGCTACCAGCGTTGCTTAGTGCTACAAATTAAATGTGTTATTTTGAAGACATATCTTTTTACCCTGGACAGGAGAAATTGAGGTTAATGCAGGCTAAAAGAAGTCTTGTTATGGGGAGACCTGAAGTTTTGGTTTTGACAAGTAGAGTTTGGATGAACAGACTAGTGAAGTAACAGAGGCCCAGTATAACTGAAAAAAACTTGCCCTGATGATAATGGCAGGTTGTTTGAAAATCGTACCAAATTCTGCAAACTGAACTGGTGATGAAATTTTGTCATGTTCAGATAAATAAGCTTATTTCTTTTTTAATGATTCTGTGATAGTAATATAGCATTTGTATTGATGTTTTAATTTCTTAGGCTCATGCAACGCCTGCAGAGATGAAAGCTAAACTAGCTCGTTGTGGTAAGCTTTCTGAATTGAAAGAAAAGTTGGCATCCTTCTCTCAGAAGAAAAGTGCATACAGGCAGGGTGCAGAGAACTGCCCAGTAAAGGTTGAAGTCAAACCTGTGGTGAAGAGTGAAGAAAAGTGAGTATTTATGCTAATTTAAGCAATCTATTAATAAATTAAGAAAGATGTATGTTTTGTGTATGTAAATACATTAAGGATATAACTGATATTTTTCAATAAAAAGTGAATGCATCTTACACTATAGGGTGGCTCAGTAGTGTATAGCAAAATCAGATGCTACTTAGATAATCACTATTTGTCATATCCATGTCACCAATCTAATATTTCAATCAGTTTGGGATATGTGACCCACAGAAACTTTGACCCTGCCCACCTATCCAAAAAAGATTTTGATGCGCACTTATGGCTTACACAACCTTGTAGGCCCAAGAAGGCTCCAGCGTATCAGAGGTTTCATGCTCTTGCATCTCCCGTGCCACCCTCCCTGACCTTGCCCTTCAAGTACCGGGTGTTAGCAGACTTGTTCCAGGGAGCGGACACTGTGGTCAGTATGCTGCACAACCGCTATGAGGTGTGCACCTTCTCCAAACTCAAGGCAGCTGTACAGCAGATGGTACGCAAGTAAGTATGTGTTCTTATTTGTTTATAATACCATTACCATGTCATCCCTACAGACAACTTGCTACTTTGTTAATACATGTATTAATTGTCCAAATGTTTTTTGTTGAATAAAACGATTTGTCTGCATTTTTGGATCCGAAGGAACTTTGTATACCTTGTGTGGGTACAGTTGTTTACATTCGGATGGGAATGCGGAAAATGTGACAGTACAGTAATTTATACACATATTAAGGTGGCGATCTAGTGAACGCATATGAACGGACATTGCTCAACATTTCTCGCGATTGTGAAAAATAGGCAACAGTAAACCATATAAAAGTATACCTTTTCTAAAAGCTGAGTGTCTAGCGCAAACGAAGATACCAACTTTATTAAAATCTATCCGACAGTATTTATTTTATGAAGCCACAAAGTCGGACAATCGTTTGTGCCAAACCAGAGCCACTCCAGCGAAATTGGGAGGTCAACGGATTATCCGATGACCACTTCCGTCCATTTTACCCCTACCGCAGATTCTTGGCCATCAAAACGTGTTTTGTATTGTCGATAACGCAAACGAGCGCTGTTATAGGTCACGAAAGATATTTATAGTTGTGCCATGTACATGTACTTTGGGTGAAAGCTCTGCGAATGACGGTGAAACTACAAAACTATTCCCATTATCAACAAACAAAAACACGCTTTTAGAGAAAATAAATAACTTATCATACATGCCAAGTATGAACAGAATCGAGCCAGCGGATTTTTCCCCAATTTCGCTGGAAGTGGCCGTTCCTTCGTAAAAGTGAACCCGAGAAAACAGGCTATATCTCTCGGTCTGATGATCTTTGACCTTCGTCGGTCAATGCCGCCAAAACTATTCAAGACAGGTTCTATTTTTGAACTTCCGCGATAAGTACGACCTCCCTAGTTGTCTATCAATGTTCAAAACATGTAAAATATAGTGATTTATAGCTAAAAATCACATATTCATAAGGAGGTACGTCTCCTGTCCTTTTAAATACCCTCGTGGAAATTTAGCGCCATATGACGTTTTCGCGGAAGTAGGCGGAGTTACCCAGCGAGCATGCGTACTAGAACTAGAGAGAGCTAATTATGCAAATGTGCCAAAGATAACTGCTTCCGCAACAGCCATGAAAGTTGACGATAGCGAGGGATGAAGTGTACAATATAACTAGGGTCAAATAAATCGCACTATTCATGAAAACACCAAGCGATGAATAAGAATCTGTTTTAAATTACCCCGACATGTCTCATTGTTCTGCGATTTTCACAGGTTGTTCTGCTTGTTTACAACAAGTTCCAGCCAAACAGGCTTCATTCAGGCTGGCGGACGGGTTTCATATCACAGACTTGAAACGCTAACCAAGAAACTAATAAACCGAACTTCAATGTTGACGAACGGTGCATATAGCCCAATGAAACCCGAAAATGGTGAAATAAATTGTAGTCATAAAGTAAAAAGATTGGATCACAGCCCCATCTCATAGCATTTTATGTGCACATCCTCAACTTCTTCCCGTAACTCGCCAAAATGCCACCGCGAAGAACAGGCTATACTGCAGCCACGGGGACGGAGCAGGGGCAGAGGCTCTGGTCACACTTGATTCACTGTCCAAGGAAATACCCAGTACACGCATACACTTTTCAGTTAACTTTTATTTTTTTTATGCGTTGCTCATAAATGAGTTTTCCCGTCGTCGTCATTGAGACTGACCGATTCAGATCATTCGGTGCCGGTGGATGTGGATGGCACAACCGCTGAAACTAAAACTTAAGCTGGGGCCTGGGCTCTCCAGGCCACGTTTGGTATTACGAGCCCTTGTCACTATCGGCAAGTTTTGTCCTGATATCCGTGTCCATTCGTACAATTTTTTCTTTCTTTTGCGACCCTTTTTCCTTTTTCTTTTGATGGGTACGGAGGAACCGCTTTGAAGTTGTGTTGGAGTCAGACCGTGACCCGCTGACCTCGCTAGATATGTATCAGTGTGGACGCATCACAGGTCACCTGACCCAACAAACCGGCACGTTCAGTGGCAGCTTTGTTTACACTCCAGTTTGGTACGGCCCGTCAGGAAAAACAACGATTTTAACGTCAATGTAAAAAGTATTTAGCAACGAAACAATGCGGAACTTAAAGTAAACTTGTTAACAGACCAGAAAATGTAAAAAGTGAAACATCGTTGATTTTTATGTTGTTCACTAGATCGCTACCTTAAACCGGTACTTTACTGTGCAATGTTAGCTTGACTTTCGAGAGGGTTAAATCAGGAAATTTTGCAAAATATTCTTTTCCCCAGATCCAAAGATATTGCAGAAAAGCACATTTTAATGTTATTGATTTTTATGAATACCAACATTTACTACACGTGAAAATCACTGGGTCCTGAAACTCAAAAAATTGTGTATCGGTCTCTTCACATTCACAATCTGATGCACACAGCATTTCAGTAATACCTCAAAGTGGCACTAATTGATGCTTCTTGGTAAGCATTGACAAGCAACACACATGCATTCGTAATAATATGTTTAATAGATTAATTATTTATAAAAGTACAATAATACTGTACAGCAAAATTATTGCTTTTAAGGAAGTTTGACATGATGGCCAGAAGGGTATGAAGAATGAGATATTTTAGTAAATGTCAGATGCTAGATTTTCTCTGTAATAATTCTGTAAATAAAAACAGGCCTATCATAAGCATCACAAAAATTGAAACTATAAAAGAAAAGATTTATTGATTTCCAAACATTTGAAAAGCACTGTTTAAAATTGTATGGAATATATAAGGTTAGCGTCATTCAGAAAAAAGTAAACACTGACAATTTGTAAGGAGCAAAGTGATGGCATTGAGACGGACACTGGGCTTGTCAAGGGGTGTTTCCTCTAGAAAATTATTTTTTAAAAAATGGTCTTAAATGGTGTAATCTGAAATAAAAAAAAATACTCACATCAGTTGTTTATATATTGCAAAAAAGTGCTCATTTATGTGCATTGATCAGTGTTTGCAGCAAATATTTTTTGGGGTGGGGTGGTGGAGGTGAAAAACGTTGATTTTAAGACTTTCCAGAAAATGATAGTGCATTGATGTAGATGGATCAAACATAATGTAACTTAAATACAAAAGTCATAATATTGGCAACACTGGAATATAATCAGAGCTTTTTGGGTTATGACTTCCTTCAACATGTCAGATTGCTATTGTCAATTTCTGTCACATATTCTAGTTGTTTTCTCCTAGAAAAATACAGTAAAAAAAAAAAAAGTGAGCAAAAAAATGTCTGTGTGTGTGAGTGATCAAGATATTAGTCTGCAATATTAGAAAACGAAGAGAAGTAGGTCTGTCTGAACAAATAATTTGGCCTTTAGGACCAACACCACAAACACATGGAAGACATAAACTTCTGTACAGCTCCTGCGAAGACAAGGGCCTTTTCTCACATTGACAAGTTAATATTCTTTCTAACTTGTCATGTGGCTTAAATCCTCAATATCAGTGGCTAAAATCCTCAATATCCAGCCCTGAAACAGTGTATGCAAAAAGTACGGGTCAGTCAGGTTTTTACTGACAAAAGTTTCTCCGGACCAATAGAAAATGCAAGTTAAAGTGTAATAATTATTGGGACTTTTAAAATTTGAGCCAAATGACCAAAAAGTTTTTAAAAAACCAAAAACTTTCCACACACACTGCTGAAATGTAAAGACTTAAGCTCATATGTGTTATATTTTGATATCTTTTGTTAACCTTTTTGCAGGAATTTTGAGACCAAGACGCTAGGACAGATCAAGACTGTAATGCCCAATGCCTATGTGCTGCGACAAGAGAAGGGTTTACCTATGGCAGGAAAGAAAAGCAGTGGGTACCAGTTGACTGTAGAGGCATGTCTGGACACAGGGTCACAAGGTGTGTTACACAATGGTACCCTTCATGGGGTTAATGATATCCCACTGGATTGGTTTGAAAGCTATCAAATAAGTGTCGTAGTATATACAATAAGTAGAAATCTGTACTGGTACATGCACATTATGCATTAATACTGGAGTACCCCAAAAGTCCAGTGTAAGACCACTCTGTTTCATCGTTTATACAAATAACTTGCTGTATGCCTCTTGAAAATTTACTTCTATTCTGTGTGTAGTTGACACCACTGTCGTCATTTCTGTAAGCTCCTTCAATATAACTGATACAGGTGTCACAAGTGAAGATCTGATCAACAGTTTAATTTTTTTATTCAACCAATTACCGGAAAATTATCCTTCTTAAAAGTGTACCTAAACCAAAGTAATTATCTTCTGCTTTCTATGATGAAACTTCACCTCAAAATTGAAGACATATAGTGGAAGTAAAACACAGTGATTTTGTAGGAAAAAGAACACAAAAAAATATAAACTGGAACATCCATGTAAACAAAATAAACTCTCCAGACTATCTGGTATCCAAGAGTCTGTACCCACCACAAGTTTTTTTTTTTTTTACCCCACGTTGTTAAATAATATGACAGAATAAAATGGATTTCATGTATAAGCCTATGAATGACCAAATTATTTTAGGAAGCCATAATGCTAGTGGATGATATTTTCCCTTAATTAAGATTATCCTGACAAGACATTTTCTTGGCAATGTCTCATCCTTGTCTATTCAGTTCATTGTTTACCATTATATTGCCAATGTATCCCTCAGGAGGCAGTGAGACTCCATCAGATCGCTCATCGATCTGACTTCGATCTCACCACCTCCTTCGTGATATATTGGCAACAATTAATATCACGCCTTACTTACTTCCTTAACTTGTCTTTATTTTAAATTGTACTGTGTTTTTGTCAAATAAATTTGATGGGAGTCTGAGTCATATCTTGACACAGGATCCTGTGGTTTGTAGATCATGCTACTTGGAAGCAGTCATGAATGATAAAAAAGATCAGGCAGTGATGTAAATATGTTCTTGAAATGTTGTCTAAAAACCAAGAGCAGGTCAATGAGTTAAACTGCTTATCAGAGGAACATGAAATTTGTTACAATTGTGACAATGCATGAATACCAGATGACTAGATCTTGAAATTAATTAACCATAATTAAATATCATGGCAATGAGCTGCAATGTTGTGCAGGAAAATGTGTTTTCTGCGTGGACTTGCCAGCTGCTGAGTGGCCACAACACAGTGCTACTAAGGGTATATACAATTATATGATGCCTTCTTTGTGGTTTATGCTGGCAGACACTCCTGTTAATCCTGCCACAGGTAGGCCAGAGTTCCCTGCAGCCAAACTGTTGGAGAGAAAAAGCATCTTCCACAGAAACCTTGTCAACATAGTAAAACAACACCACAAAGTAAGTGGCCCCTCTGCATGAACCCAACTTTCTCTGGTTGGTTCTTATTGGTGGTCAGTTTGATGATGTAAATAAAACTAAAGAACTTAAGTTGGCAACTTCTTAGAGATATTAAGGCAAATGATGCTGTGAAGGGGACACATAAATTTAAAACTGATCTTGCACACAAAGTAACAGTCCCAACAGATGTCTGCTTTGTACGGTGTTGTAGTGATATAAAACAGAAGACCACGCCATAGTGTTAATTCTCAGTTTGAAATCTGTAGCTTTCACCTAGTGTTGCAAAGTGCACGTCCATGATTGGTTGGTTTTATTGTTTCCAGCAGAAAACAGTTGTAAGCCTAAGGTCTGTTTGTGTCTGCTGTCAGTCTCTCGTGCACTGTTCTGGGTGGCACTGATTATTTTGATCAGTTTTGTTGTCATTGTTGCCTCCGGTGTAAGTTACTGTCATTTTCAGTTGCTGTTTTATACCCAAACATGTATATCCAATCTTTACGAACGTTCCTCTTGCTCATATCTCCGCTTATATTTATCCCACATCACTGAACCTGTTGAATATGGACAGAAAAATAAAAAGGTTAAAAAAGAATGTTGGCAGTCATTATGCATCATGTATCTACAGGAATTCCTGTCAAGTTTGGCAAGACCATTGTCCATACCTGATGAAAAGATCACCAGGTGGCACCCCAAGTTCCCCTTGGATGAGGTACCAGATGTTGAAACATCACCTCTACCTCAGTCACCAGATGTGAAGAAACTGACCAGTGCTCGTGATGTCCTTGAACAAGCCCAGTCTAGACTTCCATCCAAGGTACGTTATCAGACTTTGAAGACATGTAGAGTGCATGATTGTGGATAAAAAGGAGTTGCTGGGGTATGATATGTCGTGTTGACTTTGATAATTGTATAATGACTGATTTTTGTGTGTGTGTGTCTGTAAAAGGACAGTACCTCTGTACTCTTTTTATTGCAGATTAAATTTTTGGTACAGTGGCGTAGTCATGTAATTTTCAATTATGTCCATTTATGTACAACAAAATTTAAAGTAAAGAAGTTTTTTAATGTCGAATAATATATCCAATCAGAGCATTTTGTTTGTGTATATCGAAGTACAGGTAGGTCTGCTGATTGGAGCCTTAACTGTTTGGAAATGCTGATTAGCCCAGCATGACTCCTGATTAAAGCAAATTAAACTAAGCAGAAGTTGCAAGCTGAGCATGCTCAGTGAGGTTTGTCCCATATTAAGATCACCAGATGATATTTTCTGGCACTTCATAAAGAATAAAACTTAAAACTATGGGGACAAAAAACATTCGGATGAGATCCTAGCTCCTTAATATTTTTGCAGTTGTGTAAGTGTTTGGAAATATCACTGGGCCCTATGCTAATTCTATTCAATGAAACAGTTTCAAGAAAGAGAAGAAAAAAAAGAGAAGTGTGAATCCAGTCACAAAGGTAACTTAGTAAGCTGAATGGGAAAAGCACAAACTCTGTATGAAGTGAGCACTGTGTTCCAAAATGTGAATGTAAAGTATAACAAATGGAAGAATTTTAACGAATACAAATTGCAAACATCCATTTTTACTTCGGCTAACTTGTCAGACACCTGAGCTTAAAGCGTGGTCTGTTGTGTGTCCGTCATCTGTCTGTCCACAATCCACATTTTTGACTTCTTGCCATTTTTTTTTTTTTTTTTTTCACATCAGATCCTCTTCAAACTTGGTAAGAATTGACCTCAGGTGGTTTTCTATCAAGTTTGTCCAAATAGGTATTATCCACTGATTTTTTTTTCTGGGCTCAGTATTTTTTTTTTTTTTTTAAAAATTTTCAAACACCTTTTTCCTGAAACCGCTTAG
This sequence comes from Hermodice carunculata, assembly GCA_964020975.1. Taxonomy (NCBI): domain Eukaryota; kingdom Metazoa; phylum Annelida; class Polychaeta; order Eunicida; family Amphinomidae; genus Hermodice; species Hermodice carunculata. Next base: position 30,624,108 of record OZ026624.1, read on the forward strand.
CCAACTGCTTTGATCTTGTACAGGGACATGAGATTGTTATGGAGCCCAGGTATACTACATTTTTATTATCATTTTAATGAATTTTTATGTGGTTACCTTAATCAAAGTGTGCCTGGTGGAAGGGTCAGACAAACTTTTCCACCAGTTAGTGATGCTCTGGATCCCTGATTTTTAAGGGTCTACCCCATGGGGGGAGGGGGGGGGAACCCTCTATGTTTTCTGGTTTTCTGTTCCAGATGTGCACAATCTCTTTACCACGATATCTACAGAATGCTTCCTTGTATTTTGCTCAAATTTGGCAAGATGAACTGATTAGAATTTGGTGTCAGCATGACCTAATTTGAGCAAATGGCAGTCTAATTACATGCTGGGGGTGGGGGTGGGGGGGGGGAAGGCTTTCAGTCAATGCTTTACATTGAAGCTATGTTTGCTTATCAAATATGTCAGTTTGGGTCCTTACCGGTTCGTGCATACTTTTCTTTTCATCACAATGTTGGTCAATGGAGATGGTAATGGTAATTCACATTTTGGACTTCTCTGAAACCATCAATCAGATTGACATGACAATTTGTGCAGATGTATCTTGTGTATGTCTCTATTGAGTGCGTTCAAATGGTCACTGTCTAATGATTGTTTTTCCCTTTGGTTAAAATCATGAAAAGTCTATTTCAAAACTGCCTGGTCAATAGTTTCACTTTTCATTTAAAGGCTGAGGACTCATGACCTGTGTGAGTGAAGACTGATGTTGCAAACAGTAATGATGTTCTTAAACAAAGGTGATCTTGATATTATTCTGAAGTTCAAGGGACCACTTCAGTCTGCATCCAAAGTCAGCTGAGCAAAGGACTATCACAGTCCTCTTGTAAAGAAATTATCATATTTGAATGTTTTGGTTATGCCAACATGGGTTGTTGTTTTTGTATAATGTCTGATAACTTCAAAAAAGGATTTGCACAACTTTAATTTTTTCCTGACTAATAGGTCCAAAAGGCACTGGAAACTGTTGCCAGGGCAACTGATAAGAAGAACAACCAAGAGAAACCCAACAAGATAGTAACACCTCACAAAACATCACCAAGCAGTACGCCCAAGGAAACCAACTCAGCTTTGAAGGGTGTTCCGCAATCTCTACTAGAGCGAGTAAGTTGACCAGTGACCAGACATGAGACTTCAAGCTTTAAATTGGAAGATGTCATTTGAAGTGAAACTAAAATACGAATTGGAAGGCAAGAACAGACCATCAAACTAAAATAGGTGATCTTTGGATGGCCTACTAAAATTCTGAAAGTTTATTCTAAGCACAAAATGGTATCTGATCAATGGTAAAAGACCTGCTGCTTCACAGAGGCCATTTTAGGACTTGCTGCATGAAAGTAGTTTCACAATATTGCCTTTTCCGCTGTGGATTAACATTTTCATGATGTGACTGCTTCAGATCCGTGCAAAGGAGGCTCAGAGACTGGAAGCTACAATGATGCGTAGCAAGGAGGACGATGATCGCCTCAAGATGCTGGAACGACTGCCAGACCTGGTGCGAATCATGAGATCGTATCCTTTAATTGTGATGAACTAATGAGAGTCGCAGAAAACAAATGACATAATGCACTGTGACAAAATTGACTGGCACTGGCAACTGACTATGTGACAGGAATCCAGAGAAAGCTTAGGAATCGTGCTACTATGAGAGAACTGCCAGGGCCATATTTACTAAGAATGTTGATCTGATGCTGAAGTTAGAGTGAAAATTAAAATCAAATTTTTGGATCCCAAATAACCTAATCCTGGATCTAATAGTGTATTAATAATTCTAGCGTTGAACAAAATGTGTTTATGGCCACCTCACAAATGTATACGATAAGATAACTTTATTAATCCAGGGTTACAGAATTGGCATTAGTATGATCAACATTTCAGTAGTATGGCTGTATTCAAGATTGATTTATTCAATAAAATAGGAATGTTAAAAATGAAGTTCATATTGTAGCCAAGAACTTGGATTGGTAAAGCCTGTAAATTTTGATCAAATATTAGGCCATGGTTCAAGTAGTTCACAGTTAAAAGCACATCAATTCAATTTTAGGATCAAATTCAGAATGAGATTGAATTCTTTTTGAGTGTTTCCCCAGTCTGGGGAATTTTGCATGTTTTGTGGCTGATACTCTGACATATCAGTGTCTTATGTAAGGTCCTGCATAATAATTGTGGGATGTCATTCTGGAAACACAGCATTTTTTTTTTTTTTTTATGTAATTTTTGGTGTTTCGTCTCGCCAGCATAAGCTGTTGGCAAGTCTTAGCACTCACTTTCCGGACGTCTGTCAACAAAAAACTTCAGAGTGGCATTACATGTACTCAATAACTACACTAGGTGGGGCTTTCATACTTTGGTAAATAATTTATAGTACATGTAATGGTCACTACAGATATGTACCCTCACTGTCACAGTTCATTGGTCACATCATGCTTGAATGAGCATTGCAAAAATTCAGAGTGGCATTATCTCAAACTAGATTGGTTAGGGTTTTCATATTTCAGACTAGATAAGGCTTTCAATGATTTATAACGATGGTCACTACAGATTTGTACCATCACTGTCCCATTTCATTGGTCACACCATGCTTGAATTAGCATTGCAGAAAATCTTTTTAGGCTGGCGAGATGTCATGCCCCCTGGACATGGCGCTAGTTTGTGCCTTAATGCTAAAATAGCATGGGAAAAAGGTTGTTTTGTGTGAAAAAAGTATGAATTAATATAAATTGATTAATGGGGTGAAAAGTCTCATTGCAGTACAGTGAGATCTGACTGGGAAGATCCCTCTGGGGATTGACCAAATAGGTGTCTCTCAAGACAGGTGATTTTATTGGGTATAAATGAGGTGAAAAGTGTCCTGAAAAGGTGACTTTTCAAGACAGGGATCTTCACTGTATTGATTTAGATTTTTCATCATTAAATGTGCATGTGTGTAATAGTATAATTGCATTTCTGTGCAGTTAACTTTCAAGCACTCAGCCACTTAAAACTTTGTATTTCTCATGAGACATGAAACTGACCTTAACGATTGGGAAGATTTTTCGTCACTCAGAAGAAGCCAGCCTTACCGAAGCAAGAAGCAATTGACAAAGTGAGGGACAGTTATAGATCTAGTATTGGGGCAGGTAAGTCTGATAAAACATTGAACCTCCACCAGAGAAGAAATGAAGGATGTGGGTATCACATATTCGTGACTGATTGACTGTGAATGTTGCAGGCCTTTAGTAACCTCCTTCACTGCAGAAAACTGAGATGTCCCATCCATTTTTTTTTCTGTGATCATTCCTGGAAATGTACACTTAAAAACAGTTTAAATATCAAGATTCAAAATGCACTTTGAAATCTTTTTGTGTCCAAGCCATTTCAACCAAACACAGTATCAAGTTTAATGAGGACTGGATGTTTCTTTTCAAGTAGTCGTCTGTTTGTCAATATTTCTTCAGAATTATGAAATTCATTATCATGAAAAAATAATCAGGCTAAGTTAATCAAATGACACAGCACATGTGTCATGTCTGAAAGTATGATATTACATAATATGGGTGACCTTGACCTACCTTCTCAAGGTCACCGAGGGAATATATTTCTGGAGATGATATTCTTGTGATGGTCATTCTGTCTTTACATGGGGAAATATATAAGCATTTTACCCTTACAGGAATATTATGCTGAAAAAAGTTTATGATGCAAGGAGTCCTGGTGGTGCCACTGGTGGTTTTCAAAGGAACTAAGATGATAGTTGGAAAAAACATGTTAGATTCAGTATTATGATTATAAATAAAGATACAGCTTTGAAACTTACACCAAGTATGCATTTAATAAATGGTAAACTTCCGTGAAAATTTGGATGACCTTGAACTAGTCTTTGAAGGTTAAAAGATAAATTGCACATTCCAATGATAATTGAGAAGTACAAAATATAGAAATAAGTGAGCTAGGTTTACTTAATTGATACAAAATATGTATTGTACATGAGTATTGATATTTATACTCAATAAATGACCTTTAACCTACTTTTTAAAGGTCATGGATGGAATAAAAGTGCAAAAGAACTTGTGGACATTGTCAGGGTCTTTAATATTATTTGTCATGGAACTTAATGAAATGTGGTGAGAATGTTTGGGAGGCAAAAATGTTTTGAAGTGTCATGATACTGGTGGCGCCACCTGTAAGTCAATGCAAAATATTGGGGAATGTGTTTTGAGACAAGTATAATTCATTATCAACAGAAGGAATGACACTATGATGATTCTAGATGTACATGCATTATAATAAATGTGTACCATGTGATGTTTTTATATCACATAATCTGGATGACCATGATCTTCTGTCCCAATGTCACTCAAGACACAAAGTTAAGGACTTGCTGATTGTTGTCTTGGCACATGTAACATCACAGGAATTGCATAAATGAGCTGTGATAACATGTGGAGCTAAGTGCCATCTGATGGATAAGTCATACACTAAAATCACATAAGCTTTGTATATACCCATAATATACCATCACTGATATTGTATAGAATGGAAATGACTTTTTGAATTATCATACCAGCAGTGTGTTGGTCATTTAATATTTATTACAAATGTGTTATCATTTTTATAATGTGAGAAACCTTCCAATAACACTGTAAAAGTCAAAAGCCACCTGTATAAACGACCTTCGTATTTTCTCAAGTTCAGAAGCCACTTGAGGACTCAAAATTTTGTAGTGAAGATTTAGGTGCAATATAGCTATGGTGCCAGCAGAGTATTAGGCTCATGGGCCTCTCATTCATGTATGCCAATTTTTCAGTTTCATTTGACAAACAACTGTTAAAATAAAGTTTTATTTTCATGTAACAGATGTGCAACCAGTTCATGGTTAAATCAAATTAACTGTGCAAGTCAAGTTCAGATCATATTTTGGTAGTAGAAAAGCTATACATGTAGATCAGTTTGGCACCAAAATTCACAACATGTGTATTAATCCAAGCAGTATATGTGTATTTATATTGAAATATAAGGTACAAAGTTAGTAATATGATATACTGGTACCCTGGCCTGTGAGGGGAGATTGAAAGCACGTGTACATGTAATGAATGTGATTCGATATGCATTAGTGATGCCAGTGGACACTTTGTATTCATATATACTGATATGTAAAGTTCATTAACTGTACAAGCAAAAGCAACAATGTTACAACGTATGTGTAGTTCTAACCACTCACTCCCACCCCCACCCCCACCCAAAAAAAAAGGAAAGAAAAAAAAATAATGATAACAATGCACAATCCAATTTCTCTGTGCTCCATAACCATTCCAGTCACTGGCTATGTTTAAGCCTATACTGCAATTAATCACTTATCACATTTAATGCCTTTTTTTTTTTTTTAATTAAAAGCTTGAAGAGCCAAATGATAAATGATGTACTGGTCCTATTTTCGTGGGAGGGGGAAAGCTTGTGTACATGAACCATATTTATACAATGTCATTGGATGTCAATTATATATTGAAATGAATGTCATTGGATGTGAACTACATACACAATGAATGTTATTGGATGTGTAATACATTATAAATGTATACAGTGAATGTCATTTACATACACAGTGAATGTCATTTGATGTGGGTTTTTTTTGTGTGTTGCCAGTGGAGATGGAGAGCCACTTGAAACTGATGTTGGAATTGCTACCAGAATGGATCACGCTCGTCACTGTGAGGCAGGGACAGTTCCTTAAAATTGATAAAAACAAAGACATTGGCCCTCTTGTGGACAAACTTAGGAAGCTACAAAACCAATGCTGATTTGCCTTGCATCTGAAGATCATCACACAAAAACAAACAAATGAATATGCATATATTTTACATGTCATCACTGTGAAGAAATGTTCATCTTCATTTTTAAAATCAGCAATAAGGTTATCAAAATAGCTGATCTATGAAATATAAACCCTGGAACTAGATATGACTGGCAGAGGTTACAAGACCAGAACACCAGGGAGGAAGGAACTCTCAGGGAGTGATGGCCCTTGATGAACAAAAGGAGAGTTTCATCTCTACTCATGAAGAGCAACAGGTGTCCAACATTTTGCACTGATTATGAAAATTATTTTAACCTTATGTTCATCATTTGAACATGAAATACACATGGAAATTTTGTGAGAAGTACCTGAGAAAAGCAGGTAATCTCTTGCTCTAATTTTAGACCTCAGACCTCTGCTTGGATCAAAGTGGATACAAAGAAATAGTGTTGTCTTTGGGCATCATGAATATGATATTTTGTTGAATAGTCATCCCACTTGATAACAAGGTTGAGTGTCATTGTAAATAAGAGTAATTATGATATCAACTATGACTTACTGGTCCACTTTTTAATTGTTTTGATGCTTTTAAATTGAAATTGCAGGCAAGTCTTTGCATTAATTGTACCTCCTTGTGAAGATAGTGTCCATGTATACTTGAGAATGTTAACTATCTCTGTCAGTGAATGAAAGGTTTCTGCGTATTATTTTGTAGCAGAGGGTGAGGGCACCTCATATCATTTGTGTACTGAGGTTATACACATAAACTTAAAAATAGCATTACATATCTTGTGTATGCATACTAGAAAACTACTATAATGAAGAAAGTACAATTTTTGTATCCCATTTCTTTGAAGTCATGGTAATGATATATATATATATAAATATATATACATATATATATAGTGGTCCTCCTCTTATAAGACCACCCCCAAGGCACTAGCAAAGTGGCTTTATAAGAGGGTTGGCCTCTCCTGAGGGCTAAAATACAATGAAAATGCCATACTTGCTGCATGGAGAAGTGGCCTTTGTAGAAGGGGTGGCCTTATAAGAGGGGGACCACTGTACATGTGTATATATATATATATATACATACATACAGTAGTTGCTCTTTGGAAAGACCCTTCTTTTGGGAGACCATTTGCCATTTTGTGACAATTTTCACTGTGCAAAAGCACCTTCTAATAATAATTTACCTTTCTTGAGAGACCACCTGCAGAACCTGATCAGTGACCACCCAAAATTACCCTGAAACGCACAGTTATCTATCCAGAAATTCTCCCATTTCAGATTAGTAAAACCCACTTATTTTGTCCAAGTTGTGTAAAATAATTTGTCAAAGCCAGTTTACAAAAATGAGTAAACAAACGACTTCCAAGATGGAATGAGGTCTAATAAGTGGAATTGAAAGTAATGGTTAGTTGTTGGGCAGGTGGTGCAAAAGTCAAACCATCTTTGGGAGACCATCTGCTTTACGTGACCCCTTCTTGGATGGCACTAGGGATGGTGTCTGAAAGGAGTGACTGCTATATATACATGTGTATATTGATCTGTTTGATAATGGATATGACTGGACTTAAACTGCAAAAATGCTCGCATCCACTTCCTGACAGCTCTCTGGCACTCAGGGTGTGCTCATCCCTGTATTGAGCTGTGGGGGATGAAAGGGGTGCAGTCAGAGGTTGTGGCCAATGTAGGGTTATTGAAAGCCTAGATTAGCATTGGGGACATCCTTGTAAAATAATATTTTATCAACTGGCTCCTCTTTCATTCCCAGAAATAGCTGAAAAATGAAAAAACTGAAACTGATGAAAAAAAAAAACAAAAAAACCGAAAAAACTCTAACTGTATTATTGTATTAGAAGGCACTACATTATTCATCATATTAAAATTTAAATGTGTATTTTTTAATGTTATATGTTGATTGGCCATGTCAGAGATTCTTGAGTGGGTGAAAGGGTTTGGGTTGTGTAGGAAAGAGATGTCTTTATTGAAGATTTGTATGGCTTACAATTTTATCATTCTGATCCACTTTTATCTTGTAAGTCAAGTTGTGGAAAAACCTTGGGGTTCGTGACTGAGAGAAAACCAAGGTTATTGTCATTGTACTACCCCCACAGAAACTGATTGTACTGGAACAGCTGTGTGATACTACTGTCTGAAAGCACATACCAGTTCGGTTGCCTCTTAATGAGCATCCCCTTGTCACAGGAGAGCAAACATAATTACCATATACTCCCTTGAAGTACCCAGGGTGCTCAGGAAATTTAATTAAAATGAGCTCCAATTGTGGACTTAAATGTGGAACAACTTACCTGTATCAGCTGGTAAAGCATAAAATGTATATAATTTTCCAAAGTTTCAAATATTTGGTGGCAGAAAAATGGGGACGGGAGAGGCTTGAAAGGGATAATATGGGTATAGTTCGTATTCCACAGTAATCCCTAATTCTCATAGCATCAAAAATCATATGATATAAAGACTGGTCCCCAGTGGTCCTTTGAGGTACATGTTGATTTTAAGAGGTGGGTTGACAGGGATTGAGTAGGCTTATATACAAAATCTGAATAACTCCTTTTTCTTTTTTTTCCTCGTACATTACGACAATTTTTACTGTATATTTTTGTTGGAATTTTGATGAAAATTGCAAGTTGATAATTGAAGTTAAAAGCTTTGGCCATGTACCTCTGTGCCTGTGAGAACTTGCTTGTATGCACTGTTTGGCTCGTTACACTAGAGCAGCTGGAGCCAGCCAAACAATGCACTCACCACCAGGGCAGATATGGCATTTACCAACAGGACATGGAAAGAATTGATGCTACAACACTAACTGGCTGGATATAAGTTCTGTTAACAGGAATGTTCAATTCAAAAGGTCCCTGTACCTTTAGTTTTCTAAAAACCACTCTAAAAAGTAAAAATGACTACACTTGCAGATATATTCGTTCACAGTACATTAAGAGAAGCCAAATTTTGTACCTGGAAAATGTGAGATTATGTAACAAGAAGTGATATGTGAAATTGTAGCTGATTGTAAATGTTCACAATAAAAACACCGAAAAGCATTATGTGTCAGATTTCTTCATTTCACTGTGTAGTTGCACCACAGATAGGTTTATCGTGGGCTTCTTGAAAGTGACTTCAAGTTGCAAACTTATCTAGATCAGCTTTTAAGCTACGCAGCATTTTGAAAGCTTAGTGAGATTGACATGAAGGTTTTTCCCAAAACCATGAAGCTTAGAAGAATTAATTCAGATTTGTATTTGTTCCAGTCTCATGCGTTATAGTTTCTTTGTCAAAGAGCATGGCTGGAGGTGCAGAGCTTCAGCTAAGTGGACCGTCTTTTAAGCATTTTGTCACTTTCTTTGAGAGAACTCTTTTTTTTTTTTTTTTTTTTCCAGATCAAGATATGAAATATTCTCAATTACAGAATACAACTCTGCTCTTTCACCTGTTAAGTTCATCATTCGGCACAACTGGAGCACCATTCAAGCCTCCAGAAATGCAAGGGACTTTGTGGGGGCTGACAGTCAGGGACCCTCCAGTCGCTTCGCCCTCAAACTCACTGCGCCTATACCCTGCTGCCCCCTCGAAGGCTACATATCTGCGGCTAGGGACTTCGGGCACAAAGAAGTAGTCCCACGTTTTCAGGAATCTCAAAGATGCTCGTATTCATTTAACCCTTAAAGCTGTTGACTAACACTACTTTTTATGAATCTTTTAACCATTCTATGTTTAACAGTAATGAGAAAACGACTATAGCAGTGATTAGCACTTTAAGGGTTAAGACTACAATATCCTGGCTGAAAGGATGGTGGCAGTCTATGGGATAATGGAACAAAAACCCTGGCAACGCAAAGGATTGAAGCAGCTGGCAGAAGCTAGATACCCCTGGGAAAGTAAAGAGTTGTAACATCCTTGCCATACTACACCAAGAGGGAGTGTCAAACCACTTTTATTTGCTCACTTGTTGATAATCCTGTCAACAATTTGTGGGGCAGACCAAACAAACACAAGGGAGAGCCAAAACACTGAGAAAGGGACAGTCTCTGCACTTCTTGCTGAGAAATAACAAAGAAATTGGTACAAAATTTGTTTTCTCAGCATTTTTGACGGGAAATGACTAGATCATCCTGTTTGTCTGCTTTCTCTTTGCATTCCTCAGCATTCTTGCCCAGAAATGCCAGGGAGGTCCTCTGCAATGCTCTTGTAGCCTCAGCAAAAATGCTGAGGTAGCTTTCTGCTTCATCTTTACCTTGGCATGTCTCTTGTGAATATGCAGAGGAATGGCCAAGGTAAGATCTAGGGAGAAAACTACCTTGGTATTTCTCCGCAAATATGCCGAGGCATGCCGAATTGATAATTTGCAAGAAAATATCATTTACAACAATATGTTGCAAGAAAAATAGAAAGTGAATCTAATTGACAGCCACTTATTTTGTATGATTATCTGTGGACCTGTATCAGCCAATATAGATAAAGATATCAGTGAAAAGTTGCAAAGTTTCTCTTTTAAGCTTTTAACATTTTCATGACACTTAAATGTACATACCAGTATTTTAAGACCACCCTATAAAACCACATTTTCCCGGTGGGGATGGGTGTCTTATGTAGAAGATACCACTGTATTCATACTTTTCAGGTTGCATCATTTTTCGTGCACAAGGGATTATGATGCAGGCATCATGTGTTTGAAGTTTTACCTCACTTAGCTTCTTAACGTGGAGTACATCAGAGTACTTTTGTGTGAATCTCAATTTAGAAATGCATGGTCATGCTTCAGTATTTTGTAACTTGGTGAAAATGCTATGTGTTAGACAGCTTAGCAAGGTTTTCAAGTCTCCAGTCCTCACCTCGGCTTTTCTCAGCAAGTTGCCAAGGAAGGCCAAAGTTTTTTAAGTTCAGCTGACTTACCAGTCTGCTGAGCTTATAGGATGATCCATCGTCCATAATTCACATTTTGACTTATTGCCCAAAACCATCAACCAGATCCACTTCAAACTTGGTGGTAATATACCTTAAGTGGGTGCCTACCAGGTTTGTTCAAATGGTCATGCTCCAGTGATATTTGGATTTTTTACATGAATTTTTTTTTTTGGGGGGGGGGGGGAGGGTCACCAATCAGGAAGTTCATCATGATCACCTAAACCAGCATCTGCCTCTGGTCCCTAGTGTGCTGAAGCCTGTCAACATAGTTATCCTACTGGGCCAATTAGAAACTGAGTCACTTTTCCACTGCTAAAATGGTGACCTTGTCAAAGAACAGACCCCAGCAGAGTAGACAAAATACACAGCTTGAGTCTGCTTTGGAGGCCAGCTCCTCTTTTCTAACCAAGAGTTTAAACTCGTGGAGATTCAAACAGTGAGGTGTCAAGCAAGATTGACACTTTGTAAACATATGGGTAGGAACATATAGCTTCATCAGTCTGACCCCATCAAAGGAAGCGATAGCAATACCACCAACCAACTAGAATTAGTGACAGGGCATTTCATATGGCAACTCTATTAACACTTTCAACTCTAGGTTTTTTCAATAGGTTTGTAACCTGTGTCTGGTGATTTTTATTTTTATGTAGAATACTAAATATTGAAGCCATACTTAGTTTTATGATACAAAAAATTTTATCATATACCAAAATGGCTATTGAGTATCAAAAAATGAATACTGATGCCTTTGTTTTGTAATGATACGAAATTCACTTGCCGACAAAAGTCAAGCAATTCCATATAGGCTGGTCCAGTATATCTATATTTTGGTATATGGAGTGCTGACTACCTTCCTGAGATCAGGACACTACCCTTTTGTTTATGTTTATGTGTCCTGCTTTCTGACACAGTCCCACGATTTGCCATTTTTCACCTACAGTTAACCTGTGTCTGGCCATGTTGCTCTGATTTGTGGCTTCTGACGGATATTGTGTCACCACCTGTGTCCATTGTTTTCTCACCTTGGCCCAAATGCAGGCCAACAGATGTACAAACATAAACAAACACGTTGTGTTCTGATATCAGAAAGGTGGCCAGTACTCCATTTACCATAATCTAGATACATGTACACTCATCCACCCTATATGGAATTGCTTGACTTTTGTTCACAGCTTTACTAAATTTCATCATGACAATGGGTTAACTTACAAACTGATTTTTCATGAAAATTTACTAAAATTATGTAATAATCAGTATGTTCCAAAAAGTGCAGTAAACTCTATAAAACTTGTCTGATGTTACATTCTTGGAACATATTATTATATATTATTGCCTGTTTGTAGCTTATTGTTGTCTTATATAACCTTTGTGACCTGCAAACCGTCAACTAAATCTGCTTGTTGCCATGGTAATGAGGAAAGGGTCTGCATTAGCTTAGCATTGTCTCAAATGTCCCAAATTATATTTTATACAAACAATGTATTTTGCAAAAATCTAAGGCAAAAATGTATTTGTGACCTGACCTGTCATGGTCCCACCAACATTGACCTTGGTGAACCATTCCATGTCATTCAACGGGTGTTATCTTGCAAAATTCCAGAATACGAAACAATACTTCGGTTACCATGGCAACCAAGTGTTAGACTTATTATTTTCATTTTGACACTTACGGAACCCGAGAGCACTATCTCCACTGAACATGTTGATATATAGTTATAGCTAGTTATACCATAGATACAGAATAAATTGGGTCCAACATTTGGAACTTGACCCCATATCCCCCAACACATACTACATAAGCCAATGAAATAGCCCAGACCGCAACATGTTAAAGAAAACACTTTACTGCATAAGGCCTTGTATGACTGGGCTCAAATTTTGAGATGCATTGACCTGTGTTAAAGAGACCACATGTACCTAAAAAAATGAAGAAAATTCTAAATGACAAAATTTTCCAAATAGACTCCACATTTTACTTGTGGCTACCTGCATAGTTCAAATTTTACGAAAAAGAATGGGTTAGGTACGAATTGTTTTTTAATTTAAAAAGTCTGGAATCTCGCATCATTGAAGTATGGTTATTAGAAAGTAAGAAAAAGCAGGAAAAAAAAGGAACACAGTTTGTGTGTAAAATCTATTTAGCCACAGATAAACACATTACATTCATCCTACATTACATTCATACAGAGATGTGTGTTGCAGTGGAAATAGATCAACTCCATCATAATACAAACGTCCATGATCGAGTGTCTGTGTACACAGGCTGGCTTGGTGGCCACTATGGCCCCCGATTACAGGGCTACCATTGTAGAACAACACTGATGCACGTACCTGGACAGAATACTTTAAGTATACAATATGTCCCATCCTCACAGCTTGCTTACTGTCTGATACTCTGCTATACCTTTGTGCTCAAGTGGGGATCTAACCTAGTTTGAACACAGCGAGGTCTGTATCCAGTGGACACATGATTTGAAAGAAAACAAATCAACATCTTGACACTGATCCAATGTTCAGTCAGAGGCCACGTCAAATCTTGCTCAAAATGCTCCCCAGTAAAAGGTCTGCCACACAGGTATATTTTTGTCAGTTAAAATACTGTAGATGTATGTACATGGACATTCTGTCTGCCCCAGGCAAGTCTCTGAGAGCACACATTGCTTCTTCTCTCCATGACACTTGAAGCACACTCATTACTTCTGTTGTGCTATCTTCATGTGGCCTTTTACTCTCATATTTTGACACCCAGTGACTTCCCTCCAATAGCAGCAGCATGTAGGATCTACTTAGTATTTTTGCAGAACATTTAGAAGCCTTACTGCCAGTCTACTAAAAGTCCTGTTCCAGCAATAAATACCAAGGTAATAGGTCATACATCGAAATCCACGTCTGTCGGGTTTCAGATGTTTGTGAAAACATGGTTCCATGAGACTCTTGGTGTTCAATCACCGACCACTCAGAAATGAGCAGTCACACGATCAACTTCTATCAAGTCATCCAGGATCTGAAACAGAGAAAAGATTTTGTCACCAAATAGCAGAAGTCACTTCGGCTCAAAATGGCCCACAACGTGATTTCCCATGAAAATTTGCTTTTGACAGTCTCATTTTCTGTGTGAGTGTTACACAGCACAAGAGATTTTACACATACATACAATATTATATATATATATATATATGTATATATATATATATATATATATATATATATATATATATATATATATATATATATATATATATATATATATATATATATATATATATATATGTATATGTGTATATATATATGTGTGTATATATATATATATATATATATATATATATATATATATATATATATATATATATATATATATATATATATATATATATATATATAAGACCATTACAAAAATATGTAAACATTTTCAATGTCTGCTATGACAAAATCATGAACTCTCTGCAGAATGGTGGATATATCTTTTTTTCATCTGAAGAGAGTGAAGGGGTAGTTAATGAGGCTTTGCTTATTTTGTGGAAATTGTACACCAAATAAATTATCAAAATGCAAAGATGAAAAAACGTATTCCCTGTGGTTATATGTTTATTTTGAAGGGTGACAGTAGCTTATCATTTACTCATTAATTTCATTTTATAATTTGGTGTAAAATGTAGCCAGACCCCTCTGCCCTCCTTACTTGATGTAAACTGTGATTCAATTTAAAACCCCTCCCAGCATCTGCATGCACTACATTCCATCAAAGATCTGCTATGCAGGCAAATTCTGCAACTATGATACATCACATATTTGGAATCTTGAATAACTGCTTGCAATTTTGTCACTAATTTAATACACTGTATTCATAAATAGCTGTCCTTTTCCTTGCAATTAATTCATGCTCCCTTGGTTACTGACCTGTTCCACTGTGGTGCCTATCTTCCGTGCAAGTTCTCCCCTGTCTGTAATGCTGAGATGTAGGTAATGCCACAATAAGTCTCCATCGAGGATGCTGCGTTGAGGGTTGGCCAGAATGCGACTCTCATAATGAAGAAGTCTGTGAGAAAATAACCATATTATTAGACCATTAGTTTTAAGCCAAATACATAAGACTGTCATGTATTACGCTATTTTTTCAGAATTTTATTCAACAAGAATTGACCTTTTTCAAATATTGCAAATATATTTTACACATTTTAAACCGTCCATATACAAGCATAAAGTGTTCACAAGCAAGCAATTTCTACACACATTTAAAGCTGTTCTGTCTCTTGAAATGACTAATCTTTTGGAAAAAAAGTTTTCTATTGAGTGAGATCACATGACTATCATAACTACAAAATTCTGTACTGCAGGATTATATCACTATCAGAACTACAAAATGTTTTGCGTGTGTGTGCGCGTGTGTGTGTGTGTGTGTGAATTTAACAAAAACCTCATGACGACTTTCAGTCCCATATTTATAAATGCTTTTGTAATATAGTGATTAAGAACAACATATGCATAGCAAATTTGATGAAAACATCCTGATAACAAATTTCAGTCCCATATTTACAAATAATACTTTTATTATAATACCACATTCATGGTGAATTTGATGTAAGCATCCTGGTTCCATCTTGCATTCCTAGCTTGACAGCTGACCTATTTACAATGTAGTGATTAAGAGCAACATATTCATGGTGAATTTGATGGGAACATCTTGACTTTATCCTGTCCCCATTGAATTAAGACTGAGTCAACAGCCCAACCCATGCCAAGGAAAGCTGTTGACCTGGGTTATGTTATCTTGATAGGTTTCATCTATAATTCGCAGTCAAATTGTTTTTTCATAACTGTTGAAATTAGTTGTGAACACTGAAGCAGATTACATTTGACCACCAGCTAGTTTTGGCTGGTGAAAGGCTTAAACTCGCATTTCTAGAGTTACACCAGCCACATTTAAGATGTAGTGGTTAATAACAACATACAGACTTTGTCTTTATTGATAAATGTAGATATGTGTTATACTTCAATTCTGACTTTGTC